>JAJOZX010000509.1:395000-990000 GCA_023014485.1 Bathynomus jamesi
TCCTAAGATGTGGCAAAAGAAGGGTTGTGCGTTGTTTGATTACTTTAGGGTTTTATTTTATGTAAAACTACTTCTGAGTAACATTTAAAAAAAAAGAAGGTTTTAACGAGTTACCCTCGAAACCACGTTGTATCACTAAATGTATTATTACTAAATTTAGCAAAAATCAATTTCGATATTTTTAATTTTCCTGTTTCATATAATTCTGAATTGTATTTTTGGATCTTTTCAGTATGGCGGACAGCGGATTTTCGAACTGAAAATTTGTATACTAATAAATTTTTGTATTCTAATAATGAAAATAACATAATTTTCCTGGAGAAATATGCGCAACATACCATACGAAAAAAATTGCATTTATATGCGCACTAGTTTGCATGGCGCATGAACGTTATATAGTTTACACCGCAGTAGTATGGGCACAAAATGTTAGCGTGCAATGCAATTGCAAATGTTGATCAATGCTGCAAGAGGTTATGCAACATGGAGTTATGCAATTATATGGGGGGGGGTTATGTCCCAAGTTGCAATGAACTCCACCAGCAAGCTGGGGCAGACCTCTTTGGGGAAGTGGTTGGGATGGCCTCACCCCCCAAAGGGGTATACCTAACCTAAGAGAGAGAGGAGGAGGAGAGAGAGGAAGAGAGATGTTCGCTCGGCAGGAGCCAAGCGCACATTGTGACTTCATCCCAGCGCCTGCTGTCTTATAAGACGCTAATCAGCCAGTTCGCGTAGAAGCCAGTGCCTACAAGCATTATCAGCCAGTTGGCACAGTGTATACAACGTTTGGACAAATGCACGTACACTCCCGCCTATACGCCCATAAAATATCACACACACACACAACTATATGCGCGATTATATGCGCCGGGTTCGAGACCCGGTGACGGCGCATCCTTCCACGGTTGGTAGATAAATGGGAACCCTGGTTATCCTAGTGGTTGCTGGTTAAGCTGTAGGTCTACGGTGGAGTGTAAACATCCTTCCACGGTTGGTAGATAAATGGTAACCCAGGGTATCCTAGTGGGGATCCCGTTAAACTGTATTGCAGCACTCGGTCACGTTGTTTCTCTTTTTGTTTATTCCACCCTCTCTCTCTCTCTCTCTCTCATATATATATATATATATATATATATATATATATATATACCATTTATGCATGAATTCTGAATGTACAGGGAGCGGAATAAGACGGTTTACCGAGAATAACGGGAGCATCTTGTGAAAAATAATATTTATCATTTACTATATAAATTACTAATTAGTACAAAAAGCGCACACACACCAATTGTATAAACAGAAACAATTCCCTCCATCGTTTAAAAGGAAGAATAGTTTACACGCCGCCTACCATCACCGGGTCTCGAACCCAGGTGGAGAGCAACTCGCCCCTCCGCCAAACCATGCCTAGAGGCGGGGACATCAACTTGATCTTCATGTGAAGAGAGACACCAGCAAGTACGAATTGTTCTTCATCACGTATTTTACAATCAGCGAAACTCTTATTATTACACACACACACACACACACACACACACGTACGTACATTGGCGTACATTCATCAACATATTAGTACAGAAAAAAATATATATTTGTATATATATATATACACAATTATATTAAACATCGTTCTGAAAATTGCGGAATGGAAAGTTCTCGTCATGTGTGAATTAATAAGGTGATGTTACTGCGTATATATATATATATATATATATATACACACACACACACGCCTGTTAAGCTTTATTCATTAAAAAACATAAAAAGTGAACACCTGTTCTAACAGCGGAGTTTAGTGGCGACAGTTTGGCGGAAGCGATAGATAATATCGATTTTAAAATTCCAATAAATAAACTTCTCATCGCAGGAGTTTTATTTCTGTTGTTTCGAGGCATAGACATCATTAAGATTAAACTCACACGCTTATGATCCATCCACGTTTCACGGGCAAATTATTTTCCAGTTTAGCGTTTCTCTCAAACATACGCGAATTGTACCCGAATTTCCAAGTATATCTTCGATTGTCACTAAAACCCTTCCTTTTCTGACTACCTGACAGCTATACAGGTGAGTCCTAATACCCCACTATATAGTGCGGTAGACTGAGCCTTCACGCACAGATGAGTTTTCCTTTTTCATTTAGAAGAATGTCATAAACTTTACATCTACGAGAATTCTCGAGCCTTCACGGGCAATTGATTTTTAAAATTATCTTCCAGTTTCTGACGAATTATTTTTCAGAGGAAATAATAAATTTTCCGAATTTATTTTAGATGGGCCAACATAACCGATTTACAAATTTATTTTCCAGCATCGTTAAACCTTTCATATATAAATGGTTGTACCATTTTCCCTTCTCCCACCCACCTCATCGCCACCCCAGAAAGCACGATTTATTTTCCAAGCAAAGCGCTTCTCTCTCTACGAATGGGTATATCTGACACGGCCAAGATTTCACGGGACAGTCAATCACAACCCTGTGGACGGAGCCCCAGGACCTCTGGTTGGTGGATGGCATCACTCACACATTATCACCCGCCCAAATTTCGTCGATAACCAATAGGAAACTCGCGATTCGGGTATTGTGGGATGATCACAATTACGACCCTTCTATAAAAGGAGGCATTTTCATCACAGACTTCCAATTCAGTTGTTTTTATCGAACAGTGCTTTTGAAATACCTCGTCATGAGCCATTCGCAACAGATTTACATCTATCCGGAATTGTTTGAAGATAAAGATTTCTATGCCGAGGCATCGAGCATAATTTTCAACGCTGTAGACCGGAATTAACTATTTTCAATGCAGACTGTTGCAGAAATTTGTGACGAGAAAGAATCGACCAATGAAGCGACATTAAAATGTAAGTAATTAATTTAATTTGTGACTATATACGTCGTTTCATTCAGTACCAGTGTTAAATAATTTATAAAAAGCCATAATTAAAGCGATTTGAAAAACTAGTTTGTGGTTTATTCTTGGGCTATATACATCGTATCACTCATAATTATTGCCCATTCTGTTTCCTTCGTGTTTATTTCGGCATATATATATATATATATATATATATACAGAGTGTCCCAAAACAACGTATACATTTTTAAAAAACTTATAACAGGCGAACCCACTAACGGATTCAGATGATTTTTATTTCTTTTTATAGGTAAAATATACAACTTCGGAATAATAGATAGTTTAATTTGTTTTAAACACGTAAGTGTTCGAAATGTCGACCATTGACGTCAATGCACCACTGCGCTCTTTGATTCATTGATTGGCAGACTTCAACAAAAATGTTTGTAGGGATATTTCTACACGCTTCTTCAACTGTGCTCTTTAGTTGTTCAAGTAATGTAGGTCTTCTACTGTATACTTCATTTTTCAAATGACCCCATAAAAAAAAAGTCAAGTGGGTTCAAATCTGGTGAACGTGGTGGATACTCGATACTACCTCGTCGTCCGATCCACCGATAATGAAATGTTTCATCAAGGTAGTTCCTGACATCCTGATGGTAATGAGGAGGTGCTCCATCTTGTTGAAAGTAAATGTCCTCATCTCCGTATAACTGTCGAATTGCAGGAAAACCTTTTCCCCGAAGCATGTTGAGGTAGCTATGGCCGGTAACTGTACCATCGAAAAAGAATGGACCAACCAAACCTTTGGAAGAAAAACCACACCAGACAGTTATACCCGGTAAATTTACATGTCGTTCCACATAAATGTGTGAATTTTATTGTGACCAGTATGTGCAATTATGACGATTAATTATACCATTCAACTTAAATGTAGCCTCATCAGACCACACAATTTTGTCCGCAAATTGGCCATCTTCTGTGTTTTTTACTCGAAACCATTCGCAAAACTGGATTCTGCGATCCGGATCATCCTCATTCAAGGCATGTAATAATCTCGGGATGTAAGATTTCCATTTAGCATTCTTCAGAATTCTGTGGACACTTGTCTTACTTTTCCCTGTTTCACGAGCACTTTGTCTCACAGATTTTCTTGGTGATCGGTTGAATACCTGTAGCACTTCATCAGAAGTGTTAGCATCTGTTGATGTCTTTGGACGCCCAGTCGCTTGCTTGTACACATCATGCACAGTACCGTATACTTCAAATTTCTCACAGATACGTGAAATGGTAAGTCGAGTTGGAGGATTAGTTCCAAAATTGTCTCTCCACTGTTGTTGAACCTTTGATATCTTCTCAACTTTAAAATACGACTTTAGTATCCATTTTCGTTGCTCAAATGATAAGCGCACACTTCCATTTTCCATGTTTACTGTAGGCAGGCAAGGCTATTACTAATTTCGATTTGTATCTCCTTAGGCTAGCCAAGGCTGTCAACAATTTCGCTTTTGTATCTCCTTAGGCTATAGGCTATAAAAAGAAATAAAAATCATCTGAATCTGTTAGTGGGTTCTCCTGTTATAAATTTTTAAAAAATGTATACGTTGTTTTGGGACACTCTGTATATATATATATATATATATATATTATATATATATACAGGGTGAGTCAAAAGTAGCGCCCGATTTCTGTCAGTTGATTGTTTGTTTGCCATTTGTATTACAGTGTACAAGAAGGTAGAAATAAATGAATGACATGTTTATCTAACCATCTAACTAACCATCTAACTTATCTAACTAAGAAAATTAATAATCTGCAAGACAATTATTAACAACATGACTTCCCAGAAAGAATCTATCTGACAGCCGAAAAAACAGAAATCGGGCGCTACTTTTGACTCACCCTGTATATATATATATATATATATTATATATATACACACACACACATATATATATATATATATATATTATATATAATATATATATACACACACACACACACACACACACATTATATTTATATATATATATATATATGGTGTGGTTTTAATAATACATTTCTTGATAACTTAAAATTTATAGAAAGTTCTACAGGTAGGATTTTAGAATTACAAAAACTTTTAAGAATTGCCTGCGGTCCAGGGCTCGAGACCCGGTACCGGCATACGTTACATAGCACACCCATCTAATCACTAACGTCATTTAGACAGCGATCTAACACAACTGAACCTAACCGGCCATAATATAGCCTAACCTAGCCTAGCCTAGCCGGGACATAATACAGCCTAACTTAAGCTAGCGTAACCTAACCTATCACAACTGAACCTAAGCGGGACATAATATAGCCTAACCTAACCTAGCCTAACTTAACCTAACACAACTGAACCTAACTGGGACATAATATAGCCTAACTTAACCTAGCCTATATATATATATATATTTCGACCCAGGACTCTTTCACGTTTATAATAATATAACCTAACCTAGCATAACCTAACCGATTATAATATAACCTAACCTAACCGGACATAATATAGCCTAACCTAGCGTAACCTAACCGGCTATAATATAACTTAACCCAACCTAGCCCAGAAGGTCAAACCTTTCACCCCCACCCTAGACCTACGTTTTAACGGGTAATCCAACACCCCAGCGTTTCCTCTTATTGTAGCTCCCTCCCGATATATATATATATATATGGTTGTATGTGTTAACAACCGGAATCGTTACTGGTGTGAAATAACCTAACTTGTTATAATATAACCTAACCTAACCTAACAAAACATAATATAGCCTAACCTAGCGTAACCTATCCGGGTATAATATAACCTAGCCTAACCTATCCCAGAAGGTCAAACTTTTCACCCCAATCTAGACCTACGGTTTAACAGGGATTCCAACAACCAGCGTTTTGCCATTCATCTCTTAATATAACCTAACCTAGCGTAGCCTAACCAGGCATAATTAAACTTTAATTTAACTTAACTTTAAATGATTCAGTATGAACTAATCATGTTAAGTTCTCCTTAAAGGACCGTCCGTCGTTATAGACCACAAGCTCATTTTCTCCTGTGCGTGAAGTACGCAGAGGAGAACAACGATGATTGTAATTATACAACCAACCAGCGTAAGATCAGAGGTGTATATACAAGTCCTGAGCTGGATCTAGCCGTTCGCCATGGGTACAGAATATTGAAGATACATGAGGTGTGGAGGTTTTAGAAGCTACCAACCTTTTCACACCTTTCAACCTTTCAAACACTAAGCTCACACATAATCGAGTCCACAGTCACATCATTATTGCTTTGCAGTACGCGGTAAATACGGCTTAACATTATTTCGCCGCTCAAGTTATACGGATACCTATACTCGATCTAAATGGCCTTCGTATCATTCAATACTATTTTTGTGCCCACTTTACATTCGGTTGGTAAGTTATCTTTAAACACAGCCAGAATGCACTCAAAAGCACGCACAAAGAGGGCATCGTTAGCTATCACGCCAAATACAAGGATATAAACACTCCTTTTCCAATCGAGGTTTTTTCTTACCGTCCCGAGCTTTTCAATCGTGAGCTCTTCTTCACTCTGCATAGTGGCAATTGAAATAATCTTCCAAGTCGTAACGACAGCTACTCATTATATAGAGATACAGCTCTTCAGGGTGAACAGTGTAGGCGAGCTCTGCCCTGTACCGCTGAAGTCCTTTGTACCAAAGTTCGGGATATTTCGAAGAGTCTATATCTTTTAAATAAGCATCCAGCTCTAGACCATTCCCGCCTTGTTCATTCCTACATTCGATAAATCCGTCGAGCAAAGCGGTGTATGATTCAAGAACCGTGTCAAAATAAATCATATCCGTAACACGCGCGTCTAATATAGGCTTCAGCTTGCGGAATCCGACGATTTCAAACATTCTGGCGAGGATGAATCGGTTTAGCATAGGGACAAGAACGTTATTATCAGATGCATTCTTCCACATCAGTCGTATATCAATGCATGGCTGTTCGTTATTTATACACAACGTACAAACAACGGTATATGAGGGGGCATCACTAATCTGCTCTCTTCTTGTACCTACACCTGCAGGTATTTTATAACGGTCTTCATCCCACTTCTCAACTATCACGAAGATTCTATTCATCTCCTCAACATTTAAATAAATAACATTACGTTTGTTTGCATGCCTGCAAATCGTTTCAAGTACATAGTTAATGGTGCCGGTTTCACGCCTGAACACTCGCAATGACTTCGTCACGGACACATCGTACGCGGCATTGAGAATGCTTCTCAAAAGAAGTCCCATCGTATTCGAGGAGTGCACGTCCAGTCGGTTAAAGCTCTGAGATGACTCTGAGCAACCGGTGCGCTGTTTAGCTCGGGGAACAGGTGTGAAGGAGTGAGTCACACGGGTGAAACGTGTACGGGTTTGATCGAGATCGTGTGTTTCGGAGGGGTGAGGTACACGGGCGGGCGGTTCGACTCGACGGGGGGGAAGGAAGCGAGCCACACCATAAACTGTTAAATCATGTACGGGTTTGTTCCAACATGAAAGAGTCATGTGAATACTTGTACCCATTATACTGAGCAATCAGAATTCTTCCGATACATGAAGCAATACCGATTTTAATGTTTTATCACTCCCCAGAATGCGCACCAGACATTTTCGTACATTTTCACGAACTAAACACATTTTATTCACAATCCAGTGCACTATTTGAGAGAAACATATGCCCATATTTTTCCGTTTTGCTAAGCAGACGATACTCGTCTCTTAAGTCTGTTAAAAACTCGCACAGGCCTTTAGCCACAACCTCACTACAAACTTCGTCATGACATATATTAATATAGTGCTAAAAATACTTAAGATTTCCATGATGACAAGATTTAATTCTCAATCATAGGGTACGAGTACTCGGTATGATGTAACATGACATAATATCGCTTGTCACACTACTCATCAACAAGACTCACTAACCATAACGTTGCTTATCTTCTGCACGTGTTGTTTCTTCTACTTCGCGGAATATGTGAGCTTTTATAAAGTTAGTTCTACAACATACTTCAATACATCGCTTGTACCACGAAATCCTACAATGCCAGAATAGCCGTAGATCATTTGTACCTCTTGCTCCTTCGCACGGTTCAATGTAGCCTTAAAAGTATCAAAGGAGGGTGGAATAGGGAGTCTTTCAGTATCCACCACATCTTCACACTTTGCTGAATACCACTTCATAAACGTTGAGTACGCAATATTGAAGGTAGCCATTACTATACACGTCTGAGTTCAAGGGTTTGCAGAGGTCAACTAAGCACACAGGGATAGAGATATGCTCTGGTAGTGGCAGGAGTCACGTGACCGATCTTACAGTGGGCGGAGCTTAAGAATGTACACAAGCACGCACGCAAAGGAGACAATGAAACCATAATTGAAGCAAATATACGTAATAAATAAATATATCGTTAACAATACACACACACACACACATATATATATATATATATACACACATATATATATATATATATATATATATATATATATATATATATATATATATTATATATATATATATAATCAAGGATTAAGGTTTCCAAAGGGTACCGTATCATAGGTACCAGAGACCTGGTAACGTTTCCTATAGGTGTGTTACGGCATACCTTCGTGTCTCTAAGTTCCTTCACACACCCCAGTTTCTGCGCCCGAAAATTGTGAGTCCCCACAGTCAGTTTGGGTGGTTGGTCGCCCTCATCTTCCAAGCACACTAGATCCTTCAACGAGTCAAAGTTAACGACTCGTCCGTCGGTTCGCATGGTTAAGCGTGATACCCTTAGCCTTCACGATATATTTCATATCATCTCCCACCCTCACCCATACCCCATAGGTTTTTGGCCCTGTTGATACAAATGAGTCTGCGTATGCACCATCACCATACTCATCCTTGATCTCGTCATTTAACTCTCCGCGAAATTCCCCAATAGCTGGCATGTATTGACCCTCCCTCGCTGTGAATATTACGTTATCTATGTCAGCGTACAGTACCCTCCGCCCAAGAGAGTGAAGTAGTCCCCAAAGCTTGATGCAGGCGTAGGCCGTTGTGAAGCTCGCTACAGGTATGTTTGTTACCCGTGAGGTATCTGTGGCCAGTTCCGTGATGTAATTTATTATGTAAGTATTACCTACATTCACGATATCCACAACCTCTTTATCGGAAGCGTTGGCATAATCCCAGACTTCACTATAACTTTGTGCCAAATAAACGTTCCCTTTGTCAGTATTCTGTGCAAATTTCCCCCAAAGACTTTAGACACAACTTTGGACTAAAACGTTTGCTAGGATTCTTAACAATTTGGGAGCGGTCAAGCTGTATACCTTCATGGGCACGGTAACGCTGAATATAAGCCTTTTTTTCATCTTCGGATCAAGGCCTCGCGGATATCTTGACGCTTCTACCTTATCCTTCAAAAAAGCGTTTATATATGGTGTAAAAAGGTTGGGTAGCTTCTGAAACCTCCGCACCTCATGTATCTTCAATATTCTGTACCCATGGCGAACGGCCACATCCAGCTCAGGGTTTGTATATACACCTCTGATCTTACGCTGGTTGGTTGTATAATTACAATCATCGTTGTTCTCCTCTGCGCACTTCACGCACAGGGGAAACATAAGCTTGTGGTCTATAACGACGGACGGTCCTTTAAGGAGAAATTAACATGATTAGTTCATACTGAATCATTTAAACTTAAGTTAAATTAAAGTTTAATTATACCTGGTTAGGCTACGCTAGGTTAGGTTATATTAAGAGATGAATGGCAAAACGCTGGGTGTTGGAAACCCCGTTAAACCGTAGGTCTAGGGTGGGGTGAAAAGTTTGACCTTCTGAGATAGGTTAGGCTAGGTTATATTATACCCGGATAAGTTACGCTAGGTTAGGTTTTATTATTATAAACGAGAAAGAGTCTTGGGCCGATATATATATATATATATATATATATATATATATATATATATATATGCTAGGTTAAGTTAGGGTATATTATGTCCCGGTTAGGTTCAGTTGTGTTAGGTTAGGTTAGGCTAGGTTAGGTTAGGCTATATTATGTCCCGCTTAGGTTCAGTTGTGTTAGGTTAGGTTACGCTAGCTTAAGTTAGGCTGTATTATGTCACGGCTAGGCTATGATAGGTTAGGCTATGTTATGGCCGGTTAGGGTCAGTTGTGTTACATCACTGTCTAAATGACGTTAGTGATTAGGTGGGTGTGCTATGTAACGTATGCCGGTACCGGGTCTCGAGCCCGAGCCCGCAGGCAATTCTTAAAAGTTTTCATAATTCTAAAATCCTACCTGTAGAACTTTCTATAAATTTTTAAGTTATCAAGAAATGTATTAGGTCATCCCATAAGTAATGCGGCATTTCTAAATTTTGTTTTTTTCTATTTTACATTATTATTATTTACGGATATAAATCAAACAACTCTTTGAAGTTATTTATATTTAAATAAATATTTATTTAAATATAAATAACTTCAAAGAGTTGTTTGATTTATATCCGTAAAATAATGATAAAAATGAAAAAAAAAATTAAAAAATGCCGCATTACTTATGGGATGACCTAATATTATTAAAACCACACCATATATATATATATATATATATATATATATATATATATATATATATATATATATATATATGCCGAAATAACCATGAAGGAAACACAGAATGGGCAATAATTATGAATGATACGATGTATATAGCCCAAGAATAAATCACAAACTAGTTTTTCAAATCGCCTTAATTATGGCTCTTTATAAATTATTTAACACTGGTACTGAATGGAACGACGTACATAATCATGAATTAAATTAATTACTTACATTTTAATGTCGTCTTCATTGGTCGATTCTTTCTCGTCGTCACAAATTTCTGTCACAGACTCCGTTGAAAATAATTCATTCCGGTCTACAGCGTTGAAAATTATGCGCGATGCCTCGGCATAGAAATCTTTATCTTCAAACAATTCCGGATAGATGTAAATCTGTTGCGAATGGCTCATGACGAGGTATTTCAAAAGCACTGTTCGATAAAAACAACTGAATTGGAAGTCTGTGATGAAAATGCCTCCTTTTATAGAAGGGTCGTAATTGTGATCATCCCACAATACCCGAATCGCGAGTTTCCTATTGGTTATCGACGAAATTTGGGCGGGTGATAATGTGTGAGTGATGCCATCCACCAACCAGAGGTCCTGGGGCTCCGTCCACAGGGTTGTGATTGACTGTCCCGTGAAATCTTGGCCGTGTCAGATATACCCATTCGTAGAGAGAGAAGCGCTTTGCTTGGAAAATAAATCGTGCTTTCTGGGGTGGCGATGAGGTGGGTGGGAGAAGGGAAAATGGTACAACCATTTATATATGAAAGGTTTAACGATGCTGGAAAATAAATTTGTAAATCGGATTATGTTGGCCCATCTAAAATAAATTCGGAAAATTTATTATTTCCTCTGAAAAATAATTCGTCAGAAACTGGAAGATAATTTTAAAAATCAATTGCCCGTGAAGGCTCGAGAATTCTCGTAGATGTAAAGTTTATGACATTCTTCTAAATGAAAAAGGAAAAATCATCTGTGCGTGAAGGCTCAGTCTACCGCACTATATAGTGGGGTATTAGGACTCACCTGTATAGCTGTCAGGTAGTCAGAAAAGGAAGGGTTTTAGTGACAATCGAAGATATACTTGGAAATTCGGGTACAATTCGCGTATGTTTGAGAGAAACGCTAAACTGGAAAATAATTTGCCCGTGAAACGTGGATGGATCATAAGCGTGTGAGTTTAATCTTAATGATGTCTATGCCTCGAAACAACAGAAATAAAACTCCTGCGATGAGAAGTTTATTTATTGGAATTTTAAAATCGATATTATCTATCGCTTCCGCCAAACTGTCGCCACTAAACTCCGCTGTTAGAACAGGTGTTTCACTTTTTATGTTTTTTAATGAATAAAGCTTAACAGGCGTGTGTATATATATGTATATATATATATACAGTATATATATATTTATATATATATATATATACACATATATATATATACTAGGGTGGATCGATTTTACATTTTTTCGATTTCCATATTCTAATAGAGACAAAAACTTGCGCATGCATGAGAAAATAGCCTCTGCAAAATCGTAGCTTAATAGGTAATCATCTTCTGCCCCCGGCAGAGCGATGAAAATCATATTTTAGTAGTCAAAAACGTATTTTTCTTATAATTTTTAAAATATTTCAATATGCATCAAAATTATTCCTAATAACTATAAAGTCGATGAAAAAGACCTTATATGATCGTTTTTCCAAGCGCGTTGTCCTACGTTAATATCTTTTGCCCCCGGCAACAACGTCAAATGTTGAAAAAATAGGTAATTTATATACATATTTTCAGATCGGCTCTTTGTCTTAAATAATGCATTTATATATTTCCCATAGCATTTATATCGTTGCTTAAGCATGAAATAACGCACACGCAAAATTTTATGACTCTAGGCTAGGGTTTAAAGGTCATCTCTGATGAGTGCTGCCAGCAGCAGCTGCCACTGACGCGCCAGTACGCACTGCGCAGTTCCCTCAGTTGCCTTTTGACAGCGTCGAAGCCAGGTGTGTATTTTGCAGCTGGCTCCTCGAGTCCTCAGTGTGTGTGTGTGTGTGTGTGTGTGGCTCCTCACTCAAGTCCTCAGTGTGCTCAATCTCTCTGCTCATATCCTTGTTTGTTTTTCTCATAACTCTGTTTTTTTCGATTTTATTGCGTAACAGAACAATGCATTATTCTTTAATCTTTACAGGATGGCTACCGCTACAACTAGAAGATCGGTTACGTGTCCAATATTTGGTGCTGGGAAAGATTTGAATTTGCGATGTTTTCCCACATGTGAAGATGTGATGCAATACTACCATCATGTGAGAACTGAGTTGAGATCATCAAAGAAGGAACCTCCATTCAAAGACATCGCTGCTGTGGTCACGGAGAGACTGGAATACTTGTGGAAATTAGCTTCCATTCCAACAGTTTCGACAGCACGGATAAATCAAATGTTGAAAAGTTATCGTGATAAAATGGCTAACATCATCAAATCACTGAACGCGAAAAAGAAGAACGAATCGTTACAGAAAAATCTTGAGGCCTTCAAGAAATCAACTAAGACCACCTTATTTGACATATTGGCTTGTAAATGCCCTGATTTGACAAAATGCAGCTGCCCTCGTGAACGACGAGTACCACTGAAAGAGCAACAGTTTTTACTCGACCAAAGAAGTGATCGCAAAATGGCAATAGGAACTTTGAATGTTGAAACAACAAATAAAAACGAGATGACTCTTGCAAGAAGATTGGCGATATTGAAACAAGAAGGAATAGCAGAACATCAAGAGCCGTCGACTAGTAAACGACAAGAAACTTCTCAAGAACAACCTTCTTCGTCAGCCTCTAGTGAAACCGAGGATACATCTATAGAATCATCGTCATCGTATGAACTAACACCGAGAGATAAACATGACATGAAGGAAAAAACACGAATGAAACTCCAGGTACTTGCTGAAGCTTGTGATCGTACGGGCGTCTCAGACAGAGCTGCTTCATTTATTGCTTCTTCGTTGTTAGAGGATGTTGGCTGGATACGAGAAGATGATGTCAGTTCAGTGATTGATCGAAATAAGATAAGAAGAGCCAGAAAAAGAGTTCGTTCTGAGCATCAGCAAGATGACACGATCACGCTACCATTACAGGGCATTTTCTTTGACGGACGTAAAGATAAAACAATGACACAAGAAGAAATAGACAATGTGAAGCATAGAAGGACTGTGGTAGAAGAGCATATAGTTTTAGTTCAAGAACCAGAATCCCAGTACATGGGGCATTTCACTCCTGCATCAGGTTCTGCCACTGCAATAACATCAGGTATCATCAACTTTCTAGAGACTAACAATATTAGCACGGACGACATTGTGGCTATCGGCTGTGATGGTACCGCAGTGAACACGGGTCGAAAGGGTGGAACCATTCGTATGATTGAAATGAAACTACAAAGGCCAGTTCAGTGGATCATATGCCTATTACACGGTAATGAATTATCACTGCGACACCTCATTCAAGACTTGGACGGCAAAACAACTGGGCCAATGGGCTTTACTGGACCAGTTGGAAAACAACTGAACGACTGCGAAAAACTTCCAATTACAGAATTCGATGCCATTCCATCTCCCGACATTGACATAGATGATGCCGAGTTGAGCACTGACCAAAAATATTTGTTAGGCATCTACAGAGTAGTGTCGAGCGGTAGCTGCTCTTCAGCTCTCGCGGCTCGAAATCCAGGTAAGATGGCGCATTCCAGGTGGCTGATAACAGCAAATAGATTTCTGCGCCTCTATGTTTCAACCAGTGAACCCTCCAGCACCTTCAACGAAATTGTGCGGTTCATTATGACAGTTTACGCACCAATTTGGTTTAAGATAAAGAAAAACTCCAGTTTCACTGAGGGCGCAAAACATTTTTTCGAAATGATGCGTCTCTCTCAGACCATGCCTCAAAGATCTAAGACAATCGCCAACAAAGTCCTCCGTAGAAATTCTTTCTTTGCTCACCCAGAAAATATTTTGATCTCCATGCTACATGCCGATGAGCAACACATAAGAGAATTGGGATGGAGAAGAATATTAAAAGCACGATCAAAACAATCACCAGCGGGGGAAATTCGAGCCTTCGCCATGCCTGAGCTGCTCTACGATAGTCAAAACTATTACGAAATGATCAACTGGCAAACGGCTGAGGTGACCGAACCCCCCGTTACAAAAACAATACCTGATACCCGAATAAAAGAGTTTGTTGAGACGGGAGACCAGCCTGATGGACTGATCCCACTATTCCCTTTTCATACTCAAGCGGTCGAGAGACTCATCAAATTAGTAACCGAAGCCTCTGCCAGTGTAAGTGGAATAGAAGAGAGGGACGGATTCATCCGCTCCCGTCTTCACTCCCGAACAAAAATTCCACGATTTGATTCTAAGAAAGATTACCGTATGTAAATCGACATGCAGCCAAAGGAAGGGTGGTTGGGGCTGGATAGGGTGGAACTCGACGTACAGCCACCTCCTCGTGGTGAGTTCTGGGTTGCTAATTTTATAAAATTAGCAAGCGAGGAGCTGTACTTAGTACTTATCGTACTTATAACATCGCATTAACGTAATTATAATCCACATTTAGACTTTTCTCGGGGACAGAAGATATTACTCTAGAGTCATAAAATTTTGCGTTGGGGCTGGATAGGGTGGAACTCGACGTACAGCCACCTCCTCGTGGTGAGTTCTGGGTTGCTAATTTTATAAAATTAGCAAGCGAGGAGCTGTACTTAGTACTTATCGTACTTATAACATCGCATTAACGTAATTATAATCCACATTTAGACTTTTCTCGGGGACAGAAGATATTACTCTAGAGTCATAAAATTTTGCGTGTGTTATTTCATGCCTAAGCAACGATATAAATGCTATGGGAAATATATAAATGCATTATTTAAGACAAAGAGCCGATCTGAAAATATGTATATAAATTACCTATTTTTTCAACATTTGACGTTGTTGCCGGGGGCAAAAGATATTAACGTAGGACAACGCGCTTGGAAAAACGATCATATGAGGTCTTTTTCATCGACTTTATAGTTATTAGGAATAATTTTTGATGCATATTGAAATATTTTAAAAATTATAAGAAAAATACGTTTTTGACTACTAAAATATGATTTTCATCGCTCCTATTAAGCTAAGATTTTGCAGAGGCTATTTTCTCATGCATGCGCAAGTTTTTGTCTCTATTAGAATATGGAAATCGAAAAAAATGTAAAATCGATCCACCCTAATTATATACACATTAACTTCACCTTATTAATTCACGCATGACGAGAACTTTCCATTCCGCAATTTTCAGGACGATGTTTAATATAATTGTGTATATATATACACAAATATATATTTTTTTCTGTACTAATATGTTGATGAATGTACGCCAATGTACGTACGTGTGTGTGTGTGTGTACAATAATAAGAGTTTCGCTGATTATAAAATACGTGATGAAGAACAATTCGTACTTGCTAGTGTCTCTCTTCACATGAAGGTCAAGTTGTGTCCGCACATCTTGGCACGGTTTGGCGGAGGGGCGAATTGCTCTCCACCTGGGTTCGAGACCCGGTGATGGTAGGCGGCGTCTAAACTATTCCTTTTAAACGATGGAGGGAATTGTTTCTGTTTATATAATTTGTGTGTGTGCGCTTTTTGTACTAATTAGTAATTTATATAGTAAATGCTAAATATTATTTTTCACAAGATGCTTCCTTTATTGTCGGTAAACCCTCTTATTCCGCTCCCTGTATATTCAGAATTCATACATAAATGGTATATATATATATGAGTTTACACCCATCTCTATATATCTGTAGCCAATTCCTCTGAAAAAATTTATATATATATTAGAGAGAGAGAGAGAGAGAGAGAGAGAGAGAGAGAGAGAGAGAGAGACGGGGGGGGGGGGTAATAAACAAACAGATAAACAACATGACCGAGTGCTGCAATACAGTTTAATGGGACCCCCACTAGGATACCTGGGTTCCCATTTATCTACCAACCGTGGAAGGATGTTTACATTGCACCTTAGACCTACAGCTTAACCAGCAACCACTAGGATAACCAGGGTTCCCATTTATTTACCAACCGTGGAAGGATGCACCGTCACCGGTTCTCGAACCCTGCGCATATAATTGCGCATATAGTTGTCTGTGTATGATATTTTATGGGCGTATAGGCGGGAGTGTACGTGCATTTGTCCAAACGTTGTATACACTGTGCCAACTGGCTGATAATGCCTGTAGGCACTGGCTTCTACGCGAACTGGCTGATTAGGGGCTTATAAGACAGCAGTCGCTGGGATGAAGTGACAATATGCGCTTGGCTCCTGCCGATCGAACATCTCTCTTCCTCTCTCTCCTCTCCTCTCTCTGTTAGGTTAGGTATACCTCTTTGGGGGTGAGGCCGTCCCACTTACACTCCACCTTACACTCCAACTTGGGGGTAACCCCTTCCCCATAGTTGCATAACCTCTTGCAACATTTCCTTTGCAAAATTAATCAACATTTGCAATTGCATTGCACTCTAACATTTTGCGTCCACACTACTCACCGCTCATGACGCTTATGACTTAGTAATTTATTGCGACATGTTTTTTTGTAAAAATAACCATAAAAGATCGACTGCCTCAATTAGTTTTTGAAGTAATATAGTGCCTGTGTCCTAGAATGTCAACCATGTCAAATAACTATAATTTGCAGTGGATTTTTGAAAACATTATTACAGAATATGATGCAACCAAATTTTTCCATGATCATGCCATAATTCTATCAGAAAAGCTGTGCAGAAAAAAACATGAAATGGCTATAAAGACTAAAAATGAGTATACTGTATGGCGCTGCAGAAAACGGATTTTAATGAGGATGTTTCGGTTCGAATATCTGATCTTGAAGAATCAACCATTCCGCTAAAGAAAATAATTTTACTAAATTATTCCTGGGCTCAAGAATATTCTTCAATTAAATATTGTAAGAAAGAACGGAATATGTCACACAACGACATTAGATTTTCACAATTATTTACGAGAGGTAAATAATATTATATTTACCTTAAATAAATAATATTATATATACCTTACCTAACCTTACCTAACCTAACCTAACCTAAATGAGAAATAAATATATTAAATTAATTACAGGTGTGTGCGGAGTCAATTTTAAAACATTCAACAGTTATTGGTGGAGAAAATACAACGGTGGAAATAGATGAAACCTACTTCAGCAAGCGAAAATATGACAGAGGAAAGTCTTTGCCAGAGCAGTGGGTATTTGGTGGTATATGCCGTGAGACCAAGGAAGTATTTTTGTATGCTGTTCAAAATAGAAACGCAGAAACATTATTGGCTTGCATAAAAGCAAACATACGACCAGGCACAACCATCATCAGTGATATGTGGAACGCATATGAAAATATAGAGAAAATTGAAGGGTACCATTACGTACATCAAAAAGTTAACCATAGCGAAAACTTTGTTGATCCAGATTCTAGTGCTCATACTCAAACAATAGAGAGCACTTGGCACACCTTAAAGCAAAAAATAAGCGACAGTGTGGCACTCATCGCCAAATGATTGATTCATATTTATGCGAGTTCGTATGGAGAAAACGGTATGCAAATGAAGATTTATTTATTAAAATATTAAATATTGCAAATTTTAATAAATAAAGGATATTATCTGCGTTTTATTTTGTAAAACCCACTACACAACACTACATAATTTAGATGACGGTCATGCGCCATGCAAACTAGTGCGCATATAAATGCAATTTTTTCGCATGTTGCGCATTTTCTCCACGAAAATAATGTCATTTTCGTTATTAAAATATAAAAAATTATTAGTATACAAATTTTCAGTTCGAAAATCTGGGGTGCGCCAAACTGAAAAGAACCGTATTTTTTGTTTTTCATTTACCTTCAATTATATGTAAATATGATGGATGAAGCAATTGTAACAAACGTGCTTGGGGCATGGCCCACGTCAGACGGGGAGAATCAACCTCTGTGTTACAAATTTTACTTCAGTCTTCATATTTACACCAATTTACAGTTATTGTAGTTCTGTACAATAATTCAGTCATACAGTATGTATTGTATGTAAGTCATAATACAACACTACCTCTAATATTAAATTTCGAAAATTGTTCAGAAGTGAACCACAGACAAAATTTATTTAGCTTTTAAGGTGTTTAAATTGGGCACAAATGTGTGGTCAGACATTTCTTTTAATTTTGAATGCTATATTTACAGCATCACAGTATTATATCGGGTGGCCCAAAAAAAACGTCCCGAGATTTAAAGTGCAATAACTTTTAAAATATATATACACACTGTACAATCACAAATTTCAAATCCGTATAAATTCAATCTATTGACAAGCTGCCATAAAATTTTCAGAATTCTACATGCAAATACGTTTTCGAAAATGAAGGAAACAATAAGGTACACTCAAATAAATAAATATTATGAAACAAAAAATTTATATAGTAGTAGTTGGCAACTATTCTTATCGCGAAAGTTGAGAAGGAGTTAGGCTAAGTTAAGCTAGTTTCTGCAGAAAGGTCAAATGGTGTGCTTAGGCTACTGTTAATCTTCAATAGTTTTCAACCCCTCTAATTATGGTTTTAAGCAAAGGTGACAGGCGATAATTGAAAGATGTTTTATAGAGAAGGGATGGACTGGGACAAGAATGGTGAAGGAATTTCCTGAAACAAATTGGAATAAGAGATCGGTGAATAGATTAATAAAGAAACTTAAAGAAACTGGGTCAATTGAAAGGAAATCTGGAAGTGGCAGATCTAAAAGTGTTTCCACACAAGAAAATATTGACCTATGTCCAAACCGTTAGTTTGTCTCAAAAAGATCGACCAGGCTCACACTTGTCTCAGCGAAAAATTGCAAGAAATTTGAAGACTAGTCGCGATTCTGTTCAAAGCATGCAAGACAAATTTTCAGCGCGTGATGTTAAACAAATTGTTTTCACATATGAAAAGGATTTTTCTATTGAAATTGCGCGAAACCACCAAAACGTGCTGTTTACAGTGTGCGTAAAAGATATTCCTCCTCCGTCGAGGCTTTACAACCACACATGTCGGTTTTGAAAAAAAAATCATAGTTTAAGCTAGTGTATCATGGAACGAAAAGACTAATATTCATTTCATTGATGAAAATAACAAAAAAGTGAACTCAGAAACTTGTGTTAATCTTTTGGAACAAAATCTTTTGCCAGATTGTCAGCGTTTGTATTCTGATAATGATTTCATATTCCAGCAAGGTGGAGCTACCGCTCATACGAGCAAGTACACCCAGGACTATCTCCTCCAGAATGTGGCCAATTTCATTGGGAAAAATGACTTGGCACCTCAGTCACCGCACTGCAATCCAATGGACTATTGCATATGGAACTCTCTCGCAGAAAAGGTTTATGAAGGTCAAATCACAAAATTTACCGAGTTGCAATTAAAAGAAAAGATGCTTAATTGTTGGGACAAAATAACTTTAATTGAAATCAGAAAATGTATCATGTAGTGGAAGAAAAGGTTAAGATCTGTTTGTGAGCAAGACGGTGGGCATATTGACCATCTCTGTCAATAAATAAGATGTGAATAATAAATTTTTTGTTTCACGATAGTTGTTGATTTGAGTGTACCTTATTTTTTCCTTCATTTTCGAAAAAGTATTGGTGTAGAATTCTGAAAATTTTATGGCAGCTTGTCAATAGGCTAAATTTATGTGGATCTCAAATTTGTGATTGTACAATGTATATTTTGGAAATTATTGCACTTTAAATCTTGGAACGTTATTTTTGGGCCACCTGATATATTTTTTTCAGGATTCTATGTATCGAAATCATACAATTTCCTTTGTTTTTAACTTATTATATTTTTATTTCCATTTTTAAATAGTTTATTTTAAGTACATGTTTGATACGAGAAAGTTACGGACAAAATCATTACGGCAAAGTTACGTTAAGTAAAATTACACACAAGTTACGTCAGAGTTACTGACAAAATATACAAAATTGCTATGCTTGAAATACACACAACAGTAATTCGTGCACGTAACTCTAAATCCTAACCGCTGTGTTTACTTTGAAATTAAGAGTTTAACTGAACCTAAATGTAGTTTGCAAAATTAAAATACTTTATTTGAAGCGTAATCTGGTTCGTTTCTTGACAATTTGTTTCCCTCTGAAATATTATACTTCTTCTACATTTCTAGATTAAAGAATAGCTTTCATATTACTTTTAATATAATTACTTTTAATATATGTATTCCGAATAGATAAAGACTCATTTTTACTTTGTTGCAAAGTTCA
Source organism: Bathynomus jamesi (assembly GCA_023014485.1). NCBI lineage: Eukaryota > Metazoa > Arthropoda > Malacostraca > Isopoda > Cirolanidae > Bathynomus > Bathynomus jamesi. Next base: position 415,834 of record JAJOZX010000509.1, read on the forward strand.
AACAAATATATTCCTTGGTGTCACAGTATTTAAAAGTATAAATAGTTCATTTACTTTGAGTTTTCTCTCGCTGAAATATTTTAAATTAATATTTGTAGCACAGAGAGGGGAAAGTGAATAACAAGCAGGTTTACATTTGGGTCTCCTTGAACCCTGATTTGCCTTTTTTCTTACTTTCAGCGCCGCTCCTCAGTTCTTTCCTCTTTAATTATTTTCCAAATAAAGGTCCTCCAATAAATTCTCCAGTCATAAAAAAAACCTGAGGTTAGTTTGTGAACCAGGTGAATTATTGTCTTATCAAATTATGAAATTAAGAAACATCGCTAGAAAATATATAAATGTATAAAAAATATGAAATCAAGTGAAAAAGACGCTTTGTTTATGGTAACGTCATAACCACGAACATTTCATGCATTAGCAACACTGTGCTTAAAATTCAAAATTTCTACGAATGTTTTACAACAGAATTAAAATATTCTGATTATTTAAAGCATTATCAATAAAATGTAAAAACTAAAATGGGGGTAAACATTTTTATTTACGGTGCTTGTAAAAGTATTTATGCTGTTACCCACTTTTTGAGACTAAAACGTGACCAACAGGAGTTTGGTGGGTCTCATACTGATGCAATGTTGTCCATATATATATAGGGTGTCCCCTAAGTCTGAAACCATAGGGCAAAATGATAAAAACGGCAATAAAAACGCCGAAGAGACTTTTGGGGACTGTTTGTGAAATGAGCGAGGATGGTAGCGGCTGTGTCATCGTCGGTGGATGTCCTCGGAGGTCCACTGCGTGGTTTATCTCCTATGGATCCCGTTTCCATGAACTTTGCTACAAGTTTGCCGACACAGCTGTGTGTTATCGGCGAGCGTCCGGATGCAATATGTTAAATTCCTCAGCGACCTCCCTCTGACTCCAATTTCCTACGAGCAGAATTACTTGGATGCGTTCTTCCTTACTGAAAGACATCATGGACACTTGCATAAACGGAAAAACATGAATTACTTATTTTACCCTATGGTTCCAGACTTATGGGACACCCTGTATAAACGAGGTGCGATCCAAAAGTTCCCGGACTGTACCGACAAAAAAATGTAGGCTTACCTTAGATTCTAATTATTGCTGTCCCCTCGAAGTTGCCCCCTTGGGAGTTGATACAGCGGGCCCAGCGATTTTCCCACTGCTGGAAGCACCTCTGGAACTCCATTTTGGGGATGTTGTTCAGCACCTCGTGCAATTCCGCCTGAATCTCCTCGATGTTGTCAAATCGTCGTCCTTTCAGCCGGATCTTCATCTTGCGGAACAGGAAGAAGTCACAGGGGGTTAGGTCGGGGGAGTAGGGGGGTGGGGGACCACTGCCATGTTGGTTTTGGCCAAAAACTGCTGCACAGAGAGAGCGAATTTGGCATCGATCCGCCTCATGTTAAGTTCCTCCGTGAGAATGCGTTGGCATGAACCAAACGATAGGCCAACGATGCTGCAGATGTCGTTAATCGTTCGCCGACGGTCTTCGTAGATGGCCTGACGCACTTTTTCAACATTTTCGTCGGTTCTGCTGGTTGAGGGCCAACCAGAACGTTCGGAATCCTCAACCAACGTTTGCCCACGTTTGAACCGCGAGAACCACTCGAAAGTCTGGCTTCTGCCCGTGGCGTCATCACCAAATGCTTGTTTAAGCATTTCGTGGGTCTCTGACGCGGTTTTGCCGAGTTTAAAGCAAAACTTGATGCACACGCGCTGCTCCTTCAAGTGTGCCATTTCTCTTCTCGCAAAAATCGCATAAAACCACTAACACTAACGCACAAAAACGCTCGTGAAAAAAAACGCGTGCGTGTATCACCATGTCATTCGGCACACTGCTTCGCGATAAAGCTGTTTAGCGCTATCTAGCGACCCAAGTCCGTACTACGGCCTGTTAGCGATCCACGCTGCCAGCCCGGGAACTTTTGGATCGCACCTCGTATATATATATATATATATATATATATATATATATATATATATATATATACACAATATATATATATATATATATATATATATATATATATATATATATATATATATATATATATATATATATATATATATATATATTGGAGGGAGGAGATGGTAGACACCAATCGTGTAGGGAAGTACTCTCGGAGCGGAAGTTAGGCAGGAGACAGGAAGTGCTGGAATCCCCGTCCTGTCACTGTCCTCCTTAGCTGATCTTCTTTCAGTGTCTCATCTACCTTGTGAGCAGTCCAGCATTCTCTCAAACACACACTTCTTCGGTACGCTGAATCGGTACAGAATTTAAATTTTGTACCGATTCATCAATTTGTTCTACCTGGTATTCCATATATTACAACCAAGCTCACCCTCTCGTCTATTGTTAATTTCGCAGCCATCCCCTACCTAAAAGAAAAAAAATATGTTATAATCAACACTGAAAATTCCTATGGTGGGCGACTTTTGCGCCACCCTATATATATATATATATATATATATATATACACAAACTCAGAATGGTCCCCTGAGAAACTTATATGTTAAACACAGACCGTGCATGGAACAAAGAACTCGTCTGGGAAATTACATCCACTATAGTTCGAATAAGTGATGATAAATGACAAATACTATAGTTTTTTCTTTTTCATGATGGAAAGCCCAACGTGGGCACCGGATTACTCGCAAAGAGGCCCAAAATATAGCTTCCCTCACCAGCTATCTGCAAAGTAGATAGGATTCAGCTTTGGGACAGGATCTAGGGTTTACAGCTTATACCTAGCCTACTACATTCAGAACCTCAATATACGCAAGAAACTCGTTGCATTCACGTCGGAGTGTTGGTTTACATGCGTTATGACTATGGGGGTTCTGGTGATCTCTGACCACTCACACAATAGTAAGAGACATTTTTAGAATGCCTGACAACTTCATGAGTGAGAATGATATTAACCGGGCAAGTTGTGTAGGCACCTGTACTGACAGGGCCAAGGCAATGGCGGGAAAATTCAGTGGAATCGTGGTTGGAATACTGGGCTTTGCAAAAGATGCAAAATGGGTACATTGCAACATCCACAGAGAGGCACTAGCCTATAAGCACATGCTTAGTGATTTGAAGACCATACTTAACGAGGAGGTGAAGATGGTTAATTTTATGAAGGCTCGATCGCTGAACTCGAGGATCCTTCCAACTATTTGTGATAAAATGAGAAGCAAGCATCAGTATTTTTTTACATAATAAGGTTATTGGCTGTCTAGGAAAAGATCCCTATCTGTCTTTTTGAGCTTCGTTGTGAAATACAGTTAATTTTTAAAGACCATCCTTTCTCGGTGTCTTCGCGGTAGTCTGTTTGTCGAATATCTTTTCTCGACTCAACGAGCTTAACTTAACAAGGTTCGAGTGCAACTATCTTTCATGCAGAAGATAAAAGTGAGGAAATGATTTACAAAATACAACTTTTACCAGAGGCCACCTTGTGTTTCTAAACACTTCACGATTATTTCAATAAATTACCTACAGCTCGATCAGGATGTGAAAAAGAGTATCAAAGCACACTTGAATCAAGTGAATTTTCAATTACGCAAATACTTTCCGAAAATGGATGACGACCATTCCTGGGTTCGAAACCCATTCGTGCTCTCAGAAAGTATTCCATCGAATAATTTGTCAGTAAAAGAATACTGTATTCACAGTCAACTCAAGTAAAAGTTTAAACAGACACTCCAATCGACTTTTGTAATATTTACTGAATGCCAGAACTTGCAAAGAAAGTTCTTAAATTCCTGATGCTGTTTTCGACAACGAATTTTTGCCAGATAAGATTTTCGACAATGGCAACTATTAAGAATAAATGTCGCCAAAGGTTTATTGACATGAAAAATGACTTGTGACTTAATCTTTCACCACTGATCCCCAACATTAGAAACTCTGCAAAGAAACAGGCTCATTGAATATAGTATGCAAACAATGTAAACGATTATTTTTACCAATAAAATGTGAAAAACCATCCTGCGTTGTTTTTAAATTGTTTATTTTTCATATGTTTTCGATGGATACGTGGAGATTTCGGTTCTCTTTAAGGGGTACTCGTCTCAAAATTTTTGGAATCGCTGTCTTAGATCAACTGACAAAGGAGTTTTCCTCAGTTCTACTTCATATTCACCAGAAAAATCAAGCTGTCCCAAATCAAAGCACTTACTGTTTGGAAACTTTCGACAAACAGATAACAAAGCTAAGTAAAAATTTAATCAACAAGCAGAGCCTTCGGCTTACTGCCCTACGGGCACTGCTTGTGCTTCGCAAACTCTCCTTCGGCGAGGGCACCTTCGGTGCTGGGTTACCCCTTGGGGAGGTCATTCGCCCTCTCCCCGAAACCCCCTTACCCCCCTTTATGCAACTTGGGGCTTACCCCATCCCCAATTTCCCCCACCCCTATCCCCCATTACCCCACCCTTCTCCACCATTACTCCACCCCTCCCCATTACCCCCTCCCCTCCCCATCACCCCACCACTCCCCCTCCATTACCCCCACCCCACTCCCCCTCCATTACCCCCACCCCACTCCCCCTCCATTACCCCCACCACTCTCCCCCATTATCCCCCACCTTTCCCCAATTGTCCCCCAGGGGGGAAGGGGCTGGCACCTTGCAACAATTGATCACCATGCGGGGTGCCTGTGCCGCCCCAATTACTGGCGAGTCAATTATTCGATCAATAAAACCATAGAAAAGAACGCAACCATGAAACTTCCGGACAATGTGCAACTTTTTTTTTTTCACTTTTTCATTTTTTAAATTTTTTTTCCACTTTTTCAAGTATTTTTTTAATTGGTATAGGATAAAGACAACCTAAGCCAACGTAAAAGAACAATAAACGAAACAATAAATAAATTTTAAAAAAATAATTCAGATATGAAAGAAAGAAAAAACTATTTTTTCCAAATTAAGAATACTCCCAAAATAACACGAGAAATTCTCAGAAAATACAATATATTAAACCAACATATCGAACGGAAGAACAAGACACGAGGACAGCCTCAACCATTTGTAGAGTGTAGCAATTCCCTTGTTCGGAAACCGAATGTACGTCGACCTATACTGAATATATTACAACCAACCTTAAAAACAAAGCTTTCCAACAAGTAAAATCCATAAACATTACCAACAGGAGCATTACAAAAATAAAATCAAAGTATCCTCCAAATTATACAGTACACTATTTTAAAACTATTAGAAAAACATTCATCAGTTTCAGATATAATGAACTTTAGAATAACCTAAATATATCTTGAAACAAACTAAATCCATTCACAAACTTAAAGGTACCACAAATACAATTTTCTGTAACTCCATTCATCACCACATATTCGAGCAGCACCACATACAGTACGTCCATCCATCGTGTTCTGCCTATCAGGCAGGTCCACCTCATGTGTCCCGCCAAAGTGTTCTATCCTGAGCTATCCTTTTCATCTCATGGTAGCTCCTGCCTACCTTCAAATCATCCAGCATTGCTTTCCTTTTCCTTCCCCTCGGCCTTCTACCTTCATATCTACCCTCTATTACCTCCTTCAACAATCCTTCTCCTCTCAACACATGTCCGATCCATTTCTTCTGTTTGTGTCTTATCACCTTAATGAGTCTTCTTTCCTCCCTCACCTGTTGCAGTACTTCCTCATTACTTTGGTGTTCCCTCCAGCTTATCTTTAGCATTCTTCTCCAAATCCACATTTCAAAACTTTCCAGGAGTTTCTTTTCAGTTGTTTTCAGTGTCCATGTTTCTGCTCCATACATTACCACACTCCATATCAAACTTTTTTACTAACCTTTTCTTCAGCTTCAAGTTGAGTTTACCTGTAAGAAGTCTTTTTTGTCTCTCAAACTTACCTTACCGATACCAATTCTAGATCTTACTGCCTTATTGCAATCTCCATTGTTGGTTAATAACCTTCCCAGATATTTAAACTACCCAGCTTCTTCTAAGGTCCGATTTCCTATCGTTAGGTTTATTTGTGCTCCTTTCCTTGTTGCAATTTCCATTACCTTTATCTTGGTCTCATTAATTCTCACTTCGAATTCTTCCGTCGTTGATGTCAAGCTATTGACCATTCTTTGCAGTCCTTCCTCAGTACTACAAACAAATGTCTTGTCATCTGCAAACCTTAGAGATTTGACTAATTTCCTCTTCCAGATCTAAGAGTGCTTCCATTATCATTGCTTCCGCATAGATGTTAAATAACACGGGGGACAGGGAGCATTCTTGCCTGACCCCTCTCCCAACCAATCCAGGCTCCGATTCTCCTCCTGCAACTCTAACATTCACAGTCTTCCCAAGATATAGATTTTTATCAGGCTACGGTCCCTCCATCAACATTAATATTCTTCAATATTTCCATTAGTTTCCTCCATTGGACTCTGTCAAAAGCTTTTTCAAAGTCAATAAAACAAACAAACATTTCCTGATCATGTTCCAGCACTCTCTCTCTCATCATTCTCATGATACCAATAGCTTCTCTTGTTCCGCATTACTGGTTAGTATCCTTAGCATTATTTTTGATGCATGGCTGACCAAGCTTATACTTCGAAATTCTGAACACTTGGTGGGTCTCGGTTTCTTGGGGATAGTAATCATAGAGACTCTCATAAAGTCAGCAGGCCAGTCTCCACCTTCATACATGTTCCTTCACAATACACTCACCTCCTCTCTAGCATCACCTTCAAGACTCTTCAGAAGTTCTGCCGGTATATCATCTGGTCCTGGGGCCTTGCCATTTCTTAGGTCTTTTACAGCCATCTCTACTTCTCTTTCCAATATGTCCGGTCCTATAAAATCTAATTCCACCTCATCTGCTTCCTCCATTTCGATGTTATTAGGTTTGTTCTCTTTATCATGCAGTTCTTCAATATATTCAATCCATCTCTTCCTTATATCTTCTGGTCTTTTCAGTATGTATACAGTTGATACAGTATGTATCAACTTGCAGATATTTAAACTTCATGCAAATAATTATTATATTTATTTTTAAAATGACTTTGAAGATGTTGACATCGTTAGTGTACGAAAAGTCAGTGTATAATAAATACAATAAACCTCAAAGCATGATGTCAGTTTCTATCAAAAATGATCGCGAAAAGATTGGATAGAAACGCAAAGAAAATACTTAGGAAACTGAAAGTTAAATGTAATAGTTACGTTTATATACAACCTATACACAGTTATTATTAGTTGTTGTTGGTTAGCCGATCAGCTCACCCTGATCGAGCAAGCCGGCGGCACGCAGGTAACCGATCGCCCTCTCCGGAGTGGACCAGAGGTTCAGCGCACTAGTGATGCTGTGTTGTGTTCGTTGTTGTGCTAGAGCGGTACAGTCTGTCATAATGTGTTCAATTGTTTGTGGTGTGTCCTGGCACAGGTGGCAGGTGTCGTCTGTGGAGTTGTCTAGTCTGTGTTTATATGTCTGTAAGTTGGAGTGATGTCCACATCGGAATCGTGCTAAGTTAACTCGATCCGATCTGCTCAGGCTGGTCTCTGACCTGTCAATGGGTGGCGGCTTCGCACCTAGGACCGCATCCGAACCGAATCGTGTTAGTGAGTTGTGGGTTAGGTGTGTGTGTATGTTTTCTGTACTGTGTGATCTCTGTGGGGCGTGGTATGGAATGGAGTATTCGGTTATAATGTCTTTTTGGTGTTACCTTAATAGTGCGAGATGTTGGTGCATGATTGTACATGTAGTGGCAAGGGTGTTGTGGGTTAATTGTCGCTGCTGCCATGAATTGTGTTCCCCTCATGTCTAAATGTTCCCTAACATTTTGTATTTTTGTTTCTGTGTGCAGGTGTTCTATTGGTGCTGTTTGAGTACATCCTGTAATAATACGAAGTGCATTGTTTTGTATTGTCTGTAAGGTGTTTATGTGTGTGTTTGAGATAATGGGTGCCCAGCATGGGCTAGCATAGTCCATAACTGAGCGAGTATATTGTTTGTATATGAGTGATGTTGTCTCCTGCTAGTGTCAAAAGTTTGTACCTGTTAGTACCCTAAGCGTGTTAAGTCTTGACGTACATTTATTTTTAATGTCCTGAATGTGATTTGCAAAAGATAATGATGTGTTGTATGTGGCCCCAAGTATTTTGGTCCTGTGAGTGTATGGAATGTTGGTGTTGTTTAGTGTACGCTGTGGAGTTATCTGGTGTTCTTTTGTGTTGCTTGTTAGCAAGGTGATGGTTGATTTTGTGGGCGTGCTTTGAGTCTATTGTGTGTGAACCAGTCTTGTATACTGTTTATGTATGTTTGTAGGTTATTTGTAGCGGTATCGATGTTGTTGTGGGTGGATGTTAGAGTGATGTCATCTGTATATGATGATAAGGTAAGCTTGTTATCTATGGGTGTTGGAATGTCATGCATGTATAAGTTGAAGGGTGTTGGTGAGAGAACAGAGCCCTGAGAGACCCCGCTCGGAAAAAGCTTGTTTTTGGATGACTTGCCATTAAATGTGACAAGTGAGTATCTTCCTGAAAGATAGTTCCTCAGCCACCTTTCGGTGTGCGTCTTTGTGTTGAGTATTTTGTTTATGAGAGGGAAGCGTGGGATAGCATCAAATACTTTACTAATGTCTATTGTTGCTAATAGTGTACGTTGAGCTGGTCGTCTGGAGTTGATGCCAACCATGATGTGCTGCGTGAGGTTAGTGAGTGATGTCGTGGTTAAGTGGTGAGGTGTGAATCCATGTTGAGTAGGCGATAGTGGTATGTGTGGGTTGGTGATTTGTAAGATTAGGCTTTCTGTTAGTCTTTCTGTTTGGAAGGTGTGCGTAGTAAAGTAATGGGTCTATAGGAAGCTGGTTCTGTTGGATTTTTGTTTGGTTTGAGTAGTTTAATAATTTTTACCTTGTTTCCATATGTTAGGAATAATACAGTGTTGGTAGGAATATGTGCTGACGTTTGTGAAAGTCAGTATTCCTTGTGAGCCCAAGTATTTAAGGTGTATGTTAGATATGTTTTTCTGGTCCAGTAGCCTTCGAATTCTTAATGTTTTTGATGATCTTGGTGGTCTGGTCGTATTGAAAGGTGTAATGGTCGTGTCAAGTCTGTAGGTTTTCTTGTGTCTGGCTGTTTGTCTTTCTGCGTGTTTCTGGTTGTTGTCTCTGTTTAAGTGACTTATCTTCGTGTAGTGATTAACTAGAATGTGAGCTTGTTGTGTATATGTTGGGATATTATTTCGGCTGCGACAGATAGCCGCGTGTGAGGTGTGAATGCCGCTGTTAGAGTGGGCAATGCTGTTTATAGTCTAATATAGCCTGGATGTATCTGTGGAGTGGTTTAGTGTTGTTATGAATTCCCTAAATGTTTCTGTTTTTTTCTTTAAGTTTGTCGTTTATTTCTGTGTTGAGCTGTTGTATCTGCTGTTTCATGGCTTCTGTGTTTGGTGTTTGTGTGTTATGTTTGAGGTTGTTACGTTGCCTTATGAGGTGGGCTATTTCTCTAGTGTAATTTGGGTTGTATTTCCTAATGTTCCCCTTAGGTATGTATTTCTTTGCATTATTGATATGATTGAATGTCTTGAGTGTTGTATTGATGTTTATGATGGGTGTGCTGTTTAATGTGGTGAATTGTTCCTCAGTCTGTATTTTGAACTGTTCCCAATCAGCTTTCTTGTAATTTCTGTAAGTGTGCCTAACGCTGTTGGGGCAGAGTGTAGAACGTGTTGTAATGATGATGGGCAGGTGGTCTGATGGCACTTGTTTTTCTGTTCTCTAGTGTGTATGTGTTGCTAGTGAGGCGGAACAGAACGTTATGTCTGGAGAGGAGTTTGAGTATCCTGCTTGATGTGGTGTGTGTGTGTATTCTTCTGTGGTGTTAAAAATGAAGAGGCTGTTTAGTTGTGTGGCTATGTTGGCGGCTTTGGTGTTGTTTTGGTTGTGCAGGTACCAACTAGTGTCTTTAGCGTTGAAGTCTTCTCCTAAGAAGACACTAGTGAGAGAGGCCAGATTGTGTAACTGTGGATTGTAATTGGCTGCCACCTCAGGTGAACTGTCTGATGGGATGTAAATGTTGATGAGTGTGGTGGTGTATTTTGCGCGTTTTAATGTTAACTGCCTGTATTTTTATAGTGTTATCTGCTTGGATTGTGTTTGTAATGTTTTGGGTGGCATCAGTGTAGCTAATGCTTTTTCGTATGTAAGTGATGAATCCACCCCCGTGACCCCCAATATGATCTTGACGGATCGCCGTGAAGTCAGGGATGGTGGGTGTTTTGTGTGTGCGTTTTAGTTTTGTTTCTTGTATAAGTGCTATGTGAATGTTTTGTTTGTGTACGAATTCCCTAAGCTGCATGATTTTGTTTGTGAGGCCATCTACGTTGTACTGTAATACTGTATGTTAATATTATGCTTCTGTATGTGTCTCATGGTCCTCTTGTGTCTATGTCTTTGTGTATGGTGACATGTGTGAGTTGTAGTGTGGCCTGGATTAGTCTTAATGTCGCCGGAGAGTAAGAGTAGTTCGGGGAGCAGGTCCGGCACGCAAGTGCTCCCATTAAATGAAAAAATAGCACGCTGGTATAGGTCCGGCCCCTGGAGCCGATCGGCACTCTGAACGTGCCACGCAACAGGCCGTCGACTGCCAGTCTGGCCAACCGTAGACAGCCCGCTGCACGGAGATTTGAGGAAGTTTGGCCACCAGCGCGTTAATGTCTTCGGTTTGACATCGCCTCTTCTTCGCGTTGACGTTCCACGTTCTTTCGTTCAAGTTGACGTGCTGACGTGTCCCGCGCTGGAGGATACAGTCACTGCTAGAAGCTTTCTCGTCAGCTGCTAACTTTTGGTTTTATTGTGTGTAGATTCAATTACTGTGAATCTCTTAAAAGAATATTCTCTGTTATTTTGTGCTTATCCTTCGTCTGCAATTTTGTGTTGCTCTCTTTCTGAAAATGTATTGCCCGCCTGTCTACTAAATTGCTCTAATATGGACTCTGTTTCTTCTATTTCTTCTTCCTTTAATTTACACTAGAAATATGTTTAAAATCTAATACAGAAATCTTCTTGGGAAGAATTTACACATGCTAGAGTGCTCCCGATCTTCGTACACACAACAGAGAATAGCAGTCGTAAATTATCTGTTTTCATTGGAACACGGTTTAACAACTTGACTCTTCCAACATTGTTCAAAGAAAATCTTTTGCAAATCTCGTTTTCGTCACCTTCAGAGGAGTAGTTTAAAGTTAATATAAGTTTCAAAACAACGTCTTTCGTCTTGGGCTTGTTATTATTAGTAGTTATTAGTAGTAGCAAAAACCTCGCCCTACGGGTGTGATATTTTTGCTAGTTCCTACCAAAGGCTGTTATTACACTTCGGGTAATACATATTTACTGTAGTTCTTCCAAGTTCTTCCAAGTTTAACATTTACAATTAGCTCACGAATCATTTAAATGTTAAAAGCAGCTTCACATTTTTTACTTGAAGCTCACGAAACAGTTACAGTAAATTTTAAATACAACTTATCACATTTTTTTTTACCTACCATGACTTCTGATGTGTAGCTAAAAATTTTAATGGCCACATTCTTTTCTAAATTTATTGACCAACTTAATTTTCTCCATTCCACGAAAGTGCATGAAACTCTGTAGAAGCATGTTGAAACTTGATTTAATTGTAGACTTTAATGATTGGGAAGACCACCAGTCAACGCTTCTATAAAATTTTATATTTTTCTAATAGCCAAAAAAGCCAACAGATCAACAAATTCACGAAAGAAAGCAACCATCAACATTTTGAATTTTACATTCTAAGACTAATGAGCCAAAAATCTTGAAATTTAAGTGCTTCATATTTTAGCATATAAATTTTTTGCGGGATAAATTGGGATAAATTTTTTTTTGGGGGGACACCCGATCTGAAAAAAAAGTTAAAAACATTCCAGGAATCTCAGAGGGTGGTGTCACTGCTTCATGAAAATCGCTCCAGCCGTTTGGACCGGAAAAGGAGACAGACAGACAGACAGATAGACAGACGGACAGACGGTGAATTATGATGTGTGATGATGATGATGATGATGATTACTATTAAAGGTTTGTTTAATTTACGAATGGGATTAAATTTCATTCCATTGCGAACATAAAAAAAAAATCAATACACAACACATTCTGTTCCCTAATAATTAAACACGTGGGATAAACTACGATTATATTTTAGTAAAATTACATTACGTAAATTGATACGTACTAACCGGACTCTATTACGTTTTATATATGAATCAAATTATTTATTTATCTCGGGAGTTGCAACAAAATTTTCGACGAGGAGTCGTCTCCAATTCCTCTTTAGATTCGCATTGAATTTGCGTCGGACGCGATCTCGAAACGTTTTGCATTTGACATCTGAGTGGCACCAACAATTAGGAGGGAATTAAACTTTCTCAGCAATGAAATGCGTCCCTATTTCTCTTCTTCAAACAATATTAACAACTTTTATTTACTAATTCTATAAAGTTTCTCTTATGCACGAAGTACAGTATTTAATAATGAGACTATTTTGAGTGTTTACAGTGCACCTAATATATTCAGACTTATGTATGCTCTTGTGTTTACAAAATCACTTTTTGTTTTTAACCTTTTTTATTAAAATTGATTGGTTTAGGAAACTTTTTAATATTATTTTAAAAAGACAACTAACCGGTTTTAGGGTTCCTTTGTCATGTATCTGTTAGATGATTCAATTTGAGAAGATTTCTGCGAATGTGACCCTTGCACTGATTTCGGAAGAATATCTATTTTGTTTCTTCTCACGTACAGATCAACCGCCTGTCCCCCTTTTCTCTCTTTCCGATAATATATATATATATATATATATATATATAACACACACACAATAATAATACGGAGACAAGTAAAATGTGAAGCACAGACGAAGCTTCGTCACTGGGTGGCTGGGCCACGTCCGGAGCACTGCCTCTCTACACTATTCGAGAAATTTCCTCTCATGTGTAGCTTTTGAGTGAAACTCGTTTCATCTTGTGATTTTTCATACATGCACTAATTAACCCTTCAGTAAATATTATTATAGAGAACTAAAATAGCCATAGATGGATTCTAATACAGAGACTGAAGTAAAATGCGTAGCACAGAGGTGGTTTCGTAAGAGACATACTCGAGACGTGGTTAAAACGATGCAGGGACGAAACCACCTCTGTTCTGCACATTTTACTTCAATTTCTGTACTAAATTCAAACTATGGTTACTGCACTTTTCTCACTCTCTATTATATATATATATATATATATATATATATATATATATATATATATATATATATATGGATTTCACTTTACTCTCGACATGCGTCCTGTTCACGTGTTCGTCATCATAATAAATATATAAATTTTAATTTTTCCCTACATCTCACTTTCATTATTTTCTTCCAATTTAAGGATTATTCTTTCGTCTCGACACCCCCAAACTCATTTTGTACCCCGTCTGCCTCCTTTTTCTCAGTCCCTAATTCAAATTCTTTTCTTCCCTCCATCTTAACCAAACTTTCGACAAGTTCGTGTTTTGGTCTTAATTAAGTGCTAAGTTTGGTGCATTTGGTGCATCTGTAATTAAAGGAAAGTGAGTTCTAATACAGAAACTCCTTTGGTGCCCTCTGACTTATAGTCAGCTTGTGCGTTTACACAGGGTTTCCCCTCGTTCTGAAATTATTATGGGGCCTCATACGGCCCTAATAGTACCGTTAGAAATGGAACCGGCACGTATTTAAGAGGTCCAATATAGCGTTCGTGGTATTTAACAATTTAAACAGTTAATAATAATAATAATAATAATAATAATAATAATAATAATACAGGTAATGCATCTTAGTACTGGAAATGAGTTGTTACCTCACACTTATAATATTTATATAGTGCTTAATAAATTAGTTATTTAATTAATTTAGTCATTAATTTGTTCATCTACATCTATTTTATTATGTTTATTTTTTTCCTTTCAAGGATACCTGCTTCTTATTTGATTTCAATCGGGTAACCCACCAAAACTAAGTGGATTAATTGTCTGCATGCATATATATATATATATATATATATATATATATATATATATATATAGTAGGCCTAGTACTAACCGTTTTATGTGACTAATGGAGTAGGCCTACTATAATTACTAAATGAAATGATACGAATGATTCGAGGTCACCAGCTTGGATTACACCCAAGCAAATAATATTAATAAGGTTAGAAAAATCACCTTGTTGTTTTGTGTTTAATTAAGAAAATAAATCAGTTATTTGTTCACAGCGATTAACATTTCAATGAAGGTATTTACGATGATTAACAATTATATAACGCATTTATATTATGCTAACGATGACTGAGGATTAGCAAATAAGAAAATGGTTATACAGGTTAATTGTTAAGTAATACACTCATTTAGATAGGCTAATGGCATGCAAAATGGAACACAGCCTGAAATATGAAGCCTATTGATAACAGAAATTATGCACGTACGTTTGGTACACTGAATGGATTAGGCCGTCAAGAATGAAATGCCTAAAAGAACACGTAAACAGTAGGATGCATGGAAGTAAATTGTGCGATGATCGCACTAACAGGGTGATACAAAATTACAATACTTGATACAACGCTAAAAATAGGCCTACTGCAGTCTTAACGGGAAAGTTAGTTTGAACGGTATTGAAAGCACTTTTAGGTATAGCCTAATCACGCCGCTGCGGTTACACTCTGTAGACTTAGCGAGCATTGCTTAAGAGCGAGGCACAGAGAGCTTACCGACAATGTTGAAACACCTCTGGAGATGGAAGAGATACTTGAAGGTTGACCTTGTAGACTGTAGGCCCTAGGTGAAGTTGACCGTCCTGCGTTTCGTACGTCGAGGATGACCTTGAAGTCGATAGCGGGGCCTATGGTGAACTTGTTGAACGAGCGCCGATCGAATTGAGGTGAAGGATGAGTTAAGCCAGGGTTAGAAGGATGTCACCTCAAGTGTTGATTCGCTTCGTGTAGTGTTGAGATGTTGCTTGAGGGACTGAGGCCGGCTGAAGTCGAACGGCGCTGGATTTCGAAAGATTGCTTCTGCAGGCGGTCTATAGAAGGCCTTACTTGATGATAGACCGGAACCTTGAAGGAACAGCAGGCCGCTCCCCGGCGAAGGCCGGAGAGCGGGTGGCTTGACGAGTGTTGCTGCTGACGAAGGCTGAGAGTGAGACGTGACGAACAAGACGAGAAGTGGAGATTGAAGAGTTTCAGTGAACTCTCGTTTTTATAGGCTCTTAGGACGCCAAGTTTCGTGGGTCTTTTTGGGAATCCACAAGCGTCCTATTGTTGTTAAGACACTAGCTTTCGCGGGCCTTTTGGGAAAAGACAAACGTCCTTATTGTTTCTGATTCCTTGAACATCACATGTGTCTTTCGCTTCCATATGATTCTAAGATGTCTACGCACGGCGTGGAAGAAGGAATTTGTTTGTCTATTTCTTGTCTGCCCTCTACAAGTAGTCTGTTTCTCTGTCTGTTTCTTTGTCTGTTCACTATATATATATATATATATATTATATATATATTACACGCAAACGACCGATCTGCGCAATCGATCGATTGCGCTGCACAATCGATCGATCCATCGTTCGCGCACACATCGATCGATCGCTGCGCAGACGATGGACAAACATATCGGGGTGATTTGAACACTTTTCAACACTAACACTGTGATATGCTCAGTTGAATTGCCAGAAAGAAAATTAGAGATGAAGCTACAGATAGAAGAATAGAAACCGAATGAGGACAGTTTGGAAATTGAAGATTTGTGCCAGACTCTATCAAAATATTTCGATATTTCTAGCGCAACAGCAAAGGTTTCACCGAAATCCCGAAAGGAGGATGGCTAAGAGTCAGAGAGATATATAAGAAGATCGCCAGTACCACGTCCCTTGCAGAATCCATACTGACGATGTGAAAGAAGATTGTGAGAAGAGAGGTAGTTAAGAATCTTCCGATTAAGGATACATTAGAAAACTTCAGAAAGGCAAGAAATCAAAGCAATTCTACAGATCTACAGAAGCTAAGGCTAACAAAGACCCTTAAGATCCACTCTAAGGCTAGCCCGAGAAAAAGGAAGAGTAGGGGGTTAAGAGAAGAGAAGAGAATAAGGGGTTAAGTAAGGAGCAACACCTATCATTCGTGGGTTAAAATTCATTCAGAAAAAGAGGAAAAAAAGTCTCACCATCATCATCCCCGGCCCACTGCCGACAAGTCAGAAAAATAGTCGGAGAAAATAGGAGAGGGGTGAAAGATGAAAAGAAGTAAAATAAGAACACTTACAAACCATGCAAACACAGTCTTAACTCACTGTCATACCATGCCTACTACAAACATGCAAGGAAAGAGTTAGAGACATGCAAAGTAAGGAGATAAGAAAAAAAAAAAAGTAGGTAAAGTTAAACAACAAATGGGTTAGTTTACGCTACGAGCTACATCTACGTTCGTGTTAGTCTATTTTTTTTTATTTTTTTTTATTTTTTATTTTTTTATTTTTTTTAATAATTTAATTGCTGGCATCACACGCTGGCATGTCACAAGCTGGCATTCATCGTCAACAGACTCATCCTCGAGCACCACCACCAGAGCTCCTGTTGTTAACTTTCTTTTTTAATTTTAAACAACGTTAATATTTTTAAAATGTCTGTCAAGACGGTTCTTAAACATATTAACGCTGGTAGAATGAACGACTGACGCGGGAAGATTATTCCATTTATCAATTACTTTAAACGTAAAGAAGTTTTTAGCGATATTAGTAATGAAACGTCTGCCACGCAACTTAAATCCGTTATTGCGAGTATTACTATTATCGAAAGTGAACAATTTGTCAAAATTTACGTTATCGATGTTATTAACGATTTTGAAAACTTCAATAAGCTCCCCCCTTAATCTTCTAGTTTCGAGTGAATACAGGTCTAACTCTTTAATCCTATCTTCATAAGGCTTATTGTGCAATGACGGAATAAGTTTCGTGGCACGACGCTGAACCCTTTCTAACCTATCAATATCCTCACGCAAGTACGGGCACCAAAACTGAACGGCATATTCTAAATGAGGCCTGACGAGGGACTTGTAAAGGGGCAATATAATATTTTTCGATTTAAATTTGAAATTACGCGCTATGAAGCCTTACATCCTATTAGCTTTTGCGCAAGACTCCAGGCACTGGTTCCTAACTTTTAAATCCTTAGATACGCGTACGCATAAATCTACTTCCTCGTCAACGCTCGCTAACCCCCTATCATCCATCGTGTACGCGTAATTATTGTTGCGAGAACTTATATGCAAAACTTTACATTTGTCTACGTTAAATTGCATCTGCCACTTATCTGTCCACTCCATAATCCTATTTACATCGTCTTGAATCCTATTTCTATCGTCCTCGTTAACAACCTTACCGCCTATTTTAGTATCGTCCGCGAATTTTGAAACGTTACTAGTCAATCCTACATCTATGTCGTTAATGTAAATTACGAATAGCAATGGGCCTAACACTGAACCCTGTGGGACACCGCTACCTACATCTAACCACCCCGATTCACTACCATTAACTACGACCCTCTGTCTCCTAGCACGAAGCCATTCTTCTAACCAGTTAGCTACCTGACCGCGTATACCGTGCGCTTTAACATTCGCAATTAGTCTCCTATGCGGAACTGTATCGAACGCCTTTTAAAATCTAAATAAATAACGTCAGCTGCTCTATGCCTATCGTATTCGCGCACTATTTCGTTATAAAATTCTAACAAATTAGTTAAACAAGACCTATGGCGTCGAAACCCATGCTGACTACTATTAATCAAATCTCTACTTTCTAAGTGATCGATGATACGATCCCTAACTACGGATTCCAAAAGTTTACCGACAATAGACGTTAAGCTAATGGGCCTATAATTGCTAGCTACTGCGCGGTCGCCTTTTTTAAAAATAGGCGTGACGTTAGCTAATTTGAAGTCTTCAGGAATAACCGCCGTTTCCAGTGACTGATTAAAAATCTTCGTTAAGGGGCCTACGATAACGTCTTTGAAATCTTTCAAATGTCTGGGATAAAAAGCGTCAGGGCCTGGAGCCTTGCTAACTTTTAGCCTATCGATATAATGCGCAATCTCAGCCTCGTAAACAGTTATTTCATCTAAAATAGTCTCGCTACTAAATGGAACGATATCGTCAACGTCGGGGACATTATTTACGTCTTCTACGGTAAAAACTGTCGCAAAAAAGTTATTGAAAATACCCGCCATCGCCTGAGGGTCAGAAGCCAAAGCGCCATTAACATCCACTAGAGGGCCTATGTTATCTTTTACCGGCTTACGATTATTTACGTATTCAAAATTTTTTTTTGGATTATGTTTACTATCCGCAGCTATAACTATCTCTAAATTACACTTAGCATTCCTAACTGATCTTTTAACCTGACGCCTAAGCTCGATATATCTATTAAAGTTAGCAGCTGTGCCATTACGCTTATTAAGTCTATACGCTCTATTACGCTCTATTATAAACTCTCCTATTTCCCTACTCCACCACTTCGGCCTACCACGATTTCTAACGCGCTTGGGCCTACGAGGAATAAACTCCCTTTCAATATTCCTAAAACTTTCTTTAAACGCCACCCAACGCAAATTTGTGTCATTACCCATAAATAAGTTATCCCAGTCCACTACTCTCATCCTATCCGCAAAACTATCAAAATTAGCCCTACGAAAATCAGGGACTTCTATTACGTTACTATCCTGGGTGTTTTCTATCAATAACTTAAACCTAAGAATTTGATGATCGCTACATCCTAAACTCTCGCCTACTTCTAAACCTTCGACAATATTCTCGCTGTACGTCATCACCAAATCTAAGATATTATCACCGCGCGTTGGTTCGGTAACTATCTGTCGTAAAAAGTTGTCGTCCATAAACTCAACCAATCTCAAACCCTCCTCATTACCAGTAAAATTCTCGTAATTAACATTAGGGCAGTTAAAGTCTCCAACAATTATACTATTCCGATTGTTAATAAAATTACCAAGAAGTGAGTAAAATCTAGCATCTGTATCGAGGGGTTGAACGGGAGGTCTATAAACAACAACAAAATTGAAACTAATACTACGCGCCCTAACTTCAACACATATCGCATTAATTGCTGCCGGAAAATCTAACTTAACCTCGATAGCCCTAAGGGAATTACGAATGTACAGCAAAACGCCTCCGCCAAACCTATGTAACCTATCATTAGTAAAGAGTTTAAAACCCGGTATATCAAGTTCCCCCAACAAGTCCCGAGTCACGGTATTGAACCAAGTTTCAGTGATAGCAACTATATCATAGTTGCCGGAATAAATTACCGCCTTAAATTCATTTAATTTATATCTAATACTACGCGCGTTGCAATAAAAGACGTTTAAGTTATTTTTTACCACGGGCCCGCGTTTTAAACTATTTATCACGTCGGGCCCGCGTTTCCCGGACCCACAACGTTTAAAGAAGGCTTCGACCTATACAGCTTTCGCACGTTTTCGTCTATTAACCTACCAAGCCTAGCATTACCTATTTCATTAAAATGCACCCCATCTTTTATAAAAAGGCTAGGATCACTGAATTCTGACCACAGCTTTACGAAGGGTACATTTTCCTCAGCACAAATCTCTTCTAATTTTTTATTCAAAAATATTGTTTTTGACGTAATTCTAAGACCCAACCCGTGCCTAGGGGTAATACCTAGAACTAAAGACCTATCTGACCTCGCCTTCAGGGACCTAATTAACCCCGTATATCTCTCCAAAAGGTCAGGCACTCTCGTATCGGGCCTATACGAGTCGTTGCCTCCTACCATCGTCACCAACATTGAGTGACGGGAAGCAACGTCGACCCTATCCACTTCGTCTCTAACTCTGTCAACCCTGGCCCCTGGGAGACAGACCCTCCTCCTCTTGGTTGGATTCCGTTTAACGAACTCTTTGTCCATGTGGCGCACTAAAGAGTCCCCAATTAAAATAGTTTCCCCCTCATTCACGTCCCTTTCCAAATGGGCGAAAGGGTTCGAAACCTCGATAGGGGGGGATTCCTATCACCTAACGTACGCAGCCTAGCTCCACCCTTAACCTCTCTAAATCCCTCGCTATCTACTACTCTCGGACTAACCTTAGCCCCTTCCTCAACTCTATCTAATCTTCCCGACAAGCTACCTAAACTAGAAACTAAGTTACGCACCTCACCCTGCAAATTACTAACGTCTTCAACGTTAGTATTGGTTCGGCCTACGTCAACCGTAGCCCTAACCCTGCCCTCATCAAGCGTTGCATGCCTATCCGCTACCTCACGTACACTGCATTTTATACCAACTAATTCCTCCATGAACTCACAAAAGAAACAAACTGATCTATCGGTAATCGCCATTGGACCGCCGTTATAATCCTTAAATTCCGAATACCACCGGTTAACCCTACACCTAACACACGACGCTTTCTGCGACGGCATCGCGCAGTTAAAAATTAGTTTAAACCGTCACAGGTATAAATTAAATTAAGCCGGCACGCTATGAAAACTTCTAAATCGCTAAAAACCACTAATATTCAATTACTTAACTATAACAACGTAAATTTAAACGCAAGTATATAAAATTCAAAACTATCCAAAAACAAAATTCTCAGCAATATGTAAAAGTTGATGCAAAATCAGAGAGCTCAGGAAATGCGTCCGTTCAGTACAGAGTTGAGACAGGTTGAGTGAAAACGAACTTCCATCAGGAAGGAAAAGTACCAGATGAAAGACAAAGACGAAAGAGTTTACCTAGGCAGCGTGTCAACACAGTAGCACAGGTCTTGAGAACAGGAGAGTAGTATGACCGTAAAATGGGAGAGTGCAATTGCAATGCAATGTTGATCAATTTGCAAGGGGGAGGGGGTTGGCACCCTTGGGGAAGGGGGTATGCAAGCAAGGGGGAGGGGGTTTACTCCCAAGCTGCATGAAGGGAAGAGAGGGGGTTTCAGGGGAGGCCCGGGAGAATGACCTCTCCGCAAAAGGGGTACCCTAACCTGACCTAGGAAGGAAACCTAAGAGAGAGGAGTAGGAGAGAGGAGGAGATCTTTTTCTTGGCATGTCTCGTCGCATACTGAAGTTCTTGACTTCCTCAGTTGGCTTAGAAGTCCTAATCAATCAGTTGCCTTAGAAGGCTTAATCTGCCTTAGAAGAAGTGCATTTGTATATATATATGATAATATATATATTAATATGTTATATATTATATATTAATATATATATATATATATATATATATATATATATATATATATATATATATACACATATATATTAATCGATAGGAGAGCATGCAAGAATGCAGAGCCAGCCATCTGTCATCCAGTTGGCTCGTTTAGAAGGCAATACATATATATATATATATATATATATGTATTTATCCGAATTAAAAGCACACACACTTCGTATATAACTTAATCAGATGCATGTAAAGAAGAATTATGCGACTTCTATCCTAATAGCAAAATATATACGAGCATGCCTTAGACTACCGCACAGCCCCCAAAATAACAAAATATATCATTTGCCGGAAAGTTGTCACATGCATTAATACACAGTACCCATCTAACAACTTTATTTATTATGTACTATTTACTATTATGAAACAAATCTCATATATATATATATATATATAAGATTTGTTTCGGGTAATCCTTCTTTAATATGGGGATAAAAAACGAAAAATAAATTCATTAACATATTCTGATTAGTAAAATACGTTCAGAACAACAATATTGGCTTAACGCCTTCGCTGTGAACTTTTGCGCTAATGGTGGAGATAGTTGCCAGATATGTCTGGCCAAAGATTGCTAATTTTTTATTCTGTTCTTGCAATCGTGTTGACACCTACTAAAGAATGTGTATATATATATATTCCCCATGTCACTCCTATATGTGTGTGAGAAACATTGAAAGCCATATAACGTAAAAATATGTTGTATACAGTAATTCGATGAACAATTAAGATCCCCCTTAAATAAAATTCCATTTTTTATAAATATGCATAAAAAACACCATTACTTGGATAAACCCAACTAAATCGATTTCTATAAACACTATATCATAACATTATTGTGGAAAATAAAATATTTTAACGGTATGCGTTCAGTTTTAAATTACTATTTTTATAATATGACTAAAAGATAAATTTGTATATTAAGACAGAATTTGTTTTAACTAATTCGTTGGTTTGAATAATTCCCTTTAGTGAATTGTATAAGGTAAAAAATTAATAAGTTACCCAAAATTAAAATCTAGTTTATTATAGTTATGTTAACATTTTTTTGTAATAAGGTTTAAAGATATATTTGTACCTTAAGACCAAAAATTTGTTTTTGCATTAAATTTGGTTTATCATATTTAAGTTTTTGTATAAAAGAGAGCCTAGCCAACAACACAATGGCCTCGTGGTGGTTTTCTGCTACGAGAAGCTCAATAGATTTAATTATTGGCTGTGCCATTTTTTGAGACCTTATCGGTCTACCATGGCCTCATAAATGTATTTTGATACGTTTATGTTTAATAGCTTTGTCTATTATTTGGGTCGTTTTTCTGAGACCTTACCGGTCTAATGGTGGAGGTGTTGTAATACTGCTGATGGTTGTGGGGTTATGCGATTGTGAGGTAGTCTAAGGATGGCATATGTATTTTATTATTCTGGGGGCTGTGTGGTAGTCTAAGGAAGGCATGCTCGTATATATTTTGCTATTGAGATAGAACTCTGTTAATTCTTCTTTACATGCATCTGATTAAGTTATGTACGAAGTGTGTGTGTGTGTGCTTTTAATTCAGATATATATATATATATATATATATCAGGGTGGGCGGAAAGTAGCTCCCTATTTTGGATTGGTAAAAAAATACGTATATTATCCATTTATTTCAGAAGAAATAATATGAAAAGGTAGGCTACATGGTAGGTTTTCTCTAAAATTCAATGTGGGCTCCAACTCTTTCCACCAGCTTCTGGAGCCGCCCAGGAATGGCGTCCACTGACTTTAGCAGGAACTCCGGCGGGATGGAGGACATGACTTCCCGAATTCGGTCCTCCAGTTCTTCCAATGTCCTCGGTTTGGTGCGGTAGACTTCTTCCTTTACCCACCCCCAAAGAAAGAAGTCGCACGGTTACCGCTGAAAAACGGCAGAATCGGTTCAGTGTAACGGTGTGGTGTGGTATGACCTCAGATCAGGTTGTGGGCCCGTTCCTTCTGCGCAACACCATGAATGCTGAGTGGTACCTTGCTATGTTGCGAAACGAGGTCTGGCCGGTTGTCAGCACATGGGAGAACATCGACGATCTGATATTTATGCAAGATGGCGCCCCTCCGCACTTCGCTCTTGTTGTCCGTGAGTGGCTGGATGCCCACTTCCCTGGGCGTTGGATGGGTCGTCGTGGTCCACATCAATGGCCAGCCAGGAGCCCCGACTTGACACCGTGCGACTTCTTTCTTTGGGGGTGGGTAAAGGAAGAAGTCTACCGCACCAAACCGAGGACATTGGAAGAACTGGAGGACCGAATTCGGGAAGTCATGTCCTCCATCCCGCCGGAGTTCCTGCTAAAGTCAGTGGACGCCATTCCTGGGCGGCTCCAGAAGCTGGTGGAAAGAGTTGGAGCCCACATTGAATTTTAGAGAAAACCTACCATGTATGCCTACCTTTTCATATTATTTCTTCTGAAATAAATGGATAATATATGTATTTTTTACCAATCCAAAATAGGGAGCTACTTTCCGCCCACCCTGTATATATATATATATATATATACATACTCTCTTCTAAACAAGCCAACTGGCTGGCAGATGTCTGGCTCTGCATTCTTGCATGCTCTCTTATCCATTAATATATATATATATATATATATAATATATATATTATATATATATATACACTCCTTCTAAGGCAGATTAAGCTTTCTAAGCCAACTGGCTGATTAAGACTTCTAAGCCAACTGAGGAGGTCAAGAACTTCAGTATGCGACGAGACATACCAGCAAAAAGATCTCCTCCCCTCTCTTAGGTTACCTTCCTAGGTCAGGTTAGGGTACCCCTTTTGGGGGGAGGTCATTCTCCCGAGCCTCCACTCAAACCCCCTCTCTTCCCTTCATGCAGCTTGGGGGTAAACCCCCTCCCCTTGTTTGCTTACCATACCCTCTCCCCCACGCGTGCCAAACCCCTCCCCCCTTTGCAACATTGATCAACATTGCACTGCAATTGCACTCTCCCATTTTTCGGTCATACTACTCAGGAGGAGCACCATGAGGACTATGCGCCTTCCTGAGTTGATCCCAGATAGGGGAGAAAAACATCTTTGGAAGACATTATAATTTCAGGTATAATTGAGTCAGAGGGAGGAGATGAAGTAACAGCAGCGGGATCGTTCATGGTTGAATTGGAGGCGAACATTTAAGCGAAAAGGTTCAGCTGTATCAGGAAAAAAACGCAACTTAGCCATCAGAATGGAAAAGAGGAGGGAAAGAAGAAGTTGTTGGATAGCTGCTTGGTTAGGTGCCAGAAAGAGCGAGAAGAATTAGAAATGGAAAGGCTTTCGCATTTTTTGTCGGATGAAGGAATTTTCGGCGAGTCGAAGAACAGATTTTGCACGATTCCGAGCACATATATAAGCAGAGAAAGAGTCAGTAGTTGGATAGTGACGGTACCTTCTGAAAGCATTCTCTCTATTGAGAAAGTTTTAGAGCAAGCAAAGTTAATTAAACCAAGGTTTTGTTTTTTTTGCATTAGTAGTAGGAATGGAATATGGAATGTATGCCTCCATGCCCGAGAGAATCACATCCAGGATGCGCTCAGCGCACTCGGAGGGGCCCCGGCCACGGAAACAGTAATCATTCCATGAAAAATCAGAGACGTACTGCCTAAAGGCCTCCCACTCAGCAGCGCCAAAGTGGCAAAGACGCCTCCTCTACGGGGGAACGAAAGGCCGAAGTGGAACAATAGGACAGGAAACATGTAAGATTGTGGTAGGAGGAGCTCAACGGAGAAAAAGGTTTGATAAAATAAGAAGAAGGATGAGAGGTGCGAAATAAACCCCAAATGTTGGGTCTATCTTCAAGGCGATCGGGGATACGAGTAGGGTGCTATATAATCTGCTCTAGGTCATTCAGGATGGAAAAGGTGTAAGCTAATTCACCAGGAATGTCAGTGAAATGGAAGGAAAACAAAATGTGGTGGTGAACATTGAAATTTCCTAAAATGGAGATTTCAGCGAAACGAGAGTGGGATACAATGTATCCCACTTTGGAAGTGATATAGTGACAGAGTTTTGGACAGTCAGTAGAATTAGGAGAAAGTTAGACATAGCATATGTATTTGGCTTGAGACTGGAAATTAAGCCACAGCCAGTGTGTGTATAGAATTTGCAGGATTCAAGTTAAAAAATACGAGAGCAAGTTAGGTCTTTGCGTACATATACGCAACCACCACCTTTGAAATGAAATGGAATATAGAGAAAGTATAAGGATACAAACTCAAAAGACAAAAAGACACAAAAGACACAAAAAAGGAGTTGCTCTTAGTTATCCCAGACACCCGAGTTTCACTGAGGAAGAGAAGGCGATGTTTAGAGGAGGAGAGGTGGTGTTTAACGGATTGAAAATTTGAAGAAAGCCCATGAATGTTGCGAAAGTTAGTGAAAAGTAAATCAGGCAGAGTCCCAGAATACCTCAAATAGGCAGTAGCAGAACTAGCCCCGCTGCCCCGGGTCTGCGTTCCCGGCAAAGGTAACGGGGGAGCCAGAAGTGGGGGTATTTTTGGTCCCCTCTCCAGGGAACTCCGAAGCTCTTGAAGTAGCTACCATTTTTTTTATTTTGAAATGTATGGAAAACTGATACACGTGGGTAGTTGGAAGGTAACGAAAATGGTCCACTGAGTAGGTAGGTAGTCAATCTAACAATTATTAAACTCCTTTTATGTCAATAACTGGGTGGATGAAACGAATTGGTTGCTCACCAGAGT
This sequence comes from Bathynomus jamesi, assembly GCA_023014485.1. NCBI lineage: Eukaryota > Metazoa > Arthropoda > Malacostraca > Isopoda > Cirolanidae > Bathynomus > Bathynomus jamesi. The sequence goes on from JAJOZX010000509.1 coordinate 441,864, forward strand.
TATTTTCCACACTAGTATTTGTATACTGTGTGATAGAGCGTGCTTGGTAGTACTGATACACACTACCAATCAACCAACTAACAAAAAGGACGCTGGTGGAAAAAGCCGGAGGAAACAGGAAGAACAGAAGGAACTTGTGGGAAGACCGGCATGGCGGACGAAGGGGCTTGAGGACAATAAAAGATCTCCACCAGCAAGTGCGCTCTCAAAAATAAAGCAAAGGGAAGAGAGACTGTCTAATAACACTCAGTAAGTGAACAGTTGTTTCTAATTCCCAGTTTAGTCATAACTTAAACTAGATCTAGTTAAATTAGGCCTATATTGTGGTCTAAGACCTAGCATCAACTCATAGCTTAACAAAGGCTAAGGTAAATTACCCTAACCTAATTTGGTGAGGAATCCTACTGTGGACCTCAATTTACTCTGTCCGCTCTGGACCATTTCCGGAATCTCTAGGCTGACCCCTACAAGACTTGGCTTAACCTACTCTACAGTTAGACTGGAGATATTGGGGGTGGGTTAATTGGGGACCAATTCATACACAGTATTTTTTACAAATGCTTGTATAGTGTGTAAAATGCATGTATGTATAGCGAAGAATAGGGAAAAAGTGTATGTTTGAGAGAATGCTGGACTGCTTACAGGGTAGATGAAACACGGAAATAGATCAACTAAGGAGGACAGTGACAAGAGAAACGAGAGTTCCAGCACTCCCTGTCTCCTACCTAACGTCCTCCATTTAAGAAGCAAATGACCAAAAAATGAGTTGCTCAATGGTTGATCATGTTATGTGGGGCACAATGCAACCAGAGATGTCTCTCTAAAGTGGGAAGTGGGGGAAGGATTAAGCGTAGGGGCAAATGTTTAAACAAACTCCTGCAAGGTTACGTTATAATACTGTATTGAAAATACTTAGCTAATAAACTCATAAATTATGTTATGTGTGGGAACAGTGAGAGAGAGAGGCTAACAAACGCTCTAATATCCACTCTAGGCTAGCCCAAGAAAGTTTAGAAAAAGCAAATGAAATTAAAAAATACTAAAAACTGATACCATGCTTACACTTACAGACGTGTAAAGCTTTTACAAAAGAAAAGTAGTAGTAGTAATAGTAGTAGGAAAGTATAAAACAGACAAGGCTGTTCCTCCTCCGCCAGCCAGTGCTGACAGAAAACTTTGTGAAAGAAGATTTATTGGAAGTAGGAAAGTACAATGAAAAGAATAGCTGAATTTTAGATATCAATTAATTTCAGATTTTCAATGGAAATGACTGACCTAACCTTACCAGACTAACCTAATCTAAACAGACTAACATAACCGGGCATGATGTAATCTAACCTAACCCGACCTAAATTAAACTATCTTTTTTAGTATCGACATTATGCAGATCAACTTTGTTCCGCTATCCGGAAAGAACATGACTGTCTGAACTACCTATCAGATAATATAGCCTACACTCAATCCACACGTTGGTTCAGTATCGATTACAATGGAAAAGAGTAAAGACGTTCGCTTCAAGCAATGTGCCGTAATTGAATTTGTGACCGTGGAAAGTGTTGCTCCCACAGACATTCATCGGCGAATGCAAGCTGTGTACGGCAAACATGTGTTGATGTGAGTACCGTTCGACGCTGGGCGAGGCAGTAGAAAGACGGAGAAGCAGAGCAAGAAGATTTGCGAGACAAACCGTGAAGTGGAAGGCCTGTAACGGCAACCGACGAGTCTCATCGGAACTACGTTGACGAACTGATTTGTGGAAATCGTCGCACTAAACAAAGTGAAATTGTTGCAATGCTCGATATCTCCAAAGAGCGAGTGGAACACATTATCAGTATTCTTGGTTACCGAAAGATCTACGCTAGATGGGTGCCTCGCATGCTCACTGCCGAGATGAAAACTGAGAGACTACGCATTTGCCAAGAAAATCTGCAGCACTTCGAAAATGAAGATGAATTTCTGCACAGCATTGTAACAGGAGACGAGACGTGGGTCCACCCTGAAAATAAATGGTAATCCATGGAATATCGGCACAAAAATTCTCGGCAACCAAAAAAATTCAAAGTTCAAAAATCGGCTGAAAAAGTGCTGAATGTTTTTGGAATATCAATGGTGTTGTTCTCGAAGACTTTACGGAAAGAGGGACAGCAACCAATTCCGCACGTTATATTGAAACTCTGAAGAAGTTGAAAAACGGATCAAGAGGGTTTGCACCCATAAAAACGCAGTCATTGTTCACCAAGACAACGCACGGCCCCACACCAGTGTTCAAACGCGAGAAGCAATTGAGGATCTGCAATTCACCGTCTTGCCGCATCCACCATATAGCCCCGATTTAGCACCATGCGATTTTCACCTCTTTCCTAAACTTAAAGAACATTACCGTGGAAATCGCTACGAGTCTGACGAAGAAGTTAAGGCCGCTGTAAAATTTTGGTTTCGTAGTAAAGGTTCCGAGTTTTACCCGGATGGATCATAAATTTATTTATCGTTGACGTAAATGTATCGAGGTAGAGGGTGATTTTATAGAAAAGTAAATGTATCTTTTTGAAGAATAAACTCTAAGGTACATATCTGCTTTTGTTCCGATAAAATCCTTCTACCAGTTTAAAATATATTTGAGTGGAGACATTACTTTTCAGCCCACCCTCGTACTTATATACTTATATACAGACCCTCACCAAGCCACAGAGTAAGGGAGGGGCCTCCTATCCCCCAAAGGTTGTGCCACCCATCCCCCAGGCAGGCGAACCCTGCCGCAGGGAGATCGAGGGAGCAGGACGGGTGGGTAACTGTTAATAGGCGCCAGTCCCAAAGGTCTCCTCAACCGGTCTCCGCGGCGAGGCCACCGATGGAGAATCTCACTCTATTTGTGTCGCGAATTCAGCTCTCGAACGAGGCAAGCGATATTCGACACATGATAGAAGAAATCATTGGTGAACACAGTATAGTGATAGTTAATAAACTAAACACGAAATCTCCGTATTATAACTCTTTTAAATTAATAATTAAAGGTGTAAATGCGCATTTCAACCCGTATAATATGAGTCAATGGCCCGACGGTATTATTGTTAAGGAGTTTATTCACTTTTCCAGGAGATTTGATAACAGGCAAAATAATAATAATAATAATAATAATAATAATAGGCGCCCTAACGGTAATGCCTGAAAGTTGTACTGTGTATAATAATAATAATAATCTTACTAATAATAAATTTTCTACCAGTCATGGCGGATAACTTGTTGAAAATAGTCTCATATAATGTAAGGTCAGTGAGGAATTCAACTGTAGATGTTCATAAAATCTGCGACAGTGCAGATTTGATACTCCTGCAGGAGCACTGGCTACCTAAGCAAGAGCTAAAATTCCTCTCTACCATCCATGATGACTTTATGTACCATGCGTCATCAGCAGTAGACTTGTCAGATGAATTAATGTACGGTAGGCCTTTTGGTGGTGTTGCTTTCTTATTAAGGAAAAATTTGTCAAAACATATAAGATTTTTAACAAGCGATAACGTAAGGTTGTTAGGCATTGAATTACAAGTGAACAATGATTGCATATTAATTGTAAACTGCTATTTACCATACAACAACGGCAGTAATCAAGATGAATACATTGATTTGCTGTACAAAATTAAGTCATTATCAGATAACCCCAAATATTCTCACTGTATAATAATGGGGGACTTTAACGCACATGTGAACTCGGAATTCTTTGGAGAATTGGGTAACATGTGCGAGTCGGCCAATTTAAGTATAAGTGATGAAGATGTATTAGGGGTAGCCAGTGGTAATTTTACATACGTTAGCGATATGAGTGGTACCACCAGGTGGATTGATCATTGTCTCACTAGTAATAATCCAAAGGATCGAATTGTTAGAGTTCATATTTTGCATGATTTCCTTCTTTCTGATCATAGACCATTAGAAATATTAATTAACGTTACCAATTTATGCGCAACACGACTTAACAAGAACTCAATAGGTAAGAATAATCGCGTCGATTGGTCCAATGTTAATATGCAGCAGAGAATAGAATACAAAGACAGAACATGTCACCTCTTTAATAATTTAGAAATTTTGCACCTTGGCTGTAATAATCCTTGCTCAAATGATTCTCACTGTAAACTCATAGATAGGTATTATAGTAAGATAATATCCCTGTTAAAGAAGCAGGAAGCCCCTTGATTAAATCTTACAACTATCATACTAAGGTTATTCCTGGATGGAATGATTTTATTGCCCCCTGAAGAGGGAATCGAAAGACGCCTACGATTTGTGGTGCTTTCATGGTAGACCCAGATTAGGACCAGTATACATAAATATGTGTAGAAGTCGGGGTCAGTATAAGGCGGCCATAGGCGATGTAAACAGGAAGAAGAGTCTATTCGAGCATCAAAAGCCTGTGAAGCTCGCATAAATAACGATAATAACAAATTTTGGAAATTTGTTAAGAATCAAACGGGTGTCAAAAATGTCCTCCCTCCGACAATCGATGGGGTGTCGGGGGAGGATGAAATTGCAAAGCTGTGGAAAAACCACTACTCTAACATTCTTAATAGTGTGAGTAGGGATAATCTTAAGATAGATTGCAGCGAAACGATTGTGGGAGGGACCAGGGAAAATATTTTGATATCATTTTCTGAAGTAAAGAGGTTAATTAAAGAGTTAAAGACTGGTTCTGCGTCAGGGGTAGATGACTTATCGAATGAACACTTAAAATATGCAAATGACGTAGTATGTCTGCATATATCATTGCTCCTATCAGCCATGCTTGCTCATAGCTATATCCCTGCAGAGTTCATGAGGGTATATATCTTGCCCCTGGTCAAAAATAAGTATGGAGACATTCTGTCCAGCAATAATTACAGGCCTATTGTTGTCGCTTCCTGCTTCTCGAAGCTACTAGAAAAACTCTTGTTACTCCGATTAAATTATTTCCTATGGACATCTCCTAATCAGTTTGGCTTTAAAAGGTCCCACTCAACTGACCTGTGTATCTATGTACTTAAAGAAACAATATCTAAATACATTGACAGTAATTCAACCATTTATAGCTGTTTCCTTGATATAAGTAAGGCATATGACAGGGTGAGCCACAATATTTTATTTAAAAAACTAGAAGACAGGAAGGTTCCCATGTACATATTAAATTTATTGAAATTTTGGTATTCCCACCAATCTTTCACTGTTAGGTGGGGCAATGTACTATCCGAGTGTTTTGGCTCCTCTTGCGGAGTGAGACAAGGCTCCTTGCTCTCCCCTATGCTGTTTAATGTGTATATTGACGGATTAATTGCTTCACTTAATGAGGCGACAGTAGGATGTTGTATAGATAACACAAGGCTAAATAACTTAGTTTATGCCGATGATATGGTGTTAATAAGTCCCTCTGTTAAAGGTCTGGATCGGCTACTAAATGTCTGCGAAGTGTATTCGCAGAAACATGATATTCTTTTTAATGTTACAAAAACTAAGGTTATGCAATTTCATCCTAAAAGCTGTAATCAGCCAGCTGATATAAGGTTTAAAATGAATGGTGAAGTAATTGAGGAAGTACAAGAGTTTAAGTATTTGGGTCAAACTATTACCACCTCTTGAGTGATGACTCGGATATAAGAAAACAATCTCGAAGCCTTGTGTGCTAAAGCGAATATGACCATAAGGAACTTTCGTTTCTGTACAAGTGAAGCTAAAGACACACTCTTTCGTACTTTCTGCAGTAATATATACGGTCAGCAACTCTGGGTGAATTATAAAAAAGGTTCTGGCAGGACCCTAAATTTGCTGTACAACAGGTCTTTTAGACTCTTACATAAATTACCCCCGAGATGCTCAGCTTCGCAAATGTTTGCTACCCGCAATGTTCCGAGCTTCCCGGAGGTAACAAGACGTGCTTAACACAGTCTAATGCAAAGAATTAAAAAATCAACCAACCCGATCATCCAAGCTATCCATGAGTCCTGCCATTTATCCTCTAAGCTATGGACTTCTTGGTACGAAAACGTCTGTCTGTAGCTCCACTTAACTTCGACAGTGCAGTATTATTTCTAATCAATTGTATATATTTTTATCCTTAGTGTATGAACTGTCATTGTATTAATAATATTTGTCATATGGACTATAGTCTGCCAATAAACCTTTTCATTTTCATTTTCATTTCATATATATATATATATAATATTTAGTAGAAATCCAATGACAAGGAGAAATGTAAATGCCATGAAAAGTCTTCTTTATTGCGCAACGTTTCGAGCAATACGCTCATCTTCAGGCTGTTTAATAACAATGTGAAATTAAAATCAATATTGAATGAAAAACAAACAGAAATTTCTATAACCTATTCGTAAAGACAAATTTTAAAAGACTGAGAAAAGAGGGTTAAGTTCTAAGTTATACAGATTTACATATCAAAATTAAGAAGTTATTTTTAAATACATGTAGTAAATGTGAAATTAATACACTGGAAAAATTACCAATAGTACACTGGAACAATGGAGCTATCTACCTTATACAGCAGTATCCGAGGCCGACTAATTGAGCAGAGGAGACGGGAATGAAAGATGGCGAGGGAGATAGGGGAAGGAGGGATTATAAGGAATTGGGGAAGGAGGAGGGATCATAGCAGATTGAGAGGGACGGACGATGAGTCAACATTCAGACTAGGGGACAATGCTTTAATGAAAAGGGATTCTAAAATTCTTAGTGAGTTGGGACAAGTATTACAACCAAGAATTTTAAAATTGTCTAAAGTGACATCAATTTTGCATTTGATGCTATGTTCACGTATGCTGGAGGCATCTGGTGCTAATCTTGCTCAATTATACTGTCTGCCTAAAATCCATAAAGCTGGAACACCTCTCCGTCCTATTTTAGCTTCGTATAACTTACCCACCTTTCAATTGGCAAAATTTGTTGTTCGTCTCCTGTCCCCCTTTGCGAAAAATGTTTACACTATAAATAACTCGTTTGAATTCCAAAAAGAACTCCTGGGTAAAAACTTCGATTCAAAAAAGTTTTTTGTCAGTTTTGATGTAAAGTCACTTTTCACAAATGTACCTGTATCTGAAACTATTGCCATTATTTTAGATAGGGTTTTTAGCTCAGTGGATAATTTTCATGGTTTTTCATTGTCTCATTTGAAGGAACTTTTAGAATTGGTCTTCAAACAATGCTATTTCACTTTCAACAATAAGGTTTACCAACAAATTGATGGGGTAGGGATGGGATCACCAGTCGGACCGCTAGCAGCTGACTTTTTTATGACTCATTTAGAAAGTGTAATTTTTAGACAATCTCCCACTCATCTCAAGCCAATTTTCTATCGACGCTTCGTTGATGATTCGATAGCAGTCTTTGATAATGCGGTACAAGCGCAACAATCTTTAACTTCCTAAATTCTTTGCACCCCAATATAACGTATACAATGGAAACTGAGCAAAATGGCTCCCTCCCCTTCTTAGATCTTTTAATTTCGAAAAACGGTGATTCTATTACTACATCAGTTTATAGGAAACCAACTTTCACTGGTTTGGGCATGAATTTTTTTAGTTTTACTGATTTCAACTATAAGATGTCTTGTATTAAAACTCTCCTGTTCAGAGGATATAATTTGACCTCTAATTTTACCTTACTTAATGATGAATTTAATAATCTAAGATCATACTTTACTAATAATAGTTTTCCTGTTCAATATGTAGACAAACTAATTAGATCCTTCTTAAATAATGTTTATAGCCCTCAACTTCCATGTATTACAGTGCCGAAGGATATAAAATATTTCTTGGTACCTGAAATGGGTCCCTTGAATAAGGAATTTAAGCTTAAATTTACAAAATTGTTAAGGAAATTTTTTTATCATACTGATTTCCGCATCATATTTATTAATAAAACGTCTTTAGGTAGCTTTTTCTCAGCGAAGGATCGAACCCCTGACTCGTTGCGTAGCGGTGTTGTATATTTATTTACCTGCCCTAGGTGTCTCCTTGGGAATTACATCGGCAGCACTGTTCGCTCTCTCAGGGCTAGATTTTATTCGCATATGGGAATAAGTGGCCGAACAGGTAAAATTTTAAAAACTAAGGAAGCCTCCAGCATACGTGAACATAGCATCAAATGCAAAATTGATGTCACTTTAGACAATTTTAAAATTCTTGGTGTAATACTTGTCCCAACTCACTAAGAATTTTAGAATCCCTTTTCATTAAAGCATTGTCCCCTAGTCTGAATGTTGACTCATCGTCCGTCCCTCTCAATCTGCTATGATCCCTCCTCCTTCCCCAATTCCTTATAATCCCTCCTTCCCCTATCTCCCTCGCCATCTTTCATTCCCGTCTCCTCTGCTCAAATTAGTCGGCCTCGGATACTGCTGTATAAGGTAGATAGCTCCATTGTTCCAGTGTACTATTGGTAATTTTTCCAGTGTATTAATTTCACATTTACTACATGTATTTAAAAATAACTTCTTAATTTTGATATGTAAATCTGTATAACTTAGAACTTAACCCTCTTTTCTCAGTCTTTTAAAATTTGTCTTTACGAATAGGTTTAGAAATTTCTGTTTGTTTTTCATTCAATATTGATTTTAATTTCACATTGTTATTAAACAGCCTGAAGATGAGCGTATTGCTCGAAACGTTGCGCAATAAAGAAGACTTTTCATGGCATTTACATTTCTCCTTGTCATTGGATTTCTACTAAATATTAAATTGAAGCTCTGTAGAAGCAACCCGCATAATTATATATATATATATATATATATATATAGTTAGTTAGTTAGTTAACTACTTTTGTACTTTCTTCTGATTGCAGGAGCAACCAACAGTGCATGTAACGGAGCTAAGAACACCCTTTGATCGTAAACTTTAACTGGGCCACATATATTTCTGATAAGAAAATTCAGCAATTTTCTGGCCCTACTTCGTTTCATACTTGGTCGTGCCTACCTCTCTCAAGATTTCTGTTGGATTTCGATTTTTTATTATTTTTTTTATTAGTTTATACCGGAATCTTGACAAGAGCAACTGTTTCGTTCCCGAAACTTCGAACCTTTATGTTACAATCATAATGGAAATAACGTGAGAAAGGAAGGGAAATAAAACCCATAAAATGCAATGAAGCTATTCATTACAAATCTCGATGTTTCACTAAAAACGCGAGAGTCCTTTCAACTGAAAAGTCTGTTTAACATTTAATTTCTTTTGACGAGTTTTCTTTTTCTTTATACGCATTATGTATTTTAATCTGGTAAAAATTCTCGTTGCACGCAATGTAACTTAAAATCAATTCACTAGTAAATAAAACCAAGTGGTCTCATAAAATATTTAAGAGAAATTCGCTTTGCAAGGACCATCACACTCGCCTTTGTACGAAGAGGATTCAAGTCTTCGTTAAAGTATCACACTTCTATCAGGTGGTTGAACGCAGAACCTGGCAGTCATACACACACACACACACACACACACACACACACACACACACACACACACATATATATATATGTGTGTGTGTGTATGTGTGCATGGACTCAGTTATTTTTTATTCTGAAATTATTGAGGTATTTCCTTCCCTTGCCTTATGATAAAAATGATGAAGTCACTCTCTGTCGTTCTGTAAAAGCTTTAACATGAGAGCTTCACAGCTTTTAATTTAGATTTGAAACTTTGAACTATAAACTTGCTTCGACATTCCAGCATCAGCTGTAACGTCTCTCTCATGAATATTTTAGAAGGGAACCACAAACAGTGAATAACTTTCTGAATTTGTTTTAAATTTAGTTCATATTATATATATATATATATGAAAAACACATACACATGTAAGGTGAAGGTAAACAAATCAAACGGCACAGTCGAAATTCTTATTTTAGAAGTAAAAGAACTGAACCTAACCATATACTATATATATATATATATATATAAGTGAAAAACACACACACGTGAATTGAAGGTAAGCAAATCAAACGGCACAATCCAATCGAAATTCTTATTTTAGAAGTAAAAGAACTGAACCTAATCATTATGAACGTCTGCAGACCACCAAACACCACAAAAAGTTAATTCTAATTCTCTACAAATGGAACAGAAAACAGGTTAAAATTACCTAAAACTCCAGCACCATATATTTTAATTTGTGGGGATTTTAATTTTCCATTCATAACATGGAAGAAAAGTGACGAAGTTATATACTATGTTCAGAAGTTTCATGGTAACATTACAAAAGAAGATAGAACCTAGGTAATAATGCCATTAGATCTTCTGGAACATTATGCACTTACCCTGGACGTCTGTAAAGCGACTAGAAAAGAGAACGTTTTGGATTTAATTTTAACAAATAACACTGAAATAATAACTAAAAAGGTAACACAAAGATTTTCCCGCCATAACCTGATTGATATGCAATTAAAGTTAGCAACCAGAGGTCCAAAAACGCATTCAAGAGAGTCTGAAGGAATATTTGAAGGTTTAAATATAACTTCATGGAAAGTAGATTGGGAAAAGGTAAATGAAGATTTAAAGAAAGTAAATTGAAAATTGCTACTTCACGAGAAGACTCCGGAAGAAATATTATGTATTAGGGTGGTTCAAAATATAGGGGTCAAAGATGAAGATGTGAATTTTTCTGGTCTCACCCTTTTAAATATTGCCATTTGGTGAGAAAACATCACAGGCAAAGATGCATGAAAATTAGGCAATATTTAATACTGCTCCTTGCCACCCTCTCAATATTTTCTCCCAAAATCTGACACATTTTGACAAAAGTATACATACTGAAAACTGTGTTCTCTCCTTTTATTCACCATACAATAAATTTACATCTTCATTTTTTACTCTATGTCGGTTTTTAACGACCTCCTCCATCCCCTTCATTAACTTTTTCAATATTTATTATACAAAATCAAACATTTCACAAAAAAAATATAGCAAATAATACAATACAACTGGCTTTTTCTAAAGTGATATTGAGTATCACATCGAAAAATACATAGAAAACAGAAAAATTGAAAAAAAAATGAAAAAGATAAATTTAAAAAAAAGAGACCAAAAAGAGAAGGAGAAAAAAAGAGATCAGTTCCTAGCCCTGCATTAACTAACTTTAACAATGATATTATCCTTAAAAATTAGGATAACTTCACTTTTCTTGAACAGGGTGAATTTTTTCACATCTGGGAACATGTGACAATGGTTCTCTACCACATGAAGAAGATACTGTTTTTCTTCTTGTTGGCTTATAATGGAATTGAATTGTTGTATTAGAGCGACACCCCTCTCTGCACAATCATTTACAACTGTCAGAGATTTGCAAATAGACAAATCATCCTTGTAAGATGCTTCTTCCTTCCCTTTCTCCACATCTCTTATAAAAATCTCTTGATATGGCCAAATAGTCGAAGAATCGGTATGTTTGTTGGGGCACAACACTATGAATTTGTAAATCAGAAACTGAATGGCAATATATGCAGGGGCATATTCAGTTACAGGCGCTCGAAACCATGCCTTAAGATAAACTTTTGCCATAGAGATTACAAAGTTTTGGAGCCCCTTTGTCTCCTCAGTGGTGAGTTTAAACTGAGATCTGAACATAAAAATTTTGAAAGAATACATAATCTTAGCCACCTACTTCGATCGATGTAGTGCTCCAGGTGCAATGAAATGCACACCACGAAATGGATGTTTTCCCCCAAAAATTATCCATAACTCCAGAAGTTTTTTGTAATCATCCGTCACATGATTTCCCGCGGTCAGACGATCTTGCGCAAATGCTGCCGAGTAATTAATCTGACAACCTGACATTATACCAAGGACCTCATCACCAAATGTTTCATATTGAGAGGTGTCAATGAAATTCCAGTTTTGTTTGAACCTCTTGAAAAGAGCAACTCATCTCTGGACCACTAGAAAGTCCCGTACATGTCGTGTAGACTGTTTCAACAATAGTTCTAGGATGTGATGCCTACAGGGTAGCAATAGAAGATCTTTATTCAGACGATGTTCAATAAGGACACATGCACCCTGCTCTGTGCCCGTATTGCTGGTTGTAGTATCAAAGCTCATGGTTACAATTTTATCCACCAAGTCCCATTTGGTTAATTGTTGAATTACTGCATTGGCCTAGGATGTTCCAGTACCGTTAGGTAGTTTTGGAACATCAAGCAACTTCTCCAAACCTTCTCCTGTGACAATTACTGCTAGTCTATCTACATTACCCTTCCCAGTGATAGTGACATCCCAATGTACTACCAAAGGGCCAGAAGATTGAATATATATCTTTTATTTCTTTTGCTTTGGTTAAACGATAAAGCGAAGGAGCTCTTTGTATTGTTGAGCGACTGATGGAAACTTCAGATGGATCAGACCCACCAGCTATGACTATGGAAGCCAAGAGATGAGTTGCTTTCCGATAGCTTGGACCAATTCTGTCTATTGTTGTAGCCACATCAGCATTAACATTGCTTTTTTTTGTTTTTCTAGAGGTTGATGCAACTTGACTAGATGGATCTTGGGGTAGGACTTTTATCTAATTCTTCATCACCACTACTACTACTACTTGTGCTCTCCTCTAATTGTACTGCAGTGGCCGTATGCACTGATTCGCCATGTTTTCTTTACTTTTTCTTTTAGCTTCTTTCATCTCCCTATTAAATCTTTTTTCTCAACTATTGCTAATGATCCGTCAATCCTTCCTATCTTTCCCCAACGTCCAGGTTCCCTTTGAGCCAAGAAAAAATCCCGATCTTCTCGAATTTTGATTAAGTTCATGCCATTGGGATGTACAGTGTCAAACAGTTGGTTCATTTTACCGTCTGTTTTCTTTTTCATATGCTTTCGTAAGTTCCTGCATTCTTGAAGGTCCAGCAGTTTTTCGACACAATGATGCTTTTCTCGAGTGGGTATCCTTAACTTCTCGCAAAATTTGCGATCTTCTTCAATCACTTGAGATGAACTTTGTTTAAGATTAAGTTTTTCTTTTTTATGAAGGTAGAAAAAAACGCTTCAACATCTCTCTATTGGATGGAAGCAAAGAACCAGATAACTTTTCACACATTTCAGGACCAGATATCATTTTTAGACCTATTTGACATTGTCTCAAGTACTCTTTAAGTAATTAATATACAATATCTTGCTATTTAAATTATAAAAATTAGCTCTATATGTACTATTTTTGGCTAATGTTACAAAATATCACTAGGAGCTACATGTAAATAATGGCCAGAGGGGAAAATATAGAGGGGGCCAGGGGCCAGGGGCAGTAGTAAATAATTATCCAATTATCTTGAAATTTTTATGGGAATGTTTTCTAATAAAATGGTAACGATTCAGGGGTAAGACAATAATAAATTCCAAAGTTTGCTTTTTGGGGCCACCCTACTAGGTATAATCGAAAACGAAACTAAAACTATATTGCTGAAATACACTCCAAAGAGACAAAAAGGAAAACGTAGCAAGCTCGAGAGAAAAATCAGGACACTATTTAGATTTTAGACAACGGAAACAAACCGTAAAAAAAATCCACGCCTGCAGAACTGAAGCCAGGATACTCAAATTAGAAAAAAAACCTATGTGAAATAGAAGTGGACCTAAATCAAGCATTCATCCATAAGAATGAATTAACTAAAATAATCCAAAAAAGAATCCAAAATACTTCTACATGTTTGCGAAAAGAAAAATGCAGTGCAGAGAGTATTGGTCCGTTGATAGATGGGGCAGGCGAATATACAAATGACCCAGCAAAACTGGGCGAACTGTTTAAGGGACAATTTAACTCTGTTTATCACCCTTAAGTCCGAGAAGAAAATGGAAAATCCAGATGAATTTTTTGACAATGAAACAAATCAGTCAGGAACAAGTTCGCGCACGAACCTATTAATAGATAATGCCTATCACAGCTACAGAGAAGTCAACCTTTAAGTATGAAAATCCGTGGGATTTCTCATTCTCCCCCGATTTTATTATTATTATTATTATTATTATTATCACTAGTACAGTTCCCGCCGCTTCGCTGACGGTTAGACAGGTTAAACTACAAAAAAAGAACCCAGCCGTGAAAATTTTGAGCTTCACATTATGTCAACATTTCTGAATCTGGTATCTCCCAAAACCTCCTCACCCCCATTCATACAACTTGGGGGCTAACCCCTCCCCCATTACCCCCACCCCTCCCCATTACCCCACCCATCCCCCATTACCCCACCCCCACCCTTCCCCATTGCTAAACTACAGAAAAGAACAAAGTCATGAAAATCTTGAGCTTCACATGGCCGCCCGTAATACAATTTCTGAATTTTTTTCTCACAATTTTTTCTCACAATTTCTGAAAGTGTGACGGACGGACGGACGGAAGGACGGACGGACAGACGGACGGACAGACAGACAGACGGACAGACGGACAGCTCTCTTATTATAATATAGATTATTATTATTTTTATTATTATAATAATTATTATTATTAATAGACTTAGAATCCGTGAGTCTCATTTAAAATCCATGAGAGTTGACATGTCTGCAGCTATTAAACCACCAGGAGAAAATATTGGAAATATTGTGTCGAGGACAAAACATAGATGTAATATATACTGAATTTGCTAAAGCCTTCGATAAATGTGACCATGGAATTATAGCACACAAACTTAAGAATACATGAATTACTGGAAAGTTGGGAAGATGGATATTCTGATTCAAAGAACACAAAGAATGGTAGTAAATGGAGTTAAATCCGAAATCTCAAAAGTCATGAGCTCCCGCAAGGTACAGTATTACAGTAGCCCCCTTGCTGTTCATAATAATTCAAGGAATACAGAGGACACTAAACAGCAACATCCAGGCTGGTCCCTACGAGGCTGTCTATTCAAGCAGAAAAGTTAAAAGAAGTAAGAAAATTTAAAGAAAAGTGAAAGTTTTAAAGCAAAGCAGAGAAAAGAGGTTGAAAAGTAGTAAAGAAATTTAAAGATAAAGTGAAAATTTTAAAGTACAGAGGAGGGAATCCAAGTGAAAATTCTACAATATTTCTACGCTCTAACAAATGCTCCCAACTGGGAGTTTAAGGCAAGATAAGCATCTAGTTTCCTTTTAAAGGATTCGATCGAATTACCTTGAACTACGCTGGCTGGCAATCCATTCCAATTAACTGTACGATTGAAAAAAAAATGTTCGTCTTCATTAGAATTAAAATGTTTACCAACTAATTTCAGAACATTACCGCGAATTCTATCTGCATTCCTGAAGTTGATATATTTTTTGGCATCGACATTATCAAAACCTTTAATCACTGTAAACACCTGGATTAAATGTCGAATACGCTTTTTCACAAGTGAGAATAAATTTAACGTTTCTTAATGGGCAGCGTATGATTTGCTTCATAGTCTAGGAATCACCTTAGTAGTCCGTCGGTGCACTCTCTCCATTCTGTCATGTCTTGTCGTAAATATGGTGATCAGAATTGATCGCAGTATCCCAGGTGGGGGCGTACTAAGGAATTATATAATGTTAGCATCGTTTTCTCCGACTACCAATACTGTAAATCATGATTTTATTTGCTTTTCTGACAGCTTCGCTACTTTGCTTACTCGGTTTAAGAGTGTCGACAACAATAATACCTAAATCTTTCTCTTCCGCAACACTTGTTAGTGTCTTGTCGCGCCTAAAATACTTTTCTTTAATATTGTTTCTATCGATATGCAACGTTTTACATTTACTATATTCAAGTTCACCTGCCACATTTCTGCCCACTCAAATAATTTATTAATATTTTCTTGAATTTGCAAATGTTCTGCCGTTGATTTTGTTCGCCCCCTATTTTGGTATCATCCAAAAATTTTGAAATTATACTCTTAATTCCCAAGTCGATGCCATTTATATAAACAATAAAAAGAACTAGTCCCAGAACTGATCCCTGAGGCACACTGCTAGTTAATATTTCCGGTTAGACCCTTTGCCATTAATGACCACTCTTTTTTTACGTCCACGAAGCCAATTTTCGATCCATCTGAGAACATTACTATCAATTCCGTGAGAATGAAGTTCAGCTGATAATCTTCTCTGTGGCACTTCATCAAACGTTTTTGAAAATCGAAATACATAATATCTACTGTTTTACTCTCGTCATATATATTTACAATATCATTAAAAAAAGCGAGAAAATTAGTAAGACACGAACGATTACATCGAAGGCCGCGTTGAAAATCTTTGATTAATTTATTAATTTCTAAGTGATTAACTATTTTGTCTCGAACGATCGTCTCCATAAGCTTACCAACTACTGAGAGAAGGGACTATTGCGCAGTTCACTTCTTTAAGTACCCTTGGGCAGAGCTTATCTGGACCGAGAGTTTTATTAGGATTAATTTTACCTCTGTCCGAGAGTATTGCACTTTCATTAATGGTAAAATCGTGAAGCTTTAAATGATCTTCACTAAGCATGATTATGGGAACAGGAATGTTGTTCATATTTTCGTTAGTAAAGACGGAAGAGAAAAATGGCTTTCGTCATTTGTAAGTCATCGTAAATTTTTTCGTTGTTTTCGCCTTTGAGTGGACCAATTGTCTCCAAAGCTACTTTTTTGCTCCTAACATAATTATAGAATTCCTTCGGATTCGATTTAATTTGGTTCACTATATTTAGCTCATAGTTGTGCTTACTTTTTTCAATAATTTTTTTGCTTCGCCTTCTCAATAGCTTGTAAGTATTTTCATCGGACAAATTATTTGTTTCTTTAAATTTAAAACACGCGTTCCTTTTTGACGTTGAGCTACTTTTAATTTTAGCATTCTACCATTAAAGTTCAACAGACTTCGCCAGTCTCGTTTTACGTTGTTGTTGTTGCTTAGCCGATCAGCCCACCCTGACCCAGCAAGCCGGTGGCACGCAGGTAACCGATCGCCCTCTCCGGAGTAGACCAGAGGTTCAGCGCACTAGTGATGTTGTGTTGTGTTCTATGTTGTGGTAGAGCGGTACAGTCTGTCATAATGTGTTCAATTGTTTGTGGTGTGTCCTGGCACAGGTGGCAGGTGTCGTCTATGGAGTTGTCTAGTCTGTGTTTATATGTCCGTAAGTTGGGGTGATGTCCACATCGAAATCGTGCTAAGTTAACTCGATCCGATCTGCTCAGGCTGGTCTCTGACCTGTTAATGGGTGGCGGCTTCGCACCTAGGACCGCATTCGGACCCAGTCGTGTCAGTGCTTTGTGGGTTAGGTGTGTGCGTGTATGTGTTTTCTGTACTGTGTGATGTCTGTGGGGCGTGGTATGGAATGGAGTATTTGGTTATAATGTCTCTCTGGTGTTACCTTAATGGTGCGAGGTGTTGGTGCATGATTGTACATGTAGTGGCAAGGGTGTTGTGGGTTATTTGTCGCTGCTGCCATGAATTGTGTTCCCCTCATGTCTAAATGTTCCCTAACTTTCAGTATTTTTGTTTCTGTGTGCAGGTGTTCTATTGGTGTTGTTTGAGTGCATCCTGTAATGATACGAAGTGCGTTGTTTTGTATTGTCTGTAAGGTGTTTATGTGTGTGTTTGAGATAATGGGTGCCCAGCATGGGCTAGCATAGTCCATAACTGAGCGAATATATTGTTTGTATATGAGTGATGTTGTTTCCTGCTGGTGTCCAAAGTTTGTACCTGTTAGTACCCTAAGCGTGTTAAGTATTGACGTACATTTGTTTTTAATGTCCTGAATGTGTTTCGCAAAAGATAATGATGTGTTGTATGTGATCCCAAGTATTTTGGTCCTGTGAGTGTGTGGAATGTTGATGTTGTTTAGTGTAAGCTGTGGAATTACCTGTTGTTCTTTTGTGTTGCTTGTAAGCAAGGTAATGGTTGATTTTGTGGGCGTGCTTTGAGTCTATTGTGTGTGAGCCAGTCTTGTATACTGTTTATGTATGTTTGTAGGTTATTTGTAGCGGTATCGATGTTGTTGTGGGTGGATGTCAGAGTGATGTCATCTGCATATGATGATAAGGTAAGCTTATTACCTATGGGTGTTGGAATGTCATGCATGTATAAGTTGAAGTGTTGGTGAGAGAACAGAGCCTTGAGGGACCTCGTTCGGAAAAAGCTTGTTTTTGGATGACTTGTCATTAAATGTGACATGTTAGTATCTTCTTGAAAGATAGTTGCTCAGCCACCTTTTGGTGTTATTGTGCATATTTGTGTTGAGTATTTTGTTTATGAGAGGGAAGCGTGGGATAGCATCAAATGCTTTACTAATGTCTATTGTTGTTAATAGTGTACGTTGAGCTGTTCGTCTGGAGTTGATGCCATCCATGATGTGCTGCGTGAGGTTAGTGAGTAATGTCGTGGTTGAGTGGTGAGGACTGAATCCATGTTGAGTAGGAATATTACTCGATTCTAAATGTTTAAAATTATTATAAAATGAAGTCCGTGTGCCATTAATAGCATCGTGCGATAAAGCCTCACTCCCGAAAGTCGAAAGTTGCAGTTTCATGTCACGAAATTTCTCTCTTTTAAAATCCAAAACGTATTCCAGGCTCTCCGAATTATAAACATTAATTTTAATTTCAAATGTTATTTGTCTATGATCAGTGGTGGAGAAGTAGTCTCCTACAGGTATATTATCAATGACTAGAGAACAGACAAGGTCTGTACTTAAAACTAAATCTAGAATATTGTGTTCTTTAGTCAGTTCCTTGACCATTTGAAAACGTGAACTTTCGAGCAAACCCTCGTACAGTCGACGACTGGAATCAGACTGTAAAGGACCACTCCAATCCCTGCAAGGTAAATTAAGATCACCCATAATTATCGTATCATGTTCGTTACTTAAATAAAAATTTAGTTCCTGAAGCCTATTATCACTATCAACATTCTGAGAGGGAGGCCAAAATACTAAACCTATAATTAATTTCTTTCAAGAGTTGTCTTTAATTTCAACAAACGTCGCATTTATATTATCAGTTTCTGCAATGTTTTTAATTGTGGGTTTTAAGCGTGACCGAACGTATACTACTGTACCACCACCCGTTCTTTCTATCAGGGATGGGGAGTCGGCCAAAAACAACCGACTCCGACTCCTGACTCCCGACTCCCGACTCTTTCCTTATCATGCTGATCTACAACCTTATAAATATTGGGATGTTTGTTTCGTAGATGGCGTTTCAAGTTTGAGGCTCTAGTTGGAGCATTAGCATGTTTCCCAGTGTAAGCACTAATTTTTGCATTACACTCTTTACCATCTTTTTCTACTTGACAAATAAAAATACTTTCATCCTCATTTAGCTTAAAATATTGAAAGACTGCTGATTTTCTACTAGGCCCACGACTCATTACTAATAGGGGCTAATTAAATTAATAATTAATATATTGCTAATTTTTATATGGTACCTAGTATCCTAAAATAGAAATATGAAATTCATTTGCTAAGATTTACCAGAACAATAAATCAAATGTGGAAATGTGAATCTAGAATTAGTTCAGGAAGATATTTATTTAGGGCAGAGTAGTATTCTGGTAAATTGTTGGCATATAGAAATTGAATCAAAGAGTCGGGAGTGGGTCGTTTTTACCGACTCCCGACTCCGACTCCCGACTCTTCAAAAAAGCCCCGACTCCTGACTCCGACTCCCCACCTCTGCAAGTTTCTATTCTATCATTGTTAAGCATCTTACCTGGAATATGATATTCTCTGAGAAAATCTCAACTCTTTGTATTAACCAGGATTCCGTAATCGCTACAACCTCAAATTTTTGGTCAAGAACAGTACTTAATAGTTCATCAAATTTAAATCTTAAACTTCGAGCATTAATATAAAATACACTTATAAAATTTTGAGTACCGCAGTAGAATCTCGAGGTTCTTCGTGGAGACAATCGTTCACTGTAAGGAAAAGTTATATTAGGCTGTTCGCTCTCTTAGGAGAAAAAAAAACAGAGTCATGCAATAGTCTACCAAGACGAGCTGCTCCTACGCCATTTTGGTGAAGACCATCACGCAAAATTAAATCCTTTTTATTAGAAACTTACCCCACAAATCGATGAATTCAACATTTTCCTGTTGGAAAAGGGATTTAAGAATATTATTTATGTAGGTAGCTCTGCTGAAAAAGATGTTCGATCTTGCTATTCTTGTGAGAATTCCTGAAAAAATAATTTATTAGTCCTATCGTCTAGAGTCCGCATCAGCCGCTTGTATTTCTCTATTAGCTCCTCTGATGTGTTGTATGTGATCCCAAGTATTTTGGTCCTGTGAGTGTGTGGAATGTTGATGTTGTTTAGTGTAAGCTGTGGAATTACCTGTTGTTCTTTTGTGTTGCTTGTAAGCAAGGTAATGGTTGATTTTGTGGGCGTGCTTTGAGTCTATTGTGTGTGAGCCAGTCTTGTATACTGTTTATGTATGTTTGTAGGTTATTTGTAGCGGTATCGATGTTGTTGTGGGTGGATGTCAGAGTGATGTCATCTGCATATGATGATAAGGTAAGCTTATTACCTATGGGTGTTGGAATGTCATGCATGTATAAGTTGAAGTGTTGGTGAGAGAACAGAGCCTTGAGGGACCTCGTTCGGAAAAAGCTTGTTTTTGGATGACTTGTCATTAAATGTGACATGTTAGTATCTTCTTGAAAGATAGTTGCTCAGCCACCTTTTGGTGTTATTGTGCATATTTGTGTTGAGTATTTTGTTTATGAGAGGGAAGCGTGGGATAGCATCAAATGCTTTACTAATGTCTATTGTTGTTAATAGTGTACGTTGAGCTGTTCGTCTGGAGTTGATGCCATCCATGATGTGCTGCGTGAGGTTAGTGAGTAATGTCGTGGTTGAGTGGTGAGGACTGAATCCATGTTGAGTAGGAATATTACTCGATTCTAAATGTTTAAAATTATTATAAAATGAAGTCCGTGTGCCATTAATAGCATCGTGCGATAAAGCCTCACTCCCGAAAGTCGAAAGTTGCAGTTTCATGTCACGAAATTTCTCTCTTTTAAAATCCAAAACGTATTCCAGGCTCTCCGAATTATAAACATTAATTTTAATTTCAAATGTTATTTGTCTATGATCAGTGGTGGAGAAGTAGTCTCCTACAGGTATATTATCAATGACGAGAGAACAGACTAGGTCTGTACTTAAAACTAAATCTAGAATATTGTGTTCTTTAGTCAGTTCCTTGACCATTTGAAAACGTGAACTTTCGAGCAAACCCTCGTACAGTCGACGACTGGAATCAGACTGTAAAGGACCACTCCAATCCCTGCAAGGTAAATTAAGATCACCCATAATTATCGTATCATGTTCGTTACTTAAATAAAAATTTAGTTCCTGAAGCCTATTATCACTATCAACATTCTGAGAGGGAGGCCAAAATACTAAACCTATAATTAATTTCTTTCAAGAGTTGTCTTTAATTTCAACAAACGTCGCATTTATATTATCAGTTTCTGCAATGTTTTTAATTGTGGGTTTTAAGCGTGACCGAACGTATACTACTGTACCACCACCCGTTCTTTCTATCAGGGATGGGGAGTCGGCCAAAAACAACCGACTCCGACTCCCGACTCCCGACTCCCGACTCTTTCCTTATCATGCTGATCTACAACCTTATAAATATTGGGATGTTTGTTTCGTAGATGGCGTTTCAAGTTTGAGGCTCTAGTTGGAGCATTAGCATGTTTCCCAGTGTAAGCACTAATTTTTGCATTACACTCTTTACCATCTTTTTCTACTTGACAAATAAAAATACTTTCATCCTCATTTAGCTTAAAATATTGAAAGACTGCTGATTTTCTACTAGGCCCACGACTCATTACTAATAGGGGCTAATTAAATTAATAATTAATATATTGCTAATTTTTATATGGTACCTAGTATCCTAAAATAGAAATATGAAATTCATTTGCTAAGATTTACCAGAACAATAAATCAAATGTGGAAATGTGAATCTAGAATTAGTTCAGGAAGATATTTATTTAGGGCAGAGTAGTATTCTGGTAAATTGTTGGCATATAGAAATTGAATCAAAGAGTCGGGAGTGGGTCGTTTTTACCGACTCCCGACTCCGACTCCCGACTCTTCAAAAAAGCCCCGACTCCTGACTCCGACTCCCCACCTCTGCAAGTTTCTATTCTATCATTGTTAAGCATCTCTTACCTGGAATATGATATTCTCTGAGAAAATCTCAACTCTTTGTATTAACCAGGATTCCGTAATCGCTACAACCTCAAATTTTTGGTCAAGAACAGTACTTAATAGTTCATCAAATTTAAATCTTAAACTTCGAGCATTAATATAAAATACACTTATAAAATTTTGAGTACCGCAGTAGAATCTCGAGGTTCTTCGTGGAGACAATCGTTCACTGTAAGGAAAAGTTATATTAGGCTGTTCGCTCTCTTAGGAGAAAAAAAAACAGAGTCATGCAATAGTCTACCAAGACGAGCTGCTCCTACGCCATTTTGGTGAAGACCATCACGCAAAATTAAATTCTTTTTATTAGAAAAATTACCCCACAAATCGATGAATTCAACATTTTCCTGTTGGAAAAGGGATTTAAGAATATTATTTATGTAGGTAGCTCTGCTGAAAAAGATGTTCGATCCTGCTATTCTTGGGAGAATTCCTAAAAAAATAATTTATTAGTCCTATCGTCTAGAGCAGTGTTTCCCAACCGGGGGCCATGGCACATTTGAAGGGGGCCACAGGAAAATGTTAAGATTTAGAGGGGCCCTAATATTGCGAAGTTGTAGTAATTTTAATAGTTTTTTTAATTTATAATAGATTGCTATAAGTACAGTATTTCTTTTGATTATATTTTTTTATAATTAATACATAATATAAGTAAATAACTGCAAATTTTTGTTAGCCACTGTTTAGTTTTTGTTATGTTTATAGTCCTATGTGACAAATAATATTGTACCTGAATACAAATAGTTGTTTTAATATCCTTTATATATATTTGTTTTTGTAAAATAGAGTTAATCTGCATATTACCTACTGAAAATAATGCTTATGGGGGCCACAGGAAAAAATAAGGTTTCTAAGGGGGCCATAAGCCAAAACCGGTTGGGAACCACTGGTCTAGAGTCCGCATCAGCCGCTTGTATTTCTCTATTAGCTCCTCTGACCTGGAAATCTTAACATCGTTAGTCCCAACATGCACAATAAATATCGTACTATCATCAGCATCTTTACCAAACTCGTCTGTGGAGCCCGTAATGACGTCAACACGGCCTCCAGGATAGCAGTACCTCCTACTCCGAGTTGGGTTCCTGCCGCAAAACTCCTGTAATTGCCCTCGAATAATGGAATCACCAACCAGCCTAATTTCCTGCGTGTCATTCTGCTCTGGCTCTAAGACAGAAAATCTACTATTGTAACTACTCTTAAGCAAGGTTTATGCTGCTTAGATCGGGCCCATTTTGAACCGGCTCAAACGGTCGATCCCTCGAAGGGAAAAGGGAGTGCGGGAATGACGACTGGTTGTGGATTCGTCATTGAGTCTTCACGCGATCTCCGGTCTGTGTGAGAACTCGCGTCCAGATTCACCGAAACAAAATCCTGTTGAGAGTTGAACGTTGCCGCCAAAGCACTAAATTCTTCTCTCAACACATTCACCTCCTGCTCCTTCGAAGTTAGTCTCTCGCCGAAATCGCCTCGTTTCTTATAGGCAAGCGGCCAGACCCCTAAGAAAAATTATATAGGGCTGATTGCCTGTTGACCCTCATCCGTTGAAAATTTCCAGCAGATTCCAGTGGAGAGTTAACGACAAAACTCTACGTTTTTCATTAAAGAGTTATGTATGTGGAGGTCTTCAAAGGACCTCGTTAAGTAGTGTTTTTATTGGTTAAGGTTAAATTTATTTGCCTTCGGTATTTTAGCGCTGCCTAATGATAAAGAAAGAAATTACCTTACCTTATTATTTCGTTGGGTCTCGCTTCTGGTTGTAGGGCGCGACGATCTTTTTCGATGTAGGGCGGCTATACTGTACGATGGAGTTACACAACGAGTTGATTTGATTTAATTAATATAGGCAATCACTATATTTAAATTCCTTTTGAGTTATTAGGTTTATATTACTTGTTATTCACTCAGAACTTATAGGAAGATTAAGTACACCTTCCTTGCTTAAAAACATTGCTTAATATAAACAGCTCCGAGTGCCGCAAAATATAAATCTTCCTCTTAGGAATTCGCTGATTTTACAAAGTTCGTTGACTTTCCTCTCGAAGTAATTTTCATGAGTCAGCAATAGAAATTTTTGATACAAAATAATGTTTTTCTTGTCATGCAGGCCCAATGCCTACATATGGGCTTCTATGTATGGCAATTAATTTCATTCTCAATAGGCTATGCCGCCAATCCTGAGGCAATTTTGTAGATATTTAATTAAATGAATTAATAATTTGTATTTAATTAAGCAATAAAGGTACCATATATGATACCATATTGTAAGCATGTATAGTTTTTCCATATACTTGGGGGGCCGGAAGGAAACATTTGTGTGTTATACATTAAATTTTTTATAAAATGTTTTTTAAATCATAGGAATGAGTTAAAAGAAATAAAGTAGGAACATAGAAAGAGAAAGGTTAACTAAAGACCTATTTAAATATAAAAGTTCAAGAAGCCAACTTCTCAAGTGTGGTTAAAGTGATGTCAATCAGTTTGACTCCCCTTAGGTATAGGAAATTAATGGAATTAAAGTAAAATTATTAAGAATTTTAACTTTGCTCATTATTTCTGTAAGGTTTATAAGTCACCAGTCTTAATTTTTTCTTGTAAGAGTTTTCTGGCCTTCAAAGCAGTCTTTCTTTGAGGCCTGTCTGGTTTAGTCTGGGTTACATCAGGTACATTGAGAGATTCCTCCTCAATAGTAACCTGATCCATCCTTTGCGGTAATGGTTCTAACTTAACCCCACATTCCAAAGGATATAGTAATGTGATATCTCTGGTGGTCTCACCAGTTTTTGTTTTCAGTTTTACAACCCTGGTAATTTCGTCTTCACCTGTTTTGAATTCTAAGACTTTTCCCATTGACCGATGTTGTCTTAGAGTCTTATCATGTATCAACACAATGTCCCCAATTTTGACTGAATCATTCCAATTTTGTTTTGTTAATTGTTTATGTCTTTCTCTAAGACTTGTTAAGTATTCTTCTCTCCATTTTGTTATAAATTGAGTTTTGATTTGTGTCAAATGTTGGTATTTTGTGTTGAGTTCTTTGTGTCCTACTACCCAATCTGGATCCTCTGTACTGTTATGTTCATATTCTGGTAACATGTTTACTGTTTCTCCCTTAATTAGGTTTTGGTGTGAGAGGTTCTGGCTCATTAATACCATCTCCCACATAAGTTAATGGTCTGTTGTTGAACATTTTCAATTTCTGACAGAATAGTCATGAGTTCAAAAAGTTGTAGATGTTTGGTCCCAATAGTCTTTTTAAGGCAGTTCTTTACAGTTTGTATGTTTCTTTCCCAAATGGAACCATACCATGGTGTATTAACAGGAATGTACTTCCAGGTTATATTGTGTTTGATTAAATGAGTTTGTACTGTTTCACTGTCACAAATCTGATGAATAATTCTTTCACCAGATTTGAAGTATGTGGCATTGTCTGACCATATAGTTTTGGGTACAGAATTGTGTGCACAAAATCGTCTGAAAGCAGCAATAAAAGCTTCTGCTGTCAGATCTTCTACTATGTCTAGACATATGGCACGTGTGGCAGCACAGGTGAAGAGTACAATGTACACTTTGTATTC
Organism: Bathynomus jamesi; assembly: GCA_023014485.1. Taxonomy (NCBI): domain Eukaryota; kingdom Metazoa; phylum Arthropoda; class Malacostraca; order Isopoda; family Cirolanidae; genus Bathynomus; species Bathynomus jamesi. The sequence continues at coordinate 467,565 of JAJOZX010000509.1, forward strand.
CTTTGAATCCATTTTGTCTCCAAAACTCACATTTACCGCTCCAGTGTAGTCAATACCCGTGGTTTCAAATGGCCGAGTAAATGTTACTCGTTCCACAGGTAGGTCTGGAGGGCTTGGGGTCTTAAAGGGTCGTGAATGGATACGTTTACAAGGAATGCATGTGTTTAAAATTTTCTTTGTTTCAGTTCTACCCTTTGGTAGCCAGTAAGTTTTTCTCAGCTCTGTCATGGGACCCCATGTGGTGTATTTTGTTGTGGGTATCCCTGATGATGAGATTTGTGAAGTGATTCCTTGGAAGAAGAATTGGGTGCTTAGAGTTGTAAGTCAAAGTTGACTTGTTAAGCCTTCCTTTACACCTTATCAGACCCTCTGTATCCAGGTACAGATTTAGATCCATGACAAGTGAAGGAATCCTTTGTTTAATGTACTGGACCTAAGATACTTCAACTCCTTGTCAAATTCTGAAGCTTGTATCTGTTTGAGCCAGTATTTTGTTGCAGTTTCTGTTAAGTTAGAAAAGGCTTCTGAGGACAGTGTTTGAGAAGGTAGCTATTGACAAACTTGCAGCAATAGACTGTAATTCTCAAGAGTTTGTTGAGGTCTGAATAAGGTGATAGTCAAATATAGGTTTGTCCTCAGTGATCTTTTCAGTTGTTGTAGAGTTGAGTGTGAGGTTAACTACTTTGGCTGGCCAAAGATCCTCACATGTTAGCCATTCGGGCCCTTCATACCAGATTTTTGTTTTCAACAGTTTGTAAGAGAGCCCTCTTGTCAAAAAGTCTGCAGGATTCTCTTTGTTTTTATGTACCTAAATTTGATACCAAGGTTTGTGTTTGCAGTTTTGATTTCTGTTAGTCTTTTTCACAAATATTTTTGCAAGAAGTTGTATCTGTGTTGGTCACCCATGTTAGACAAATTTGACTGTCTGTCCATAAGTAAATGTTGTTATGTCAACTTCTTTATACACTTGTGAAAGAAAGTTGCTGTTTTAACTCCCAATGAGACAGCTAATAATTCAAGTTGTGGTACAGTTTTCTTTTGGTTTAAGGGTGCCACTTTTGCCTTTGAATAAACCAAGTTACTTTCATTTTCACTTGTTAAATAGGCACAACACCCATAAGCTTGTGTGCTGGCATCTGTAAAAATGTGTAGTGTTTGCGATTTCAATCTGTAGCCAGCACATCTTGGTACGTAGATGTCTTGAACTTTGTTCAAGTCTGTGGCTAATTTTTTCCAATGAAGTTGGTCTTCCACTGAAAGTGGTTCATCCCAATCAATTTTCTTTTTCCATAAGTCTTGCAAAAGGATTTTGGATCTTATGGTTGCTGGTAAATATAATCCAATGGGGTCAAAAATTTTGGATGATTCTGAAAGCACTTGTCTTTTTGTATTGGCATTTGGATTTAAGTTATAACTCTTTGTGCAAAGAGTGTCATCGTGTTCGGAATTCTGTTTTAAAAACCAAAGCATTCCAAGTTTTTGTGTAATTGTTTGGTTCAATGTTCCCATTGTTGTCTTTTGTTATTTGTTCATTTAATTTAGGAGAATTAGAAACCCATTCTCTCAATCCAAAATTTCCTTGCTTCATTATGGGTTGTGACATTTGGTAAATTTCAAGCAATTCCTCTTCAGTTACAGTGGAACCAATGAGGTTATCCACATAAAAGTTTTGTTTTAAAAACTGAACTGTTAAGTCCTCTTGAAATAAGTTTAGGTGGTTTTTAATTGTTAAAGCAAGAATACTTGGAGAGCAATTTGCTCCAAAAATAATTACTTTAAATCTGTAGGTTTTGAAACCTTTGTTAAGGTCATGTGGATCATTCAACCACAAAAACCTGAGATGATTTTTATCATACTCAAGCTTCAAATTTATACAGAGGAATGCTTTTTTCTATGTCTGTACTGCATAATTGTCTAAACGGAAGCAAAGGAGAATTTTTACAAGATCTGAGACAAGGTTTGGGCCTTCCATGAGACAATCATTTAAACTAACAGAATTTGTGTCTTTTAAACTACAGTTGTATACTACTCTTAGTTTAGTTGTGGATGAGTCTTCTCTGTAAACTCCCTGTGTGTTAAATAATGACAACCTCGTTTTTTAAAGGGTTCATCAGTAACTTCTTCAATGAAGCCCCTTTCTATTTGTTCCTTGAATATGTTGTTGTATTGTTCTAAAAGATTGTCATTTTTAGTTTTCTGTAATTTTTATACAGATGTGCCTTAGCTACTTTCAAATTGTCCATTATTTCTGGACAAGGTGTTTTCCAAGGCAGCTCCACATAGTATTGATTGTCTCTGTGTTGTAATGTATCCTTAAATTGTTCTGTCATCAATTGGTCTTCATGTGTAATAGTACTGTCCTTTATGCCAACTGATTCTAATAGTCACAACTGCTGTAACCCTTCATCCAATGTGGAATCATTTTCATTCAAATGATGTGGGATTATGACAGTGTTTTTGTAGTTCGAGTTTGTCACATAGTCAGAAATTTGTGACTGTGGTGATTTTGTTTTGTATGAATTTTGTTCATGTTCTGTGTTTTCTGTGTCAGTAGTAAGATGGTATTTAGTTATGTCACCCAAAGGAGCAATACCTGTGGGAGTTTGTATGGCTATTCCATCTCCAATTTTAATGATGCCTCTATGGACCAGATGAAGATAGTCAGCCCCCATGAGCATATGTATATCATCAACTACATCTGCATTAAGGGTTTTATCAGCTATCGTGTATTTATTTTGAAGTTGAGCAAAGCTTGTTTTAACCCAGCTATTTGTATTTTTTCTTGTTCTACTTTGTCCACAACAACAACCTTAAGGGTTTCAAATGTTCATCAAGAGTTAAAGTTATATTTGCAGTTTTAAAACTGGCTTGTACTGGGTTTTTTATAAATGATGAAATAGAGAGATCTTCATTTCCTTGGTGTTCTGAAGTCCCAATTTTTCTATCAGTTGTTTAGTTACAAATGTTTGTTGTGAGACACCTAACCTGTACTATTTGTCCCTTTTTTCTGGATTTCCAAGGATGTGGTTGGTAAAAGAATTTTTGAATTGTGGTTAATGCTAGATGAACTGATATGCCCATTCATAGCATTTTGAGTTTGTTTCTGTTTGTTTTGGTTTGATTTGGGTGTTTGTTCATAATGTTTGTCAGTTTTTCCAATGTCTGTGTGTGTATTACACATAGGGGTAACATGGTCAAAACTGTTGCAAAACTTACAATTGTATTCAAATTTGATTTGCATTTGACTTTTGGTGCCCTGATCCAGTGCATTTTTTGCATAAGTTTAGTTGTTCACAACGTTTTGACCTTGCTGTAAAGTCTTTGTATTTGGGACAATTTGTAGAATATGTTCATGTCACTGCTAAAACAAAATTTGCATGGTGTGGGATTATACTCAAAAGTAGCTACATTAAAGTTTTGCAGAGTAGGAGTCTTTGAGTCTTTTTCTGTCACTTTATTTTCTGCAAATTGAGTTTTGCGGTTGTGTTTTGATGTAACTGGTAAGTGTTGAAATCTTTTGTTAGGTTTTTGGTTTTCTGCATTGTTGGTTTTTTTGTTCTGTGTTAAATTTTGGGAGTGTGTAACTTGATTTGTAAAGTGCAAGTACAGTTGGGAAATCTTCTCTTAGCTTATTAAGGCTAGGGTATATGTCAGTTGTCCTCTGATGAAATATCTCTTTGACTTTAGAAGGGAGCTTTTCAAAAACAACAGCTTGAATGATCCAAGCTGTTTCTGCAATGTTTAAATTATTGTTTTTAAGTTGTCCCATGAGACATTCAAACTCACAGTAAAAGTCAAAGAGGTCACCATAGTTGTCTTTTGGGGTTCGCATGTTCATTACTTTAAGAGCCAAGTCATGTATAATTTCATCCTTATTCATGTAATTTCTGTTAAGTAATTCTATTGCCACAGAATAAGAAGTACCTATGGCTGGCAGTGATTCCACCAATCTTAGGGCAGGGCCTTTCAGATAGTTCAGTAAATAACTAAATTTATCGACATTGAAATGTGGCTCTGTCACCCTCAAAAGTGGGTACTTCAAGTGTAGGCAATTTTGATTTTAGTTCATTGCCCTCAGCCATGTTCGGAGAGCTAAGTGAAGCATTTCGGATAGCTTCCAAGAAACTTTCATTGGTGTCTTGTCTTTTGTACTCATGAAGTTGGTTTTGAATTTCAGAAATATAGGAATTAACTTTTGTAATGTAATTTTCATTGTCAAGTAGGAGAATAGAATACTCATCATCTGTTAGTTCAATTGTGTTATCAATTTCTGTAATTATTTCCTCATCCAGTGTGAGAATTTCTTGTTTGTAACAAGTAAGAGAATTTAATGTTGTTCCAAGATCATATCTTGTAGATTCTTTCTGTTTGTAATCATTGTACAGTTTGGTGATGACACTTTTACAGTACGTGCTGATGTTTTTCTCAGTAATTTTTGGTAGTTTTGAGATGGTGCCATAGCTCCAAGGTCTATGTTTTTGTTTTCTTGGTCTGGGTTTTTTACCCTTTTGTCCATGTCTTCCATAAGTGTTGTTAGTTTTGAAGTTCTGAGTTTAATTTTATGATGTTAGAGAGTTTTATGAGTGAGTTAAACTGCTCTAATAAGTTTTATATAACCTACACCACAGATTACACCTTATCAGACCCTCTGTGTCCAGGTGCAGATTTAGATCCATGGCAAGTGAAGGTATTCCTTTATTTAATGTTGTGCTGGACCTAAGATACTTCAACTCCTTGTCAAATACTGAAGCTTGTATGACGTATGTGTTTGAGTCAGTATTTTGTTACAGTTTCTGTTAAGTTAGAAAAGGCCTTCTGAGGACAGTGTTTGAGAAGGTAGCTATTGACAAACTTGCAGCATTAGACTGTAATTCTCAAGAGTTTGTTGAGGTCTGAATAATGTTTGTAGTTAAAAATAGGTTTGTCCTCAGTGATATTTTCAGTTGTTGTAGAGTTGAGTGTGAAATAAACTACTTCAGCTGGCCAAAGATCCTCGCATGTTAGCCATTCCGGCCCTTCATCCCAAATTTTGTTTGCTTCCAACAGTTTTTAAGAGAGCCCTCTTGTCAAAAAGTCTGCAGGATTCAGTTTTCTTTGTATGTACCTAAATTTGATACCCCACCCCTTGTTGCAATGCACCCCCCCCCCTTTGCTGCCAACCCCAAAATGGGGTTGCAAGGGGTATGCAACTTGGAGTTATCCCCCAAGCTGAACCCCCCAAAGGGGCATACCTAACCTAAGGGAGCCTCTTTTGGGGATAAGTTGGGACGGCCTCACCCCCCAAAGGAGAAGAAAGAGAAAGAGAGAGAGGAAGGTGGAGAGACCCAGAGGAGGGAACCCAGAGGAGAGGGTGTTCACTTGACTGCTAGCCAAGCTCATATGACTCCTTCATCCGCGCGCCGCTCTCTTATAGGCCCTTAATCAACCAGTTGGCTGAGTTGCCAGATAGCGCGATGTATTTAATTATTCCTTATATCCAGCCATTTGGCTGCTGAGTTGTCAAATGTCGGCATGTATTTATTTACTCCATATATTACTGTTGGCTTAGATTGTTGAGTTGCCAGTTTGCGCTATTTATTTATTTAAAGTATATATTAATCAACCAAGGCCAGCGGGCGCCACAGCCAGTTGGCTTAGAAGGCTGAGTTGCCAGTTTTCGCCATGTATTTAATTATTTATATATTAATCAGCCAGTTGGCTTAGAAGGCTGAGTTGCCAGATAGCGCCATGTATTTAATTATTCCTTATATTATTCAACCATTTGGCTGCTGAGTCCCCAGATAGCATTTTAATTGTTCAGGTATACTTTATTAGGGAGAGTTGCTAAATACTACCATATATTTTAATTTTTATTATGGGGAATTGCTAAATACCACCATTTATATTAATTTTTATTTATATTATGGATATAATCGTGTTCAAGGAATAAATAGAACACCAATACAACGTTCTGTTTATGTATTAATGGATATACAATGGGATATATATATGATCAAATAATAGAACGGAAAATATATAATCATGCAAAGCATAGTATTAAACAAAATATTAGAAAAATATATTTATATATTAATTATATATAACCATACAAAACAAAGTATTAACAAAATATTAGTACAGGAAAATATATAGTTATATTATAAAAAATTATATTATCAAAAATTAGTACAGAAAAAATAGTTATATTATCAAAAGTTATATTACCAAATATTAGTACAGGAAAAAATATACAAAACGTATAATCATAATATTACAGTAAATATATATATATTGTCTTTACGTTCTACGGTGCAAAACGCTAAATTCGCATGTTATTGAGGCTATATCCACATCGGCATTACTTTGTACGATGTGGTAAAACCGTCCAATCATCACTTCACCGTTTAACTGATGCGGCGGTCTATACTCAACATAAATGGCTTTCATATCGTTCAATACTATTTTTGTACCCACTTTACACTTGGCGGGCAAGTTATATTTAAGCACAGCTAGAACACAATCAAAAACACGCACAAAAATGTAATCGTTAACCACAACATGAAACACAAGTTTATAATCATGCCTTTCCAATCGGGGATTTTTTCTTAACGTCCCGAACTTTTCAATCGTGAACTCTTCTTCACTCGACATAGCGGGATTGGAAATATTCTACCAAATCGTAACGACACCTATCCACTATATAGAGGTACAGCTCTTCAGGGTGAACAGTGTAGGCGAGCTAAGCTCTGTATCTCTCAAGTGCTTTGTACCAAAGCACAGGATATTTCGAGGAATCTAAACCTTTTTAAATATGCATCCAGATCTAGACCGTTCTCCCCCTGTTCATTCCTACATTCAACAAATCCGTCGAGCAGAGCGATGTATGCGTATTCAAGTACCGTGTCAAAATAAATCATGTCTGTAATACGCGCGTCTAATATAGGCTTCAGCTAACGGAATCCGACGATCTCAAACATTCTGTCGAGGATGAAACGGTTTCGTGTAGGAACAAGAATGTCATTATCAGCTGTGTTCTTCCACATCAGTCGTATATCAATGCGTGGTTGTTCGTTATTTACACTCAATGTACAAACACTGGTATATGAGGAGGCATCACTAATCACCTCTCTTATATCTACGTCTGCTGGTATTTTATAACGGTCATCAGCCCACCTCCACGAAGATTTTATGCATCTCCTCAAGACTTAAATAAATAACGTTACGTTTGCTTGCATGCCTGCAGATCGGTTCAAACACACAGTTAATGGTGCCGGTTTCTCGCCTGAATACGCGCAATGACTTCGTCACGGAGACGTCGTACGAGGCGTTGAGAATGCTTCTCAAAGGGAGTTCCATCGTATTCGCACGTTCACACGGATCGAGATGACTATGACACAACAACTCGACGCAAGCTCTGAGATCACTATGAGCTACAAGAGGCAGGCGGGTAGGATCGGTTCGACGGGCGGGGTGAATCACCCTGATGAAACGTGAATGGGTTTGTTCGAACTCGTATACTCCGTGAGGAGTGAGACACACCATAGTAATCTAATGAAACGTGTACGGCGCTGATCGAGTCGTTGTATCCCATTATATTGGGCAGATTTTTTTTCCGATACAACAATAATTTCGGTTTTAATGTTTTATCATTACCACGATTACCTACCAGACATTTTTGCAAAGGGGGATTTTCACGAACTAAACACATTTTTTAAATGTTTTATCACTCCTAAACATCTTCACAAACCGGTGCGCTATTAGAGAGAAACATATGTTCATATTTATCCTTTTTGTTTAACAGGCGATACTCATCTCTAAAATCTGTTAAAAACTCACACAATCCATTAGCCGCAACCTCACTACAAACCTCATCATGATATATATTAATGTAGTGGTAAAAAACTTAAGATTGTCCATGATGACAAGATTTACATTTTCAGCTGTAGGGTACGAGTAATCGGTATGGTGTAACACGATATAATACCGCTTATTACACCACTCATCCACAAGACTCACTACTCACAACTGTTGTTTATCTTCTAATCGTGTTGCTTCTTCTACCACGCGATGCACGTGAGCCTTTATAAAGCTTAGTTCTATAACATACTTCAGTACATCGTCTGTACTGCGAAATCCTACAACCCCCTCGCCAGAATATCCGTAGAGTATTTGAATAGCCTGGCCCTTCGCAAGATTCAATGGAGCCTTAAAAGATGCAAAGGAGGCGGGTATAGGAAGTTTTTCAGTATCCACTACATCTACGCAGAATACCACTTCATACATGTTGAACACGCCATATTAAAGGTGGCCACTTTCTCCTATGCGAGAGAATACACGTCTGAGCTCAAGAGTATACAGAGATCAACTGAGTACGGAAGGGTAGATGCCTGCTCAGTTTGCGGCATGATTCACGTCGCCGGTCTTACAGTGGGAGGGGCTTAACATTTTACTGTACACACGCACACACGCAAAGGAAAACGCTAGTTGAAACATGATTTATTTAATAAACGAAATAATCAAGATGTATATATATATATATATACAAATACGTGTAATAATTAAGTTAGCAATAGACATATCAAAGAGTATGGTATCCAAAGGGTACGGTGTCATAGGTACCAGGCACCTGGTAGCGTTTCCTATAGGTGTTACGGCACACCTTTGTACCCCTAAGTTCCTTCACCCCCACCAGCTTCTGCGCCCGAAAATTGTGGGTGCCTACAGTCAGTTGGGGCAGCCGACCACCCTCATCATCCAAGCACACTAATTCCTTCAGCGAATCAAAGTTGACGACCCGCCGATTCGCTTGGTTAAGCGTGATGCCCTTAGCCTTCACGATATACTTCGTTTCATTCCCTATCCTCACCCGTACCCCATAGGTTTTTGACCATGTTGACACAAACGAGTCGGCGTATGCGTTGTCCCCATACTCATCCTTGATCTCTTCAGTTAGCTCACCGAGGAATTCCCCAATAGCAGGCATGTATTCACCACACCTCGCTGTGAATATCACACTATCTGTATCGGCGTACAATACTCTCCGACAAGAGAATGCAATAGGCCCCCAAGTTTGATGCGGGCGTAGGCTGTTGTGAAGCTGGCTACAGGAATGTTTGTAACCCGTGAGGTATCTGTGGCCAACTCAGTATTGTTGTACTTTATTAAGTAAGTAATACCTACATTCACAATCTCAATGACCTCTTTATCGGGTGCGTTGGCGTAATCTCAGACCTCACTATAACTTTGCGCCAAATGAACGTTCCCTTTACCGGTATTCTGCGCAAATTTTCCCCAAAGGCTGTTTAGGCACAATTTTGCACTAAAGCGCTTGCCAGGATTCTTTACAATTTGGTCACGATCAAGCTGTATACCCTCGTGGTCACGGTAACGCTGAATATAAGACGTTTTTTTATCTTCGGTTTCAAACCCCCACGGATATCCTGACGCCTCAACCTTATCCTTCAAAAATGCGTTTATATATGGTGTGAAAAGGTTGGGTAGCTTCTGAAACCTCCACACCTCATGTATCTTCATTATTCTATACCTATGGAAAACGGCTAGGGCTAGCTCAGGGCTTGTGTACACACCTCTAATCTTGGCTGGTGGGGTGTATGGCCACAATCACCATTGTTCTCTTCCACGCACTTCACACACAGGGGAAACATGAGTTTGTGATCTATAACGACGGTTAAGATCGGCATCCATAAATCGTTAGGGGGGAGCACGTCTACGAAAGAAAGGCCGAAATAGTACCCGTTCAAATTTCTTGAAAATTCGTTGATGGAGTGTAGTTTAGGGCCCACCTACGGGGTACGGACTGTTCTTCATCACGTAGGGGTATAAAGAACAGAAATCGTAGTAGTTAAGCTTCACACCCTCCGTAGGTGGAAAGTATAGCTTGAAGGGATTTGTACGCCCACCGAACAAGCTATCTCCGCATTTGAGAGGAGCCAGCACCATTGAACGCTTGATCGTGTTTATTTCTTCACGGTACACACCGTCTGTCTCCATCCGTGCATCATACTCATGCTCCCACAAGATTTTGTGAGTGAACTGGTAGCCTATAAGTTGATCGCGGGTGCGCGTCCACGCAAGGCAGTCGGCAGGGGATCTACCGTGGATATCTCCCACGATTCCACACTCAGGACGGGGGCATTCATGCCACCAGCAACCGTTAAAGGAGTACACAGACTTCACGCCAGTGACACGGTTTTCACTTAGACCATCAACCCAAAAAACATGGCCATTAACCCTAATGGGTACTTCCCCCCGTGTTGCTGCCATACTTTGTGTATACACCTGTCTGTCTGTAGGTGTATGAGCAGGTAAATAGCCTTGTGTCCATAACTGCGGGGATTGTTTCTGTGGATAATGGCCAAGGTGCCTTTAGGCATGAAGTTATTCTTGAACTCCGTAAAACATAATGATGCGATGGTGGTTGCTACTTGCAGCGGATCGCATTTGAAACGACATATGTACATCCTTCTAAAGGCCTGGAAACATACTCTAAGCACGCGCACATCATTCACGCAATAACGTTCACATTCATCAGCTATATTATAAGGATTACATTCATTAAAGCTGTTGTAGTATCGATCAAAATCTTCACTTTCATCTGTACTCATACAATCATAGATAAAGTAATGTTTGGGTGGAGGTAGTCCTACGTAATTTAAAGTTTCGCTAGTGAGGAATGTGTAAGGGAAGTATCCTTTTGAAACTTCAGCTGCTACGCCCATCACCTTGGGCAGCTTTGCTAATTTACAAGGTGTGAATAATAAAGTGTCTCTAAATTGTACATTACCTCTTATTTGCATCTGTATTAATTTGTTGCCTCTTTTCAATCGATCACCTGTAAATATCTCAGATGACTCGTTACTCAAACAACTCCTTATAAAGGAACTGTGTGTCAAATTTTGCTCCGTTATGGGCAAGAATACACACAGTCATTTTTTTGAACTTGTCCGCTAACTTGGCAATATAGGATACAAATAGTTTCACAGGTCTATCTTGAGCATTCGTTTTAAATATGTTTGTCCGTTTACCACATTTGTGACACTCATCACACTCGATCTCCATACACTCATCACAGATAGTCTGGCTTAAAAGTAAATGTGGAATGACCTCTTTGGCTTCAGCATTTGTGTATGTTTCTGTATCGTAGTAAACAGTTATACAAGGGTTGTGTTTAGGCTTGGCATCTTTCATATAACATACATGCTTTACACCAGGGCTTCTCAAACTTTTTTCACTTGCGACCCCTTTGGATCAGACAAATTTTTTCACGACCCTTCACTCAATGTCATAAAAGCAATAGGTACTAACACTGTACATTTATGAAAAAAATATTTTCAAATGTTTCTGCGACCCCCAATAATATTTACGCGACCCCTAGTTTGAGAAGCGTGGCTTTACACCATCCGCCCTATATTTCTCATGGCATGTAGAACAGTGAATTTCGTCACATTTGTGCTTGAACTCGCCGCTACCATTCAAGGTGTGAAACATACCACATTCACAGATTCTCATTTTCCTGCAAGTGCCAATTGATTTATGGAGCTCAAAACAGTTATTATTAAAAATGTGCGTCTACACACGTTACAATCCCTATTCTCAGCTTCAACTACACGGCTTTCACATTTGGGGCTTTTACACTGCTCACATACCATGTGACATTCTTTACAATGTTTCACTATATCATCCGCAAACTCGAGACACCCCTTACACAAATCATGATGTCGTCCATATTTTCGACTTTTATCATAACTCGTGTAAAGTGTAAAGACTCCTTATATTACGGATGGGAAGATAAGCACACCGGACAAAAAATTAGTCACCCCTAATAGCACCGATAGTAGGAAGTTCAAGGTCACACAGAGGGCGCTGATGTAGCATTGGTAAGTGACAAGTAGCGGTGACGTAGCACACAGGATCAGATCTGTTTCGTGAGGTGGTGAAGAACAAAGTGTGTGTTGGATATAGTCTGCAAAATGAGTCGTGAGGCAGACGTTACTCATTGGCAAAAAGGAGCCATCGTGTTTGGCAGAGCCCACGGACACAAAATGTCTGAAGTAGCCCAATTTGTTGGTGTGTCAACGCGTACTGTCCAGCGAGTTTACAAAGAGTGGTGTAGTTCGCAATCAACTGATAACACTAGGCAACAAATTTCAACTTTTTTTTTGTTACAGACACGTGAACTACTGATTCCTACTAAGCGGTGATGCTAATTTCAGATCTGATATCAAAATTTCTCTATCACGTCCAGATTTTGTGTAACCGAAAACCCCTATTTTTCATTTTTTTTCTCACCCGCTTCTATTACGAAAGCCGTCTAAGCTACTTTTCCGTGCCACGTTTTATGTTAAGCATACTTAAATAATTAGTGAACAGGGATGTCTTTCCTCCTTTATTCTGGCTTAAGACAGACAGCGGAATTCCGCTGGCCGAGTTACCACCCCTGCGCCCAACCATCCACCCAAAGCGCGTTAGTATTTTGTTGTTACTACTGAAAGGCAAATTCCTGTTCTTAAGTGAAACTTTGGTGTGTCCTCTTCCTTTGTCGCTTGTAGGATGACGAGCTCTCCTTCTGCAGGAACCAACAATAATCTCCCATCATATTTGGGTTGAAATTACCTTGGTATCTGTTTTCCATAACTGAGATCTGTTGGTGGAAGCGCTCACCATGCTCGTCACTTACAGCCCCAAGGTTGGCCGGGAAGAAGTCAAGATGAGAATGTAAAAAATGATTTTTCAAAGACATTCTGCATCCCATTATTTCATAAGATTTAAGCATGTTTTCTACGAGTTTACGGTGGTTTTCAGCTTTGTGGTTTCCAAGAAAATTTTTGACAACTTCAACGAAAGATGTCCATGCTCCTAGTTCATTCTCATTTAGGTTAGATGGAAACGATGAGTCGTGGATGACACTGCGGATCTGTGGTCCAGTGAAAACTCCAGCTTCTAGCTTAGCATCTGTCAATATTCCTTTGAATTTATCTTTAAATATTGGAAACCACTACCTTGATGATCCATACCCTTCACGAAATTTTTCATAAGGCCAAGTTTAATGTGAAGTGGTGGAAGATGTACTTTCTGAGGGTCAATAAGTGCTGGGTGTTTCACATTGTATTTACCAACAACATGTTCAGTTCTAGATGGCCAATCATGTTTTTTGTAGTGGTTCTTGTCATCTCTGCTGTTCCATAGACACAAAAAGCACATATGCTTTGTGTAGCCCAACTGTAACCCAAGAAGTAATGATACAACTTTAAGGTCGCCACAAATATTCCATGTGTGGTCCTTATATTTGATGAGTCTTAGCAGCAGTTTCATCGATTCATAAGTCTCATTAAGGCCAGTGGCATGTGCTACAGGTATTGAAGGTTTTTCATTGCCGTTGTGCAGTAATACAGCTTTAAGGCTAGCTTTACTAGAGTCAATGAACAGTCTCCATTCTTTTGGATCATAGCGACAGTCAATCCCTTGCATCAGACCACTGATATCGTGGCAGAAACAAACGTTTTCTTCCTGTAAGTAAAATGATGAAAACTGCAAATGGCGATGGCGGAAATGGGAAACTTTGGTGTTTGGTTGGAGAAGATTAAATTCTTGAAGTCTTGAACCAAGCAACTCTGCCTTTTCTTTTGGTAATTCCAAATCGCGCACTAAGTCATTTAACTCCGCTTGACTTAACAAATGTGGGGAAATATTTGCATCTGGAACATATATGCCATCTTTCCCTGTTTCTATATCACTAGCAGAATCTTCAGATGAACTGCTGTCTGTTATCGTTGCTGGTGGAACTGGTGGTGGATTTGTTTCATCATGTGGTACTGGTTTCATTGCTGATTCGCAGTTTGGGTACGTGATCTTTGATTTGTTTTTCTTTGTGAAACCAGCAATTTTTGTCAAACAAAAATAACAATCATTGAAGTGATTTTTCGGCTCACGCCAAACATGGGGACTGAGAACGGCATAGCTTTTCTTTTACCATTCATCCAAGCTATTAACATTGCATTGCACTGTGCACAGCAAATATGTGGTGCCCAGTCCCTCTGTTGGTCTCCTAACTTACAGTCAAAATAACACTTGTAGGCAAGTTTAATCTTTGTTGTTATGTTTCTACGTTGTGGCTTAGGTGTATATTGTCCACAGACAAAGCAGAAGTTGTCTGGGTGATTTACACAAGCACGTCTATTTGATGCCATTTTGAATTACCATACAATATCTGAAAAAACGTAGAAAGTAATTATTACGATGTGCCGTTGCCCGTTACTATGCTCTTGACTCAGTGTTGCCAACTCGGGATAAATTTTATTTATCAAAATTGTTCGAATTTGTATATAGTTGGCAAAAAAAATTGCTTTAACCTTGAAAAGCAAGTTTCATATTACTGGCATTAAGCCGATTAAAACCAAAATCTGGACGTGGTAGAAAATTTTACTAAAAGTGATTTGCATTTTACACAAAATCTAGACGTGATAGAAAAAATCTAATTATAGATTTGAAATTAGCATACCGAAATTAGCTAGGAGCACCTATTTGGTCTTCTGTAACAAAATCTTTGTTGCCTAGTGATAATCGACGGCGTAACTGTGGCCGGAAAACAATTCTCGACAATAGGGGCCGCCGCCATGTTTCTCGTCTAGTAACTGCAAATCGTTTTCAAACCAGAGAACAATTGCTCCAAGAAACCAATGAGGTTCTCCAGCGACCAATTTCCGAACGGACATTGCGACGAGAACTGCATGCGATGGACATCTGGAGCAGGGTACCACGGAAGAGGCCGCTGTTAACAGCAAGTCACAAATTGGCACGTTATAAATGGGCTCAGAGGCACAAAAACTGGACTGCGGCAGATTGGAAACGTGTAATTTGGTCCGATGAGTCCCGTTTTTGTTTGTTCTCCAATGATGGGAGGCGACGAGTACATCGCAGGTCCAATGAAGCCTTTAATCCTGAATGCGTCGAAGGTGTTGTTCAGGCTGGAAACAGAAAGTGAAGCGCAGGAATAGACACCCACGGACTCTGGCGGAACTTCGGGACCGGCTGATGAACGAGTGGCAGCAAATCGATGTTCAGTACATGCACAACCTCGTAGAGTCTCTGCCTCGCCGGATTCGTGCGGTTATCAAGGCCAGAGGCGCCGTCACACGTTATTAGGTACATTCTGAGAGGGGTGACTAATTTTTTGTCCGGTGTGCTTATGTTGAACCTAATAGTCCTAAAATAAGTAGGGGTCTTGTACGATCTCTCACACAGCTTTTAAAAACATACACAGTTCTACGACGTTCATAGAGTCCAAATACAATTATACGGGCATTCATTTCCTGTTCGACCCTTCTCAGCTCCTCAGAACCCATGTTAGTCAAACTCAAGTTCACAGTCTACAGCTAGTTTACGGGCACGCTCCACGACCGTAGGCAACCAAATTTACTCGGATTTCGTATTTAGTACGGTAAACATACGAGTTAAGACTACTGCTATAAAGCCGCAACCACGATCGACGTTTATATGCTGTCTATAAATAGCCTGAGAATTGAAGTTGAGAGTATACGGTGTGGCACTATGACCCGCAACACGCAGTACACTGTCAATATTCACCGTGAAGTTGTCCATATTGAAGGCTATACTACTTTGGGAGGCAATATATACTCTACATCCTCAGCCGCCAAACGCCTGAATAGTACTACTACCCAAAATCATCTACAGAGCCATCATCTGACCCGAATCCGAAGGACAGCCTCGTCCTGACTTCACGCTCGTCGCGGTTCTGAAGGGCAAACTCTACAATACGTTCTACAAAGCAACGTAGACAGTGTTCAATACCGTTGCTATACATGGATCTAGGATCAACCCTGACTATATAGGTACCGATTTCTAGTCAAGGTTGGGGTAGAGGTTGCGGTGCGCACCAACTCGAACGTTATACCATCCTCAACAGAACGGGAAGCAGGTGTGGAGGATGAATAAGGAGTTATATTTGAGGAAGAAGCTGATGTGGGGTTGGTTGCGTAAGACGTTGAGGGTTGGGGATCTATTACTGCAGATTCAACAGAACGGGGTGCAGCTGTGGAGGATGAACAAGGGGGTATGTTGGGGGAATGTTCTAAGGTTGGGGTGGTTGCGTAAGACGTTGAGGGTTGGTGCTCTATTACTGAAGCATCAACAGAACGGGGTGCTGCTGTGGAGGATGAACAAGGGGGTATATTGGCGGATTGCTCTACTGTGGGGTTTGTTGCGTAAGACGTTGAGGGCTGGGGTTCTACGACTGGTGGTTTAACAACCGACGCAATCTTGACGCGCTTTATACCTGAAGTGGAGGACTCTTCATCATGTCTCCGCTTTGAACGTGCAACAGGTGTCGCTGGTGAGAGTTCATCGGAGGGTATGGGCATTGTAGATGCACGGTCAACGGGCTCATCCGTGATATCGATGATGGGGGGCTGTACATGGTCGTCATTGACGGTTCTGTGGAAGAAGAAAACAAAATATAAGGAGCAGCACTCGTTATTTGTAATATTTTGTAAATGACCCACTTAGGGGTGTGAAGTGTTAGAAATGGAATCTTTGGAAAAATTCAGATTCACGAGCCCATCCACATGTATTATATCTGGACCTACAGGTTGCGGTAAAACGGTGTTTATGCTTAAAATCATTAAAGAAAAGGGGGAAATGTTCTCAAAATTTTTACATAAAGTTATATGGTACTATTCAACATACCAATCAGTGTTCAACGAGTACCAAGACGATGTTTTGTTCCACAAGGGGATCTACTGTATGACGTTAATTCGCTAAAGGGAAATGAACATACAGTCATCGTAATTGACGACCTCATGTTCGAAATGGATAAAACGCTTGCCAAGACACTTACAGTACTCTCCCACCACCTTAACATAAGAGTGTTGTACATCAATCAGAATCTATATTTCAAAAATAGATACATGCGCGATGTGTCGTTAAATACGCTGTATCTAGTCTTATTCGCGCAACGTAGAGATGTGTCACAAATTGGGGTATTAGCCAGTCAATGTTCCCGAATCAGCGTAAGGAGTTTTTGGAGGTTTATAAAGAGGTCACAAAGCAACGTTATGGATATTTGCTTTGTGACCTTCACCCGCGAAACAAGTTTAGGGTGCTTCTAAGAACGAATATATTTCCAAACGAACCTGAAACCGCGTATATTCCAGAATGACGAATAGGCTAAAGAAATACTGCGAATTAATATAAATCTATCAACGACTGCCTCGAGCATTGCAGCAGAGGTTTGTTAAAAATATCGACTCTGACTTTTTAAAATGCATCTGTGAAATCTGCCTTAATGTTATAAAATGTAATGTTCCAATGAAATCCTCTCAGAAGACTCACTTACGAAGTTACAAGAACATAATACTGACGGTCGCCCATAAAAGTCAGACTGTGGGTAAGAAAAAGCGTATTATTGTACAAAGAGGCGGTTCGTTCCTCGCCATCTTTTTTTCAATTTTGGGACCTTTACTGACTAGATTAATATAATGAAGAAGGTGGTTGTGATCCCGCACGAGATGTACGCTTCATTACAAAGGAGTCCAGACGCGGTTCTAGAGCCCCGTAAAAGTAGGCTTAAAAGAATGGAAAGTGAGTTGCTAACCCTATTAAACAGTGAAAAGGCACCTGATGAGAAAAGGATCTTGTACCAAGAGGCTTTACAGAAATTTCTTCATGAGTACGAAGATTATAAGCATCCTACAGAGCTCCCCGTGAGGCACAGCTCGAGTAGCGCTGAGCATAGCGACACAGGGCCTGAGCAACCAAAGTGTAGCGGAACACAGCACATCGAACGTGTGAAAAAAAACAGCCTCCTCCATACATTGAGGAATAAAGGGCTAAGTCTTTATAATCTATTGAGTGAGGACCCCATCATACAGTGGACGATACCGGCGAGGTCATTGTTGAAGGAACAAGGGTACAAGGATCCAATATCGTTGATATTGTTCATGATCTGGAGAGAAAGTGGAATAGGCCCTCACCGACAGGATGGAGGCATATTAAGGCAAGACTACAACAAATAAATCTCCCCAAAACATTGGTAGGTAATCTGAATAGGTTAAAAGACTTGGAACATGCACCGCACGTGTCACAACTAAGTACACCTTCGCCCCCAGCAGTTGCAGTGTCTCTGAAGAGGAGAAAGAAGAGAATAGAGGGCCAACCTTATCCACGTGCCTCTAAAATATGCAAATGGCTAACGTATTAAGTGAGCACTATTATGACATTTCTAACCCTGCATCCTATGGTGGCGTTAATAGATTGTACAGAGGTGTTTATGGTGTAAGGAAAAAAGATGTTGAGAGATTTTTACGCGGCCAGGATGTTTATACACTTCATAAACCAGTGAGAAAAAGGTTTAAAACAGCCAAGACAACAGCCGCCTCGATTGACTCTATTTGGCAGGCAGATTTAACAGACACGCAAAGATATTCAGTGTACAACGATGGCTACCGTTACATCCTATTCATAATAGATGTATTCGCTAGATACCTTTGGCTAATTCCCCTGAAAAATAAATCGCCTGAAACAGATGCGAAAGCGGCCAAAACGCTGATGTTGAAAGAAAACAGGATTCCTGGCTATTTTTGTACGGATATGGGAAAAGAATTTATAGGACGAGCTTTTCAGAACATGCTGTCAGAGTTTAATATCAGCTATTACACTTCCAATTCTATATATAAGGCTTCTTTAGCTGAAAGAGTTCAACGTACCATAAAGGAACGCATGCACCGATATTTTACACATAAAAACACATACAGATATATAAATGTTCTCGATTCATTGGCTTCATCTTACAACCGCTCACACCATCGTACGATCGGTACAACGCCTAACGATGTTTTAGAAAGAGGCAAGCGCCCGAGAAGAGATGGAGTGCCGCTACCACCACCACCCTCTGTGCGTTTCAAAATCAATGACTATGTAAGGCTGTCACGTTCGGGAAATAAATTCGCGAAGGGTTTTGAGCAAGGATGGACACGCGAGATTTTTAAAGTTAGAGCTATGATGCCTAAAGGTGAGATAATGATGTATTACGTTGAAGATTTGAATGGAGAAGAGATCTCGGGAGGCTTTTACCGCGAGGAATTGCAGAAAGTGGCATTTAATTTAGGAAAAAATGTGTTTAAAATTGAGAAAATTTTAGGAAGCAAAGGTACAGGAAAGAGAAAAATGTACCTGGTGAAGTGGCTAGGTTACCCAGAAAGCTTCAATACCTATATAAAAGCTGATGCAGTAATGAAGCTTAATTAGTATGCAGCATGACACCTAACCATTTCTACGTCACACTCCCGTCCTCCTCGTCCCTGTCTGTACACCCTAACAACACACTAGCCAACTTTGTAACAGAACTCCATGGGCCCATTGAATTGGATCGTGATTCGTATGAGGTAGGGATATGTGAAATTCAGCTGGACACCGTCTTTTTAAATATTGATTATAAAGATGCCGTTTTTACGATTCTTAGAAACTGTGGTGAGTGTGCAAAAGCCGGGTTAACTCGGGATGACTATACGTATCGCGGACTAAGGTTGCACAGTTTTTCAGTACAACAGTGACACTAGGACCGGGTCGTTATGGTTCGGTTGAGGATGTTGTGAGAGACTTAAACATGTGTTTAAAAAACTCACCCTTACGAATGATTTAATATACGAAATCGTAAACAAAGGAGCCCTGCACATACTCTAATGCTAAAATCAAAGGTTAACAGAAATCTTAAAGACGGAAGAGTGTTCAAAATTATAACCGAGGGGCGTTATCGAGCAGCCTTCCAAAGAGACACCTTTCACGAGGTACCGGATGACTTGTCCAACTTAGTGTATCAGCTGAAGATGGAGAAATTGGATGTAAGCTCTCAGCCTCCAGACATGTGTATATTTACAGCAATATAGCGGAACACCAGTTTGTTGGGGATACCCAGGCACGCCTGCTACGCGTAGCGCACATCCCCAACCATAGAGGAAGGAGCTTGAGTATTACATATGACTAGAGCCCGGATGTTTAGGCACTAATAAAGTCCAAAATAGGCAGGCAAAAAGGCAAAATAAAACGTCAAAATAGGCATCAAAAAAAGGCATTTATTTTTTAGACATTTGAATATATAGTAAACAAACAAATAAAACAAATACTGTAATACTTTTCGAGTCTATTCTGCTTGATTGCATCCAATGACCAGCATTTTCTTTAGGTTTTCGAAGGTGAACCCATGTCGTCTGTCAGACAAAAGATGTTTAAACAGTGAGAAGGATCGCTCCACTTCCACTGATGTAACAGGAGCGTATTTGAAGCACGAAACGTACAGTGGATCCATATCCCCGGTATTAGTATCGTTTCTCCATCAAGAACTTTTCCGATATTTTTAATTTTTTCCAGGTCTTTGTTTGCAGTAATTACCCGGCAACATTTGTCGCGCACAGCTTTGCCCTTATCACCAGGCCCCTGACAAATGTCCAACGATCGTTTCAAAAACGTTCAGTGCGTCGACTAATGGCACATTCCTTTCCTCAAGAGCAGTTATGGCCTCTGGCAGCCTTGAATAGTAGGTAGCGATAAATGCAGATCATTTCGAAGAGAATTCTCTGTAACAGTTGTTGGACAATGCTAATTGCTGAAGCATCTTCGGCGTTGAAACTTTTTTCAACTTCATCAAACTTGTCGAAATTTGATGCATAATATAATGCCGCGGAAATCCATGTTCCCATCTCGTCAAAATAGGTTGTGGCGGCATTGCGAGTTCCGGCGCCATTTCTTTGAACAACTGACATCGTGATGGGGCCTTAAGAAAAATCTTCTTGCCATTCGAAACTAATTTGTCTACGTTAGGAAATGATGCACGTACTTGCTCTGCTACACGATGAAGTGCATGACCTAAACATGTCAAATGTAGCATTCGCGGGTAAATGACCTTGAGTGCCGTTGCAGCCTTCTTCATGTAAGGCGCCGCATCTGTCACGAAGAGTATGACATTTTCATGTTTAATGCCATCTGGCCAAAGTAAAGCCAGTGATGTCGTGAACAGTTGCGCTATGTTGAACTGTTTGTCTCTGTAGTTCCTCTGTTGTTAGTAAATAAATTTTCGGTTTCATGGCAGCTTCCAAGGTACCAATAACCACATTGGCAATATATCTCCCATTACATCTATTGTTTCGTCTACCGAAATCCAGACTTTCTTATCTTGTACACCCTCCCGAATATTCTGCAACGTCAAAGCGTAGTTCGTCTCCACATAATTCTTCCTCAAAGTAGACTCGCCTGGAATCTGTTGTTTTGTGTACTTTTCGAGAAATGATTTCAGAGACTTGTTTTCTAACTTCCACAGTGGTATTCCGGCATCAACAAAGGCTTTACACAAGTCAAGCGAGAAGGAAGACTGACGGCTTGACGATGCAGCAAATGTAGCCAACAGGTTCGTTTTCTTGCTTCCTGGCTTCAACTTCCGAGCAGCGTCTGTGTGTGTACCAGTTTGGACGTGTTGCGACACAAAGTACTTCTTTCATAATTCACACTTTTTCACAAATCTTGCAAAACAGTATTGAACCATCGGTAGAAAAGACGTCGCTGCCAAATTCACTGACAAAAGTGTTCAACTTTTTTTCAGTGGACACACAAGCCTTCGGCATTTTCACAAAATTCGTTTTAGAATTTTCGCAATTTCCTGAAAATAAACAATAAACAATGATTGAAATATTAAAAAATAAACAAGAAAAGACATTTTGCCTGCACATCCAGGCTCTATTTATCACAAAGGTGGAAATCATGCTTCACTTTATTCTATATTAAATAAAAACAAAGACATTTTCACAAACTTCGTTACTGAATTTTCGCAATCTTTGAAAATAGGCATACTTTGTAAAATAGGCACAATGACTGAAATATTAAAAAATAGGCAAGAAAAGGCATTTATGGCATTTTGCCTGAACATCCGGGCTCTACATATGACATACCCCATTATGTGAATGTCGCAACTAATCTAATAACTAATATCTCAATATATATAAGAACGATTGAGGGCGAAAATTTCCCATTCGGTGACGGGAGCTTAACAGTGAAGCTACACTTTCGGCGCACTGAGTTATAATGGCCAGAAAGCCTTTCACGGTATACCGACGGGTGAGATACCAGCGCGGTAGTGGATTTGGGTCCATTTTTTCATCCATACTACGCACCGCTGTCCCACTGTTGAAGAGGGGGCCCAGGTACCTAGGGAGGAAGGCGTTAGAAACAGGTTTTAATGCGGCAGAGGACATATTGGCGGGCACTATGCCTAAAGAAGTTCTAAAAAAACATTTAAAGCGCACACGGGATGAAATCATCAATGACGCGAAGAGAAAAATGCATGGTGGCGGAAAGAAGGGAACTGCTAGGAAGAAGGGGTTACCATCACGTGGTGGAAAGAAGAAGAGATCTGTTAGGAAGAATGGTTTACCATCACGTGGCATTAAACGTAAAAGGAAACCAAAAAAGAAGTGCTCAAAGCGTATGAAACCTATGACTGATCATTTTTTTAACTGATATAAGCTGAGGACGCTACTCAAACGAATCATAGATTGACTTATACTCTTCGAGGGAAGGTGTCACTATTTCTGACTCGTCATGGCACGTTTCATTCATCCGTGTAGTTCACAATTTTGTAAATCGGAACTATCCCTCATTGATATGCCCCCTACGCAGGCCTCTATTGAACATAGTGACTTTATTACAATTAACCCATTAAACACAATTAGTTCACCCAGTGCCCCTATAGAATTCGTGATACGTAGCTCAGGCCCTTACTTTTTTGACCCGAGTTGCATGCACATGTATGCTAAACTACGCATTGCCCATTCTGAAGGAACGGACTGCGATGATAGTTATGCTGCCTACCCTGAAACCAACTTTCTGCACTCCATATTCAGTCAGTGTGAAGTATATTTAAATCAGACTAACATCTTGGCAGGCACGGGGTACTACCACCTACGATCGTATCTGGAAAATGTCCTCAACTTTTCAGAAGAAACGAAGGACACATTTTTATCCGCCGAGGGGTATTACCACACTAAAGATAAAGATGGAATAAAGGATAAATTTAAAAATTCTAAAAAAAGATATACAAATGTTTTGGACGCCTGCATACAGACTTTACTTTCCAGGAGAAGTTGCTTATGAACGGGTTGGATATGAAATTGAAGCTTACCTGCACGAGACCTGAGATCGGCATAAATCTGGGGGCTGACCAAGAAGAAGGTGCGAAACCCGTTGTGATACACATCATGGAAACGTATTTGCGTATACGCCAAGTGAAATTAAGCTCCCCAAAGCAAATAGAAACTGAAAAAGACTTAATACACGCAACAGTGAAATATCCAATTAACAAGATACAGATCAAACTGTACACGATTCTCGCAGGGCTGGAACGAAACAGCTAGAAAACGTTGCTCTTGGAGTCTTACCTAAAAGGATTTTAATTGGAATGCAAGACCACGCCTCGACGAATGGAAATTATAAAAAGAGTGCGTTAAAATTCGAGAATTTAGGGCTTAAAAATATTACTCTATTCGTAAATGGCATCGTTCTGGGTGGGGTAATGGATATGGACTATTCATTAGCTGGGGTGTTCCCGCTCTGCGCGAGAGCTTATAGTAGTTTGGCTCATAACACAGGTGCTTGTGATGAACTTGGTTTCGGCATAACAGAGAAAGAAGTTGTGGAACAGTTTAACATCTACTCATTTGACGTTACGCCTGATTTAACTATTTAACTGCTGGCGTAAATACGCATTTAAATCGCCAGCAGACTGGTACCATTTCAGTGAGGTTGGAGTTTGCCAAGCCTATGGACGCCCCTATTAGTGTACTAGTATACCTCGAGTCGCAAGCCCTAATAGAAGTAGATAGATTTAGGAACGTCACGACAGATTTTTAAAATGGATGCAAATACACTCCAGAGAGCGATGAAGAGTGACTGTTTCGCGCGTTCCAAATTTATCGGGGTTTTTGCAAAGAATGAAATAGTGAAGCTGGATACTTCGGGAAACTGGTACGGGGCAATCGTTAACACCGAAATTGCGGGGGATGAGGGTATTCATTGGTTTGCAATCTAGTTTAAAACTAAGGAAAGAATGTACTATTTCGATTCACTCGGCTTCCCACCATTGCATGACTCGACAATTGTACAGTTTATCGCACAGCTAGGCGTGCCTGAGATTAATTGGAATCCATATCGTTTCCAAAGATATTATACTGAAACATGTGGATTGTATTGTATTTTGTTTCTCATGCATATGCGACACAAATATGAATGATAAATATGTGTGCAGACAGATAAAAAAAGGTTCCCATATGTTAGTACCCCTTGTAATGTGTAAGATGTATATTGTGTAAATCTGTGTATACAATTGTATCCATTAAGAATTGGGCACTGACCCTATTTTGTACATGTTTTTCTACTGTTTAGTAAAATGAAAATATATTACGTTTTTTCTTATCCTCAATACCACGACTTCTGGTTCGCTGGGTAGGCTAGGTGGGATGGCTACCACTTCATTTATCACCCTTTCGTCAAAAGTGTTTATAATATGGTCTAACTCCTTCCCGGTCCTATAAGATTAAGTAAAAATAAAGAGAAAATTATTTTTCAAAACGCAGGCACTTCTTAAAAGTTTTAATATTTCTAAAAACCTAACTGTACAAGAAATGTACAAATATAAACACGCCATATATATATATATATATATATATTATATATAGATATATATATATATATATATACATACACATATATATACAGTACACACACACATATATATATATATATATATATATATATATATATATATGCTGAAATAACGACGAAGGATGTAGAGAATAATTTAAAATGTTTTGCAAAACGCAATTATTGTGGTCTTTTATAAGTTAATTCCGAATGAAACGTTATATATATGGGCCGAGAATAAAGCACAAACTAATTTCAGAACGCGTTTGTTGTGGCACTTATAAGCTAATTAACACTGAATGAAGCGATGCATGTAAATGTGACCCGGGTAGGTTCAATTGTGCTAGGTTAGGTCAGGTTATATTATAAACGAGAAAAATTCATCTTTAAATTATCGAGAGCCCTGTACTTTAAATAATCCTACTGTGTGCTGCATTATCTTAAATTCCAAAAGAAATGTAGAAACATACTATATAGCTTCAAAACACTTACATTATTTCCTCTACAGCCAGACGCTCGCTGTCTCGTGCCAATACTACGACTTCTGTATCGATTGGTGGGTTTGGCGGGGTGACTATCACTTCATTCATTCTCCTTTCGTCAAAAGTGTTTATAATATGGTCTAACTCCGTCCCGGTCTTATAAGATTAAGTAAAAATGAAGAGAAAATTATTTTTCAATACGCAGGCACTTCTTAAAAGTTTAATATTTCCTAAAACCTAACTCTACAAGAAATGTACAAATATGAACACGGCATATATATATATTATATATATATGCGGAAATAACGACGAAGGATGTAGAGAATAATTTAAAATGTTTTGCAAAACGCAATTATTGTGGCCTTTTATAAGTTAATTCCGATTGAAACGTTATATATATAGGTCGAGAATAAAGCACAAACTAATTTCAAAACGCGTTTGTTGTGGCACTTATAAGCTAATTAACACTGAATGAAGCGATGCATATAAATGTGACCCGGTTAGGTTCAATTGTGCTAGGTTAGGTCAGGTTATATTATAAACGAGAAAAATTCATCTTTAAATTATCGAGAGCCCTGTACTTTAAATAATCCTACTGTGTGCTGCATTATCTTAAATTCCAAAAGAAATGTAGAAACATACTATATAGCTTCAACACACTTACATTATTTCCTTTACAGCCTGACGCTCGCTGTCTCGTGCCAATACTACGACTTCTGTATCGATGGGTGGGTTTGGCGGGGTGACTATCACTTCATTCATTCTCCTTTCGTCAAAAGTGTTTATAATATGGTCTAACTCCGTCCCGGTCTTATACGATTAAGTAAAAATGAAGTGAAAATTATTTTTCAAAACGCAGGCACTTCTTAAAAGTTTAATATTTCTAAAAAACCTAACTCTACAAGAAATGTACAAATATGAACACGGCATATATATATATATATATATATATATATATATATATATATGCGGAAATAACGACGAAGGATGTAGAGAATAATTTAAAATGTTTTGCAAAACGCAATTATTGTGGCCTTTTATAAGTTAATTCCAATTGAAACGTTATATATATAGGTTGAGAATAAAGCACAAACTAATTTCAAAGCGCGTTTGTTGTGGCACTTATAAGCTAATTAACACTGAATGAAGCGATGTATATAAATGTGACCCGGTTAGGTGCAGTTGTGCTAGGTTAGATCAGGTTATATTATAAACGAGAAAAAATCATCTTTAAATTATCGAGAAACAGACAAAACATTGTGATTAATTTTACGTTGTAGAAAAATTCAGAACAAAAGAAAATTAGATTGTCATTTTTAAACGAGAAGCAATACAAACTAATTTTCAATGCTAATAAATGAATGAGATCAAATTCATCTTTAAATTATCGAGAAACAGACAAAGCAATGTGACTAATTTTACGGTGTAGAAAATTCAGAACAAAAGGATATTAGATTGTCAATTTATATGGTAATTAGCGCTGACTGAACCGGAGAATCTAACCACTTACATCTCAATTGAATTGCCTTTAGGTTCTTCCGCTGCGTTGCAAATTGCAGTGATATTCTGGGTAGAAAATAGCTCATTCTGGTCTACTGCGTTGGAGAGGTTGAGTGTAGCTTCGGCATAGAAGTCACTATCGCCAATCAGGTCGGGGGAGGCGTACAGGTGATCCATGGTTTGTATGATGCACTAAATTGCGAGAAACTGACTCTCTGCATCGAAAAGGCACCATTTATAAAGGGGGCATGTGACCAACCCACAAGCGTGAACCTTGGCACCCTATTGGCTAGCTGCGAAATTTGGGTGGTGATTAGAACCTAGGCCAGCATTTTCGGCCAACCCGAGAGCCTGCCCCCTTTCCAAAGAACCGTGATTGGGTATTCCACGAAAGCCGGGCATGGATTTTGGGCGGAGCTTAGCTATAGGCTTGCTTGGAACCCACCGAGGTCTGGATACAGTGCTGTGATTGGTTGCCCTCATCAAATCTGGGTGGGGGGTCTGTTCCGATGCATTGGTCACCATCTGATGCAAATTTTATATTTCGGTGATATTTCCTATCGTTCGACAAATATTGATTTAGGATTTGAGAACCAAAACACCTGGCTGTTTGAAGCGAGTTTGTGGTCCAGAGATCCCTTTGTTTATTCCCTTGACAATACATTTTATTTTTCTGCGAAAAGTGGGTAAGCCCTTACGGCCTTATTTAGGCCATATGGTTACTTACAGATGTGTATATGACGGTAAAGGTTTCAGGTTTGAAAAACACATTTTCTGTGTTGTATTGTGCTGCACTGACCATACTGTATATAAATTTAAAATGAAAAAATCTTTACCATGCGATATATATATATATATATATATATATATATATATATATTATATATATATATAATATATAATATTGTATTGTGTGTGCTGCTCCAAGGGTAATCTTTTTAACGACTTTACCGGCCAAATGGTTCAGATTTGTTATTGAAGATACATGTTATATGCTCTGAAAAGCACCAAATCGACCCTTGTTTTGTTTGATAGGCCTAAACTTTAAAAATAGAATAAATACAATTTATATTTAATATGTGTGTGTGTGTGTGTGAAGGGTTGAAAAACATCTGGAACCTCTGATAGGCGAAAGAGGAAAGAAAATAAAGAAATAATTAATTTAAATAAATTATACCAACTCGACCCTTGTTTTGTATGTTAATTTTTCTAGGCCTAAAACGTACTTTAAAAATAGAATAAATACAATTTATATTTAATATGTGTGTGTGTGTGTGTGTGTGTGTGTGTGTGTGTGTGTGTGAAGGGTTAAAAAAACATCTGCAACCACTGATAGGCGAAAGAGGAAAGAAAATAAAGAAATAATGAATTTAAATAAATTACACCAACTCGACCCTTGTTTCGTATGTTAATTTTGCTAGGCCTAAAACTTACTTCCCATACTACAATATATATTTAATATGTGTGGGTGTGTGTGTGTGTGTGTGGGTGTGTGTGTGTGTGTGTGTGTGAAGGGTTGAAAAACATCTGGAACCTCTGATAGGCGAAAGAGGAAAGAAAATAAAGAAATAATGAATTTAAATAAATTACACCAAATCGAATATTCTTTGGTATGATAAAATTTGTTTGTGAATTGTTTGTTAAGCAGAAAAAAAGGAGGCTTCAGCTTTTGCCTTCAAGGACTACGATAAGTTAATCTGCAGAAATGTCACAAATATAATATTGTATGAAGGAATGAGAAACACCTGTTCTAAAATTGCCTTCCTGACCATAGATTGAACTCGAAAGATACGACATAAAACGCGCCTTTACCTGTACATTTCCAAGATTTCCAAAATTGAAAAAAAATATATATATATATATATATAATATAAAATAAGTTACATGCCTAAAACTTTACTTTAAAAATAAATTAGTTACAAATTTATATTTATTTTGAGCATTTATTGAGTTGTTCAGAATAGGATGTTTTATATATATGTATATATATATATATATATATATATATATATCATTAGTAGTGGTAATAATAATAATAATAATAATATAATAATAATAATAATTTCACGCTTACTTAGAAACAAGTATTGACAATCGTGTCAAGCAGCCGTGGAGCCCCGCCCGGGGTACGATGCTCGCAGGTGATGCCCGGAGGCACTGGCTGATGATGCCCTGGCATTATTAAGCATTGTTTTAATAAAAATTTTCTAATCTTGTTTGTTGTAACCGTTGGAGAAAGTTAATTAAAAATTTCTGGAGATAAAATTCCAATAAATACCGTTGATTTTACGTGATAAGTTTTCTTTTCGAATTGAAATTTATCCACGCACGAAGTGTTCATTTATTTTTATTTTTAAATTGAAGTGTTTTACGCCAGCTTTAGACGCATGGGGAGAGCATTAGGGTACCCTGAGTAACAAGCCCTGTCTGGGGTGCGAACCCAGCTCATTTTAGCGCACGTACACTGTGACACCTGGCTCTATTACGTGTGAGTTTTGCGTTTTGCATCGTAGAACATAAAGACAATATATTTAAACTGTATATATATATATATATATATATATATATATAATTTATTTGGTTTCGTTTCGGATTTCAGAATAATTAATTAATTGTTATTTGTCAAATCGGGCTTCTAAGCCAACTGAATGATTATTATATGGTTGACCCCGGTGGCACTGGCTGATGATGCCCGGAGGCACTGGCTGATGGTGCCCGAGGCACTGGCTGATTAAGCCAACTGGCTGGTTAGGGGCACTATAAACGAGCGGCGGGCGGATGAAGGAGTCATATGAGCTTGGCTGGCAGTCAAGTGAACACCCTATCCTCTGGGTTCACTCCTCTGGGCTGGGTCTCTCCACCTTCCTCTCTCTCTTTCTCTTTCTGCTCCTTTAGGGGTGAGGCCGTCACAGCTTATCCCCCAAAGAGGCTCCCTTAGGTTAGGTATGCCCCTTTGGGGGGTTCAGCTTGGGGGATAACTCCAAATTGCATACCCCTTGCAACCTCATTTTGGGGTTGGCAAAAAAGGGGGTGGAGGTGCCACCAAGGAAGGTTGGGGGTTGGCACTCTTGCAACATTACGTAACATTTGCAAGATTCCTGCACTCTGGCATTTTGCCACCATCCTACTCAAGCATTCGGACTCTCTTCTGTTAATCTTGATTGCAAATTGTTTTTAATGCAGTTTAAGTGGGAGAAGGCCTGTTTGCACATACTATATGTCTATCCAAACACTGATATTAAAGCCAGACTAAGGTTTTGCATTGTTTTATATGTGGCAGGAATTTCCTTCCAAGTTTGAAGAATGAGATTATCCTCACGCTCTTGTTTGTTCATCTCAGCCAACTTATGCTAAGATGCAAGTTCCGCGCGGTATCGAGCAATGCTTTCTAATTCAGAATTTAATTTGTCGAATTTCTCAATCCAAAAATCTGATTCTTTAAAATCTATAATTTCCATTTTTAACTCGGTCATTGAAATATCAGGAATCACAGTCAGATTTAGTTCCTCAACTGACACTTGATGTGGCCGAGTCATAAATTTAAACATAGCACCATGTTTACGAAAGTCAACAAAACGCGACTGGAATGCTGCCAGTAGTTCTGATACAAAACTAGCAAGTTTTAGCAAATCCATCGTCTCATTACGATTTTTATGTTCATACGAATCACGAAACATTCTTACTTTTTCAAAATGCAACAATCTGCCCGTCTCGATATCTTTTATGAAAATGGTTAATTTTGCTTCAAATGCAAAGACATCCTGCTGCAGATTTAGAACTGTATGTCCTCGGCCTTGTAGTTTCCTGTTTAACTCATTTAAATGGCCATAAATGTCGACAAGATAGTAAAATCTAAGTAACCAATCATAGTCAGAGAGCTTAGGATGTTGGACTTGTTTTGAATTTAGAAAAACCTTGATCTCATTTATGCAATCCGCAAAACGCGATAAAACATTGCCGCGGGAAAGCCAGCGATCATTACTATGCATTCCTAGACCGGCGTACTCAGAATTTACTTCTTCCAGCAAAGACTGAAACTGGTGGTGATGTAGGCTCGTGCAAGAATAAAATTAACGATACGAACAACCAGATCCATAAGAACACCTAGTTCGGCTCCGCAAGATTGTGCGCAAAGTGCTTCCTGATGCGCAATATAGTGGAAGACAAAATGGGTCGATTTAACTTTTCTGCAAAAAGAGTAAGGAATCCCTTGTACCTGCCAACCATTGAAGGTGCACCGTCCGTACACACCGACACAAGATTGTCGATCTTTATCTACTTCTCATTCACAAAATTCATCACAGTTTCAAGGATGTCTTCTCCTCTTGTTAGGTTTCTCATTGGTAATATCGCCAGCATTTCTTCAAGCACCGAGTTTCCACGCACATATCTTCCCATAATGCACAGCTGACTAACGTCACATATGTCGGTTGTCTTATCGAGAGCAAACGAAAAATATGGAGCTGTACTCAAATGTTGCATTTGCTCCTTCTCTATATGTTGAGTTATTTTCAATGCTCTATCATGAACGGTTTTTGCCGATAATGGAAGATCTTTTATGTTTTGTAATATTTTGGTTGTTAGGAAAATCATGAAACAGTTCTTCGCCAATTTGTAGCATACACTTTTTTTTACATATTCTCCATCACTGAATGGTTTTCCTTCTCGAATAATGTTGAATGAGCCAGCAAAACTCGCTGGGGTTAGGTTCCCACTTAGTTTCGCCCATGTCTGAAGGATATTTGTTTCAATATTCTTTTTTCGCTGTAGCTCCTCGCAAGCCTTTTTTCTTGCCTCACCTTTAGGATATTTTGTGGAAAATGCGCCATGTTTGGT
Organism: Bathynomus jamesi; assembly: GCA_023014485.1. Classification (NCBI taxonomy): domain Eukaryota; kingdom Metazoa; phylum Arthropoda; class Malacostraca; order Isopoda; family Cirolanidae; genus Bathynomus; species Bathynomus jamesi. The sequence goes on from JAJOZX010000509.1 coordinate 499,079, forward strand.
CGTAAAATGGCGTTCTACATTTTATTTTTTGTTCGACGATAGTTTCTCATCACAAATAAGGCAGCACGGATAACTAGACTTTTTTACAAAGCCATAAAGATCTGTCCACTCCCGTTTAAAGTTACGGTAGTCGTTGTCTCGCTTTCTTTTTGCCATTTTCACAACTTTATTTTCTTAACACATCACAAATAACAATGCACAAACTTCACCACTGAGATGCTTATTCCTACTGACAAGCTGCAACAAAACCACACAGGCTTATAGCGATATTTAAAGCATATGACGTCACCATGTTCCCGCCCATTTCATGAGAGTTGTTTTGTAGCAAAAAATTAATTATGCACATTACAGTGTTTAATAGACTTTTCTATGGCATCTAGTTTTATAATTATGTGATATGAAATTATTTATTTTTGGGGGAAGATTGCAGAAGACAAAAGAGCCGCCTGTGATAGCTCACTGAGCCAGATTTGGATCACGAGCCATAGATTGCCGACCTCTGAAATAGAACTATGTTGTGGGCCTACTAAGTAGGCTTAGAGTGAAGTAACCCTATTTCGTATAGGACCTGGTTGAGTTAAGCCTGTTAAATGAACGAGGCTTTGTGTTAATTTGTGTTTGTTTGTGTTAGTGTAAATTTTAGAGGGGTCGTGTCCCCACACGGGCCACCATATGAAAAAACTATATAGAGCTTTGGGTTCATTGCCTGTTGACCTACATCCCTTGAAAATTTCCAGCAGATTTCAGTGGAGTTAACGACAAAACCCTACGTTTTTTCGTTAAAGAGTTATGTATGTGGAGGTCTTCAAAGGACCTCGTTAAGTAGTGTTTTTATTGGTTCAGGTAAATTTATTTGCCTTCGGTATTTTAGCGCTGCCTAATGGTAAAGAAAGAAATTACCTTACCTTATTATTTCGTTGGGTCTCGCTTCTGGTTGTAGGGCGCGACGATCTTTTTCGATAAGGGCCGCTATACTGTACGATAGTTACACAACGAGTTGATTTTATTTAATTAATATAAGCAATCATTATATTTAAATTGCTTAATATAAACAGATCCGTGTGCGGCAAAATATAAATCTTCGTCTTGGAAATTCGCTGATTTTACAAAGTTCGTTGACTTTACAAAGTTCTTTGACTCTTCTCTCGAAGTAATTTTCATGAGTCAGCAACAGAAAATTTTGATACAAAATAATTTGTTTTTCTTGTCATGCAGGCCCAATGCCTACATATGGGGTTCTCTGTATGGCAATTAATTTCATTCCCAATAGGCTATGTCGCCAATTCTGAGGCAATTTTGTAGCTATTTAATTAAATGAATTAATAATTTGTATTTAATGAAGCAATAAAGGTACCATATATGATACCATATTGTAAGCATATATAGTTTTCCCATAACCCCGATTTAAGCAATTTTAATTCCCCCCCTTGTACAGAAAGTTGTAATATGTTTTTTATTCGTCCTTAGTGTTCAGTGAACACATTTTAAGTGTTGTCCTCAGTTTTTGACGTGCGGTTGCCATGGAAACGCCAATATAAACAAACACCTAGAAAATACCTGAAACTTTATCCAGATGATAATTTGTTTTAGTTTCGAGCTGAAATACTGTTACTAATCAACCTATACTGTTTATTATAAGTGTTTACTATCTAGATACACCACTGAATTATCACATTATAGTAAAACGTAATATAATCATGTATTGTTATAGGTTACGCCCATTTTTAAATTTACTTCCTCCTATTATTATCACAATATTAGAATAAGACAAATGTGTACTGTGACAAATATTGTGCAAACGTGTGGTACTGTTGAAAACCACAGTCTAAAGTGGGTATTGAAACATTATTGTGAACATCATTGTTACGGCAGGATGACCTTTTACAAAGACTTGAATCTGAGTTTGATGACCTTACAAAATTACATAGTGTGTCTGTTACATATCATCGTAGCTGTTTTCAATCATTTATAAGTAAGAAAAATATTTCTCATATTAGTACAAAATGTAGCACGCATGATTCTGCATCACATGGTACTGAAGAACAAAGTGTTCGCACACGAGCTCAAACATCCAAGCTTATAGATTTTTCAATGTGTTTAATATGCAACGCGCGAAAGAGGGACAGTATACATAAGGTACAAACAACTACGTGTCAGAGTAATCTGTATGAAGCAGCACAAGCTCGGAAGGACATTTCTATGCTTGCCAAAATTGAAGGAGAAGACCTCATTGCAGCTGATGCTGTTTACCACAAATCCTGCATGGCAAGCTATACAAGCAAGCATAACATCAGTGCTTCAAGGAAAATGGAAGAAGGAGAGAACATATACTAGGAGGTATTTATGGCACTAGTAGAAGAAATAGATGTTAATCTACAAACAAGGAAAAGCTCATAAGTTGAAAACCCTGCTAGACAAATTCCAACAGCTGTTACCTGACCACATTGATACCCAAGCAAACCGTGCAGAAAAACTTCAGCGCCGTCTCATTAAGCATTATGGTGATAACATTGTTATTCATGCCCAGCGAGGACAGTCCAAGTCAAGCATTGTTGTGAGTAGCAGTGTCAGCTTAGGAGATGCTGTCAGAGCCTTTGCTCAATTGAAGGAAGATTTCAACTCTAATGAGATGACAATTGGTTCTGCTGAAGAACAATCAAATGTTCCAGTGAATTCAAAAAGCTTACTTCATTCTGCCATTGATATGCTTAGACAAGAGATACACAAATTGAAAAGCCAACTGAGTACTACACAGCTTCTGAAATCGGCCTGAAAACATCTGAAGAATTTGTTCCAGCACTTTTACAGAAGGCGTTTCTCTGGTTGTTGAGCAAAGAGCCATTTGAATCGTGTGATTCAAATTACCAGCCAGCCGAAAAATTACAACGTAGAGGCTTAGCTCTTGTAGAAAGTGTTATTCATAGCAGTGACAGCAATATTATAACCCCCCTTCATCTAGGACTTGCAGCGCAACTCCATTATGATCATGGAAAACGAGATATAATAGACACTCTCCATGTCCATGGTTTCACCATAAGCTATGATCATCTTCGACGTTTTAAAATGCCCTGGAAAAGATGAGCTTAAAAGAATGCAAGATCACATATATTGTACATACCACATGGCTTAGTCTCACGAGAATATGGAGGAAAGCTGATTCAAGAAGGTGACGACAATATTGATATCAACTGTGCAACCATTGATGGAAAGGGAACATTTCATTCCATGGCCCGTGTTGTATTTCAGGAACAGGCTATTGATACAATTGGACTGGCCTGGTCGACAGAGTGAAGATTGGCCAAGAAAAGTCATTATCTCTCGTCTGTAATGATGCCAAGGCATTAAAGAACGTACTGCATTATGAAAAGCCCAGGAAACGACCAGAGCCACCTCGCCGTGATGATGCAATGATCTAGGTGAAATCACGACATATTGCTGGATCAGACATACAGGTAGCGGATCTTGCTTGGATATTTCTGAGAGCGATTCCGCGCGGTAACCTTTCTGTTCCTCCACATATTGACTACAGCTACAGTACAACTGAAAAAGTTATCTTCTGGACTGGATACAATGCATCGATGACAAAAATGCAACTCACTCGCACAGTTGCCGGACGCCCACTTCCGCCATGGCAGAAGTTCATGGTTCTCTCATTGAATAAAGCAGCATTGACTGACTTCTTGAGCAACTACATAACTGAACATGCACCAAGAACAACGGAACTTGCTGCACACCACGAACGTAAGATCTACCTTGCAGATGGGTTCAGTGATGGAGAAAAAGCGGTCTGTATTTCTAGCCAAGGCGTGACACCAGTGGAAGATCTGTTTTGCTCACATGAAGAGGCAGATACAAGGATGCTTTTCCATGCTATGAAGGCAGATGAGGAATTTTCTGCTGCCAATATCCAAGGAAGCATAGTTGTCAAGTCACCTGACAGAGATGTCCTCGTGCTAGCTGTGCATCATTTTCCTCAGATGCAAAGTACATCATTTTTCTGGGTAGAAATAGGAAAGGTGACCGCTACTGCTGATCTCCATCGTCATATTCCTGTTCACAGCATATGCAATGAATTAAGTCCTGTGGTTCCTAGTTACTTCCCGCCATGCATGCTTTGACAGGACGTGATAGCGTTTCATCATTCTGTTGCATCGGAGAAAAGAAAATGTAGAAAACCATGGAGTCATTGGAGAAGAAAGGTTCGATTCCACTCCTTGGTAGTTTCGGTACTGACAACACAGTTGAAGCCGAACATGCGGCCCGGCAGTTTGTTGCTGCTCTATACGATCCAAAGGATGTATATAAAGAAGAACATAATGACGTGAATCTCTGAGAGTCTGCCTTGCTGACAAGAATGTACCATTACACAAACTACCCCTATCAGAAAATAGCTTTCTTCACACTTTAAAAGAGCATCATTTCAGACCCGCATTTGGATGTTGGCTCACGTTGCTGAACCAGATATGTCTTCACCAGATGGAAATGGGTGGCAAAGAGAGGGTGATGAATTAAAGTTGAAGTTATTTGATGGACCAACAACTGCAGAGGTATTAGATGAGCTTCCGTGCTCATGCCGTGGACGCAGACAATGTAGTAAGAACTGCAGTTGTGCAACGAATGATATGGCATGTACGGAGGAATGGGTCTGCAAGGCTACTGAGGACTGCATGAATGGACAAACCCATCACAAACCACCGCTGGATGGGCTAGTTGGATAAACATATTATCGCATTGTGCATTAATAATTAATTAATGTGTTTCATAGATGATGTTACAACGTGAGGTATTCCCCAGTATGGGGTAGACTGCTAATAACGCATTGAATTGATATTGCGGGAGTCACCAAATACAGTATGCACTGACTTACATGCAGTTTTGTAATTGAAAAACAAGTTGAGAGTTTTAGTGGAAAGATTCCAATTTTAAGTGATGATTTCTGCTTTAAAGTTACTTAGTAGTTTGCTTCATAAAGATAAGAATTGTTAAAATTTAGTTGGTTTAATTGTTTTTAGTTGATTTAGTTGATTTTGTGTTATGTACATCGATATAAGTTATGTATAGTAACTAAATTTTTGTTTTACAAAATTGACGTCCTTCAAATCTCAATATCGGTCCTTTCACACAGTTAACAATTGAAACTTTATTTTCAAGTGCAATATTATTATATATGTATTGTAATCATGCCAACATTTGCCTGTTTTTCATAACTGAACGAAAAACCTTTCTGCTGGCATGCGAACAGAGGTCTCCATTATTAATCCATGTAGGCACAGTACTTTGTATGGTGATTCAACATTTCAATATGGCATTCATTTTGTTCAACATAGTGTATTAATGCTTGGAGTATCAAAATACCTTAAATATTGTACTCGAAATTAGTTTTGTAACTCATGTTAATCAGTTTTGTGAAACACTTGTATTTTAGGTGATATGTTTTGGGTCTAACGATAACGTTTTTAGGCAAAAAATTAAATATATCATGTAAAAAAATGTTTTTATAGATAAAGTGTAGCACTAGAGCTTTCAGAAAATGTATAACTTCATGGGAAATAAGCCTATTCTTCACTGTCCATTGTGTCTTCAAAGATTTCAGTTGTAATGCGTGAATTGAAAACATGAATACACGAGTACCTGTACAATGTACATAGCTGAAGTTAATGGCTGATTTTACTATCTTCTCACACTCAGAATGAAGAACAACATGCCAAACTTATATGTCCAGATGGTGCAGATCATTTTAGGACATGTACATTTCTGTACGAAGCGGGGGATATTAAACTAAAACAATATGGCCTGTTATCAGGGTTGGCCGCTCGCCTATTAGTTCCTGTCGGTTTACACAAAGTCTGCAAACAAAAGCGTTTCAAGAGGGATAGGTGAAAAAGCTCTGAAGAACTTTTCCGCCGCAGTCGGAACACTCGTGTAGGTTAGGGGCTATATCTAGAAAAAATGTTCTCACGAAAAATTAAAATTAATTTCCCAATCTAATAGGTAAGCAGAAGAGTTTGGAAGGAATTATGGATTAGTGACTTGAAAACAGGAAACAAGAGTACGGAAATACCAAAAGGAATTTCTACATACACGCACAATTTTTTTTTTTAGTAAGTAATTGAGAGGTCTAGAGTCTCTTGGGGATTAGCAATGACAAACAACAGCCACGTGGTGGATGTATTAAAAAAAAAAAACCCCAACTTTCTTGTGAATAATTATTAAATATACAAATAGAACAGAATTAATAATAATTATTAAATCTGTGCTAATAATTGTGATGGTCGAACTGCGAACTTTCTTTGTTTTTCTCTTATGGCCGGCCAAACCACTGGCCAAATTTGGTTGAGACTTGGAGGATAGGGGTAACTGAGGCCGGGGAAGAACATAGACTATGTGGCCTCGGCTTCCGAGGTCATATATATATATATATATATATATATATATATATATATATCGAAACCTACGGTAAAATTATTGAATGCCCGGTTAAGTCAACTGTACGCCCTTGACAATTGGTTAGGTTAAGTGGTGATATTTTCGTTAAAACTAACGAAAATATCACGACTTAACCTAACCAACCGTCAAGGGTGTACAATTAACATAACCTGGCATTAAATTAACCTAACCGGGTATTCAATTAATCTAATCGGGCTGCAATTAACCTAATCGGGCATTCAGTTGATCTAACCGGGCATTCAATTAACATAACCAGGAATATATATATATATATAAATAAATAATTTAGTGGTGGACCGGATTTCAGTTTTTAAACATCTGCGGATGCGGATGCAGATGCGGATCTTTAATTTCAATATCCGCGGATGCGGATATTTAGTTAATCTATCAATATAATATAGAATTATGAATATATGACATAATTTTTCAAATTTCGTGATATTACTATTATGGCAGGCAATGCATAAGAATTAAAATTAATATTAATGTTTTCATTATGATAAAAATAATAACTTTCTCAAGAGTTTCAGCAACAGAAAATTGAATGAAACAAGTTTCATTCAATTTTCTGTGTTACCAGGTACTTATATTTTCAGGTTTATATATTTGTTTGTTCATTAATAATTATTAATACTTTACATGAAATGTGCATGACTGGGCCTTATAAGCTAATTTAATTGTAAATTGCATAATTTATTAGAGGTAATATTCGCATAGCATCCTCAGTCAGAAGTGCAGATGCGGATGTAAAAAATGATGCGGATGCGGATATCCGGTCCACCACTAATATATATATATATATACCGTATATATATATTACATTCAATTTCCACCCGGGCAACCCCAGGTCGCTCCACTAGTATACAAATAAAACAGAATTAATAATAATTAACAATAACGAAAATTCTAGAGTTCTGGAATAATAATTAAATATGTATATTAATAGAACAGAAATATCGTGCAGTAATAATAATAAACGGTAACAATTTGTATACTCACATGCAACGATGAACACACTAAATACTTCAGTAATTAAATAATTTAAATTACTAATGAGCAAAATGTTAGTAAAATGACATATTAGACAATCATACACTGTAATCAGTCAGGTACACACACAAAAAATAAACTTCAATCGCTTTTCGGAAACTTTTGTCGAATGCGTCTGAGCTGACCAACAGCCAAGATAAGAATTTCAACAACCAAGATAAGAATTTGATTCAAACATTGATACAGCTATTAATGACAGTACTGGATCATGTTTTGCAGATGACACAAAGTAATTAAATAACGAACGAGGGTGACGTAGTAAAATTACAAAATGACAAGTGGGCAGAAGACAATAATATGTAGTTCAACGAAGAAAAATGCCAACATCTAAGATATGGTAATAAGAAGGTGCTACGGAATACAGGGTACAAAACTCCAAGTCAAGCAGATAACACCAAACCCACAAGTCAGGGATCTTGGAGTAATAATGTCGTCGGATGCAGAATTCGGAGAATACTTTAACATTAAAATTACAACAGCTAGAAAAATAATGGAAATCATCTGAAGGAGTTTCCACAGCAGAAAAGCAAACATCATCCTTGAAGTTTGGAAAAGTCATGTTTTACCAACAACTGAGTATTGCTCAGTACTCACATGCCATACAGAATACGAGACATTGCAAACATAGAAGCCATAAAAAAGACTTTTACGTTTATGATAGAGGAAACGAAAGGTGAGGACTACTGGTCTTGATTACAATCCCTGAAACCATCGGTTTTATACAAGGGCGTTTAAAAGCTGTTTTATACAAGGAGGGGAGGTTCAAACTGAAAAAATTCGGTTATGTGAAGCGCAAAAAGCTCAAACTTAAGGCTCAAAAGACAGTTCAGCCCCATCGCCTATTATTAGGTAAGAAAAAAGGTGGGGGCAAAATATATTGAGTGACCCTAGTATATAGGGTTGACAGAAATACATACATACCTTTGTTTTAAACAAAACTTTTTTATCTGATTCAGTCAATAAATAATAAAAAATTAATTGAATTAACATATTTAAAAACGTGTTCCTTTTCGCCTTTGCAGTTTTGATTCGATAAATTTATTATTTATTAACTTTTATAATGAAATAAAAAAATTTGAGAAAAAAGGTGTCTATTTTGTCAACCCTCTGTGTGTGTGTGTGTGTGTGTGTGTGTGTGTGTGTGTGTGTGTGTTGTGTATATATATATATATATATATACACACCCGATCATTTATAAATTACACCAAACTAGATAAAATATTTAGTTCGCTAAACTTTATTGTAACTTTCAATTTGTTTGAAACGCTCTAAAGCAAAAACTTCTCTTTTCCAACCTTGAACGCACTTCTTACAAGTGATTAAAATTGGTAAACGTCAACGTATTCTGGTAGAAACTTTAAGCAAAATATGCATGAAAGAGGAAAAAAGGGATATTTCCATTTAAATTACGAGTAAGAATTACGGAAACTGAATGAAGGATTACATAAGAACTTTTCGTGATTAGATCCGGTTGAGTGTTCCAAAAGGTCTTTAAAATTCATTACAGAATGTCACTTGGTTTTCTGCAGCATCAGTTTAGTTTTATTTTAACCATCTCTACAACTCAAAGGAAAGTTACATTTTAGAATGCTTACCTTTGACAGTCACTCTTTCTCCTATTATACGTGTACATATACAATATACATACACGCAGATACGTACATACATGCCATATACAAGGTGTTCCAGAAGTTTGGACTCAGGGAAAGTGAACATTATATTTTTAAAGCGAAACAAACACATTTCTAAGGTCAGTTTTGCATATTTCAGGAAAGAAAATACCCTGAAGGATCAGTATACCAATCAAGAAAAGGCTACTGGACCAGACAACATATCTAACATACGCCTTAAACACTTGGGCCCACAGGGAATACTAGCTCTTATAAATATCTTATAAATATCAGTCATCCAAAAACAAGCTTTTTCTGAACGGGGTCCCTCAAGGCTCTGTTCTCTCACCAACACTCTTCAACTTATACATGCATGACATCCAACACCCATAGATAACAAGCTTACCTTATCATCATATACAGATGACATCACTCGAACATCCACCCACAACAACATCGACAACGCTACAAATAACCTACAAACATACATAAACAATATACAAGACTGGCCACACACAATAGACTCAAAGTAGCGCCCACAAAATCAACCATCACCTTCCTAACAAAAGAACACTAGGTAACTCCACAGCTTACACTAAACAACACCAACATTCCACACACTCACAGGACCAAAATACTTGGGGTCACATACAACACATCATTATCTTTGCAAACCACATTCACGACATTAAAAACAAATGTACGCCAAGACTTAACACGCTTAGGGAACTAACAGGCACAAACTTCGGACACCAGCAGGAAACAACATCACTCATATACAAACAATATATTCGCTCAGTTATGGACTATGCTAGCCCATGCTGGGCACCCATTATCTGAAACACACACATAAACAACTTACAGACAATACAAAACAACGCACATCGTATCATTACAGGATGCACTCAAACAACACCAATAGAACACTTGCACACAGAAACAAAAATACTGAAAGTTAGGGAACATTTAGACATGAGGGGAACACAATTTATGGCAGCAGCGACAACTAACCCACAACACCCTTGCCACTACATGTACGATCATGCACCAACGCCTCGCACCATTAAGGTAACACCAGAGAGACATTATAACCAAATACTCCATTCCATACCACGCCCCAGAGACATCACACAGTACAGAAAACACATACACACACACCTAACCCACAAAGCACTGACATGACTGGGTCCGAATGCGGTCCTAGGTGCGAAGCCGCCACCCATTAACAGGTCAGAGATCAGCCTGAGCAGATCGGATCGAGTTAACTTAGCACGATTCCGATGTAGACATCACCCCAACTTAAAGACATATAAACACAGACTAGACAACTCCACAGACGACACCTGCCACCTGTGCTAGGACAGCCCACAAACAATTGCACACATTATGACAGACTGTACCGCTCTAGCACAACATAGAACACAACGCAACATCACTAGTGCGCTGAACCTCTGGTCCACTCTGGAGAGGGCGATCGGTTACCTGCGTGCCGCCGGCTTGCTCGATCAGGGTGGGCTGATCTGCTAACCAACAACAACAACAACAAGAGAAGGTGGAACTGGTATTGCTACAGCTACATGTTTCCGGAAAAAGCCAGAGGGAGGCATGTTCGTGAAATAAATGACATGCCTCCCTCTTCCTTTTTCCGGAAACATGTAGCAATACCAGTTCCACCTCCTCTTGATTGGTATACTGAGCCATCAGGGTATTTTCTTTCCTGAAATATGGAAAGCTGACATTAGAAATGTGTTTGTTTCACTTTAAAAATATAATGTTTATTTTCCCTATGAGTCCAGATTTCTGGGACACCCTGTACATGGATGGGTAGATAGAAAGATGGGGAGATCAGTAGGTGGAGATTCAGAAAACTTTTTTATCACTTTCCATTCTCACAATTTAACCAAACGGATATTCTAAATTTGGTACTACAAGAGTATAAGGAATAATATATTATTTTTGCTTAATTGTACTCGTCTCATGGTACCTAAAGTACATCTGCAGCATCTCCATTGCCATATGTATGGCGATATAACTCACCGGAGTTGAAGCGACGGTGAAATCCCTACTACAACAACAACAACAATAACTTTATGTATAAACATGTACAAGTACAGATATACAGTACAGCTCTTTAGGCATATAGATAAAACAATAGATGTACTTTCTGTACCTGGAATGCAATAAGACAAAATTTTTACATACTCGAATATTACTTGAAACAGCCCTAAAGAACCAAATTTAGAGTGCGCTGAAAATAAATTGTTCTTCATTATTTCTTTACAAATACTTTTTAACTTTTTCCTTGCGTATCCTCATGAAACAAGAAAATGTTTTTAAGAAAACATCTTCACAAAGAGGCTTATTGTAATAATGTTTTGAATTTAGTTGTTAATATTTATGAAATGTGTTCATGATCTATTTTAAGTCAACTAAATAACGACATAAATGTCGAAGTTAGTATGATACTTTAATATGTGTGTGTGTGTGTGTGTGTGTGTGTGGTGTGTGTGGTGTGTGTGTGTGTGTGTGTGTGTAAGGGTTCTAGTAGTATGCCCGCAAAAGGAGAGAGTGCAGAGCAACTGCAATGTTGATCAAATGAGTGCCAGTGTCACCCACCCCACCCCCTTGTTGCAAGGTGTCAACCCCACCAGTGCCCCCTCAGGGTGCAATAAAAGGGAGGGAATTCCCCCTGCAAGCTGGTGGGGGAGTCCATCTAACCTCTTTTGGGGGAGAAGTTGGGATGGCCTCACCCCCCAAAGGGGTATACCTAACCTAAGAGAGAGAGAGAGCGGAAGACAGAGCATCTTCTCACCTGGACATCCAGGTGTACAATGGGAACTCAGGTAGCATCACTTGGCTTAGAACTCGAAATCCGCCAGTTGGCGTAGGAGCCACTGTATCCAGGCATTATCAGCCAGCTGGCACAGTGTATATATCGTTTGAACAGCCAAAAAGCGCACATACACTCCCCGCACACACACACAAACACAAACACACACACACACACACACACACAACGTATATAAACAGATGCATGTAGAGCCCCAATAGCATAATATATACGAGCATAACCATTACAGAAAAAATCCACCACACCACCACAACAATCACCTAACCAAATCCACCTTACCCACAGCTTTTACTTACCAGCTCCTGGTAGACCAACAAGGTCTCTAAATACGACACAGAGCTATTAAGCATAAACAAATACGTTTATGGGACCAGTGGATAGACCGACAAGTCTAAAAAAAAAGGGCGACGCTAATAGCTTTTCTATTAAGCTTCTCATGGTGGAACACCACACGGCCAATTTGACGTTTGGTAGGCGATCTTTTGTACAAAAAATCGAATAAGATAAACTAAGTTTAATGCCAAAACAAATTTCCACCATAATGTATAATTTTATCCTTAAACTATAACAAAAATCATCAGTATGATTTTTAAAACAAAATAGAAATTAAATTAGGGGTAACTATTTCATTTTTCCTCTTTTGCTCTTTTGGCCAATTATTTTGTTTCAATACAAATTTATCTTTAATATACATTTTTATCCTTAAACTATAACAAAAAATATTAATATAACTTTATATTAAAAATAGATTGTATTTCGGGATAACTGTTTCATTTCCCGTCTTTCGCCCAAATAGATTCTATTTCGGGGTAACTTATTAATTTTTCTTCTTTTATCCAATTATTTTATTTCAACATAAATTTGTCTTTAAGACACAAATATATCTTTAAAACTTATTACAAAAAATATTAATATAACTTTATAATAAAAATAGGTTCTATTTCGGGGTAACATTCATTTTTCCTCTTGTACGCAACTATTTTGCTTCAATACAAATTTATCTTTAATATACAATTTTATCCTTAAACTATAACATAAAAACGTTAATATAATTTTTAAAACAAAATAACCTATGGAATGAATAAGTTATATTTGGTAAAGACACGCCCCAAGAATTCGCGGCTCGCTAATTACAACCCAATGGGCGGGGCATGAGAACGAATCTGGGATCTCTGGCAGGCGGAAAGTCTTACTCTCACACAGGAAACTCGCGAATCGAATATTGGGGGTGGGGCCAATAGGGGTCACGTATATAAGATGGAACATTTTCAGCTGGATCCACAACAATGATTTATCTCATCATGGACACTTCGAGTCAGAAGCATCAGCTTTAATGCTCCCCGCAATTGTTTGAAGACGGGGACCTCTCTGCAGTGACTACGCTCCATCTTTTCGCAGCGGCCGACCGGAACGCCCTACTTTCAACGCAATCCATTGCAGAAATTTGTGACGGCAAGAAAGAACCAGCGGATGAAGAGGCCATTGAAATGTGAGTAATTAGGTAATAATTTAGTTTGTGATTCATTCTCGGGCTATATATACACGCACACATCGTATCATTCAGTGCTTAACCCTTGCAAGTGTTAGTTAATTTATAAAAAGCCATAATAAACGAAGTGAAAGGATATCTGTCAAGGGGTTCGAGACTCTGCGACAGAGCTTAGTTGCCCAGCTGATCTTTCTTCCTAAGAATGTCATTTAGACAGTGAATTTTATTATGCGATGAAGATATCCTTTGAAAGTGAAATTTTATTACGCGCTTGTTTCCCTGAACGTGTTAACTTAAAAATTTATAAGTTCTACAGGTTGGTTTTTAGAATACTAAAATTTAAAGGTAGGGAATTGCTGCGATCCCGGGTTCGCGACCCGATGCTGACAGATGATGCGTAGCACATCCAGCTAATCTTCCTTTTGAACTCAGTTAGGCAAGTTGCTTTGTGTTTATTATTTAATCTGGATACCCTATCCTGCATTTTCTCTAATTGTAACTCCTTGTAACTCGGTCTTCCTATATATATATATATATATATACATATATATATATATGTTAACAACCCGGTTAGGCCAGCTGCTTGCTGTTTATTACTTGATCCGGGCCCCCTAATCGGCATTTTATCTTATTGTAACCCTTTGTAACTTTCTCCTCCCATATATACATCGCGGTGTCTTGATATATAAATGTATGTTTACTACAGGATACTGTGCTAGGCTTTCTGTAATTAATGTATTCTCTTAAGTATTTAGAGAGTGAATTTTGTTTATCAAATAATTATGTGTTAACATTTATTTAAAATTAGTTTGTGAAACATTTCATTAAAATAGCATGTATCCTCAATGGATCCTAAAATGAATTTTAATTAAAAAAGATTCGATGTAGATTATTCGTTTAATATCTGCCGGGTGCTGTCAAAATAATTTTCTGTCTACAACCGTATCCTTTTTCCTTATAGTGTCCGATGCGGAACTCGATCGTGTTATAGCTACTTTTCGTGACAGCTTTGAAGAAAAGCAAATAGTTGATGGTTATTTGGAGGTTTTACAGCGCAGTCAACCCAGTGACCTGAATACGGAGGTCGAAGTATTGGCTCACATCCGGTCCAACGATTGTCAGGTCGTCGGGGAAGTAATGTAAGGTTTTTACTATTGGTTAAGAACAAGACAGTGTATTTTCATCAATTTATTAAATGATATAAATCATGCTTTAGGAATTAGTACAATTCAGCTTAAACTAGTTACAGAATTAGCATCCAATAAGTAAACTACAGAGCACAAGACTAACATTATTGGGGACATCTTATATTTTACACAATATAGTTACAATTATATATATATTTATATATATTTATATATATCTATATATATATATATATATACATATATATATACGCGTAAAACTTTACACAATACATCGCGTGCGCACAAATGGGAAGCTTTTTCTATTCGCACGTATACCATTTCATCATTCATCTCAGTGTCGCACAAATCGAATAATTGTTAAAAATTTATAAATCCCTTCCCACGTGACATGTGCAGGAGAAATGAAAGACAATACATCCCGTAAGTATTACTAAAATATCCTTGTAATCAGTGGAGATTCCATTCAATTTCAGGGATATGCAACTGTTCGAGAAATTTTACAATAACAGGGTCACTCCAGGGATGAGTCCCCAGTGAATTAAAATAATACATTCTTTTCCTATTTTTAAAGTATATTGCAAACCAATGAATCCCCTCGCACCCAACAATGTCCGTGTTTACAATAATTCTTCCGCATTTTCTCGTAGTTAGTAATCTCACTGTTTCATTCTTCGCAAACACAACGATAAATTTGGAGGGTGGGATTCGGTCACTTTTCATTTCTCTCTGGAGTGTATTCGCGGTCATTTCATTTTGAAAGTCAGTGACTACGTTCCTGAAGCGGTCAGTTTCTATTAGAGCTTGTGATTCGAGGTTTACTAGTACACTAATGGGCGCGTCTATCGGGTTAGCGAATTGCAATCTGACTGACATGTTCCCACTTTGTTGTTGACTGAAGTGTGATATCAAACGGGTAAAGTTAAATTGATCGATGAATTCTTTTTGTGTTACCCCAATCCCGAGCTCATCACAAGCACCTGCAATATGGGCCAGATTACTATAAGCTCTCAAGCAAAGGGGAACACAGCGTCTGATGAGTAGTCCGTATCCATAGTCCCACCCAACGCAACGCCATTGACGTATAGAGTTATATTTTTAAGGCTGAAATTCTCGAATTTAAAGGCGTTCTTTTTATATTTTCCATTCGTCGAACGTGATTCTGCATTCCAATTAATAACCTTTTAGGTAGAACTCCCAGGGTCACGTTTTCTAGCTGTTTCGAGGCCAACCCTGCGGGCACCGTGTATAGTTTGATCTGTACTCTGTTAATTGGGTATTTTACTTTTGCGTGTATTAAATTTTTTTCAATTTCTAATTGTTTAGCAGAGCTTAATTTCACTCGACGCACGCGGAAATATGTTTCCATAATGTGAATCACATCTCAGATCTCAGGATTCGTGCGGGTGAGCTTTAATTTCATATCCACCCAATTCGTAAGCAGTTTCTCCTGGAATGTGAAGTCTGTATGCAGACGTCCAAAACACTCATATATCTTCTTTTTAGAATTTTTAAATTTATCCTTTATATTGCTTTCGTTTGTAATTTGATAATAGACCGCGGCAGTTAAAAAGGTATCCTTCGCTTCTTTTGAAAAGTTGAGGACATTTTCCAGATAGGCTCGTAGGTGATAATAACCCGTTCCTGCCAAAATGTTGACCTGGTTTAAATACACCTCACACTGACTGAGTATGGAATGTAGAAAGTTGGTTTCAGGGTATGCAGAATAATTATCATCACAGTCCGTTCCATTAGAATGGGCTATACGTAGTTTAGCGTACATATGCATGCAGCTTGGAACAAAAAAGTATGGGCCTGAGCTGGGTATCACGAATTCTATAGGGGGACTCGGAGAACTAATTGTGTTTAATGGGTTAATTGTAATAAAGTCACTGTGCTCAATTGAAACTTGTGTTGGGGGCATATCAAAGGGGGACAGCCCGATTTACAACATTGTGAGCTACACGGATGGATGAAGCGTGCCATGACGCTTCAGAAATAGTGCCACCTCTATCGACAAGTAGTAATCAGTCTATGATTCATAAGAGCAATGTCCTCAGCTTATATCAGTTAAAAAAATTATCAACCATAGGTTTCATTCGCTTAGAACACTTCTTTTTTATGTCCTTTTACGTTTAACGTCACGTGTTGGTAACCCCTTCTTCCGGACAGCCCTCATCTTCTTCCCGCCACCACGCATTTTTCTCTTTGCATCTTTGATGATTTCGTCCCGTGTACGTTTTAAATGTTTTTCTTAGAGCTTCTTTAGGTTTAGCTCCACCCATTATTTTTTCTACCGTGTTAAAACCTGATTGTAACGCTTTCCTCCCGAGGTATCTGGCCCCCCTCTTCAACAATGGGACAGCCGTGCGTAGTATGGTTGAAAAAATGGATCCAAGCCCATTCCCACACTGATATCCCACCCCTCGATATACTATGAAAGGCTTTCGGGTCATTATAACTGAATGGGACGAAAGTGTAGCTTCACTGTTAAGCTCCCATCACCGAATGGGAAATTTTTTCCCTCAATCGTTCTTATATATGAGATATTGGTTAATAGATTAGTCGCAACATTCACATAATGGGGCATGTCATATGCAGTGGTGGGCACCGTTAACCAAAAAGTTAACTTCGATAACGATAATCCGTTAACCCCAATTTTTAACTCCGATAACGATAATCCGATAATTTTACTACAAAGTTAACGGAAGTTAACGATAATCCGTTAACGATAACTATTTCTTTACTAACATTTAAAAAAATCAAGGAAAAAGCTTTAAAACCCATAGAAAATGTTTATTTATGCAAAATCCAACAATAAATAGGTATTTAACTGTATTTTTATCAAGTTTTGCAACTTTTTTGCTTAATAACTTTTTTGAAGTTTAAAAGTTGTAGAGAATGCTTCGTAAGAGAGAACTGAACGCTGTCTAGTTGACGATAATACAGAAGATCCTAAAAAAAGTAAAATATCATCGTATAAAATATGTAACTAAACTAATAAAATATTAATTCAAACAAAATAGCAAAATTAATTCAAAATAATATTAATTATAATAATATTATAATATATAATAATAATTATACGTTATAAAAATATTTTATTTTACTTAACCTTTTGCTGTGAATTTTCAATAGAAGTAATTTTTCTCTATGTAATTATTTTATCTATAAAATATTTTATCTATGAATTATTTAGTCTATAAAATAAAAATACTTTGTCCATGAATTATTTTGTCTATAAAATATTTTGTCTATGTAATATACGCAATTGTTATTTAATTCGACGACAATATTACAATCACTGAATAAAAACTATTATTCAAATTTTACATACTATATATACTTTTTTAGAGATTTACTAACGCAGTGTAAAAATACTTATTCATTAGTCATTACTATAAATTAATTTTTCTCAACCGTACATTTTACCATACGTATCTCCATACGTATTAATATATATATAATATTATAGGACTTTTACTAACGTTAAAAGAACCTTCTTACCTTCAATAAAAAGCGCACAACCTCCCCCTTGCGAGATCTGGAAGCAGACTGAAGTTATGGCGGTTTGAATTCATTCGCGGAGCGGTGATCTTCCGTGAATAACTCCTCGCAGTTAACGTGTTAACGGACTTTAACAGTCTAAATATCGAGTTATCGGAAGTTAACTGGTCCGATAACGATAAATGGAAATTAACTTCCGTTAATAGTCCGTTAAAAAAAGTTAACTTCGTTAATTAACTGTTATCGGATTAACGCTTTAGTGCCCAACACTGGTCATATGTAATGCTCAAACTCTTCCCTCTATGGTTGGGAATGTGTGCAATGGGAAGCAAATGCGCCTGGTTATCTCCAACAAATTGATGCCCCACGATATTGCTGTAAATATAGCACATTGTGGGGATGGATAGCCACCATCCAACTTCTCCAATTTCAACTGATACATTAAGATGGACAAGTCATGTTGTTCCTCGTGAAAAGTATCTCTTTGGAATGTGGCTCCATGTCGGCCCTCGGTTATAATTTGGAACAATCCTTCGTCTTTAATATTTCTATTATCCTGTGATTTTAGGGTCAGAGCATGTGCAGGGGTTTCTTTGTTTACGATTTCGTATACTAAATCAGCCGTAAGATTTGAGCTTTTTAAACTTCCGTTTAAGTCTCTCACAACATCCACGGCCGCGCCATAACGACCCGGGCCTAGTGTCACTACTGTAATGTAATACGGGGCCTCCCCAATCCAAGCGGCACGCATGGTTTCATCTCTAATTAACCTGCCTTTTCACACTCATCACGATCTTTAAGAACCGTAAAAAACGGTTGTTTATAATCAATACTTAAGAAGCTGGTAGATAGCTGAATTTCGCATAACCCCACCTCATACGAATCACGTTCTAATTCATTGGGCCCATGGAGTTCTGTTACAAAGTTGGCTAGTGTGTTGTTAGGATGTACAGACAGGGAAGAAGACGGGAGTGTGACATAGAAGTGGTTAGGCGCCATGTTGCCTACTATTTAAGCTTCATTATTACATCAGTTTTTATATAGGTGTTGAAGTTTTCTGGGTACCCTAACCGCGTCTAGGAGAATTTGTCTAAAACAATTCGTCTAAAATACAATTTGTCTAAATCAATTTGTCTAAAACAATTTGTCTAAAATAGTTTGTCTAAAATCAATTTCTCTAATAACAATTTGTCTAAAATACAATTTGTCTAAAAATAATTTGTCTAAAATACAATTTGTCTAAAAAAACAATTTAATATAATATGGCATACAAATTGTTGCCTGATGTATAATGCTATTTATTACTTGCCACCCCCATCTTAAAAGGTTACCTCTTGTGCGGAATAGTACATCGAAATAGTTTGTCTAAAATAGTTTGTCTAAAAATAATTTGTCTAAAATACAATTTGACTAATAACTGAAGATAACTAGAAATGCATTTGTCTGCTTGATAAATTTGGAATGAGGATGAAAAGATTGAAAATGGGTTGATTTTATTTCATAATATACCTAACCTAACCTAACCTAACCTAATCTAACCAGGTTATGGGTTCCGGGATAACTGATTTCGATGTACTATTCCGCACAAGAGGTAACCTTTTAAGATGGGGCGTGGCAAGTAATAAATAGCATTGTACATCAGGCAACAATTTGTATGCCATATTATATTAAATTTTTTTTTAGACAAATTGTATTTTAGACAAATTATTTTTAGACAAATTGTATTTTAGACAAATTGTTATTAGACAAATTGATTTTAGACAAACTATTTTAGACAAATTGTTTTAGACAAATTGATTTAGACAAATTGTATTTTAGACGAATTGTTTTAGACAAACTCGCCTGATTCTC
Source organism: Bathynomus jamesi (assembly GCA_023014485.1). Lineage (NCBI taxonomy): Eukaryota > Metazoa > Arthropoda > Malacostraca > Isopoda > Cirolanidae > Bathynomus > Bathynomus jamesi. The sequence continues at coordinate 519,029 of JAJOZX010000509.1, forward strand.
ATATAAACTGACCCACCCAGTCCATTTCACTTTTAAGAAAAACTACACGAACTACAAACGTACAAACTGGCACGCATTCACAGATCACATGGGAAACAACCTACAAGACTTCACACTAGACTCGTTTTCCTCAATTGACCAAGCCACATCACACTTCACAACCAAGCCAGCAAAAAACATATTCCACAAGGACATAGAAAACAATCCAACTGACATTTCTCACCACAAATTGCAGCCCTTACTAAACAACGAAATAGACTTCGACAACTCAGAACACCAACCACTCAAGAAACCGAACAGATCCAAACATTGAACAGCACCATCACCAACCTCATCACTGCACAGAAAACTAAAAACTGGCAAGAATACATCAGCACTATAGACCCCAAAACTCACACTACCCAACTCTGGCGCACCATAAAGAAAATCCACACCTCCCACACCAACCCCGCTTCCACACATGAAGCACTCCTCTCCAACCAAAATAAAATACCTACACCAAAATAACACTGCAACATCCTCATGAAACACTACTAAAAAATCAGCCACAAACCAACCTCCCCTCAAAACAGGAAGATAGTGAAGAACATCCGCAATACACAAATTAACCAAAACGAGAATCCACCTTTTACTGCCACAGACACCCAGCCAGCCATCAGATCACTCAAACAATCACATGCAGAACGACCAGACCATATGTCCAACATACACCTGAAGCACCTCGGCCCAACAGCCATAGCTGTCCTCACAAAAATCTTCAGCTTTTCCTGGCTACACAACAAAATACCCAGCATCTGGAAACAAGCACACATAATTCCCATCTAAAACCTAATAAAACTCCCAATGAACCTTCTTCCTACAGACCCATCTCCCTACTCTCCACCGTATCCAAAATCCTTGAAAAACTAATCCATAACAGAATCAAACCACACATCCCACTCTCTAATACACAACATGGCTTCAGGCCGAATCATTCTAACAGCACACTCCTCACCAACTTAACACAGCACATACTAAACGGATTTAACCAACAAAGCACCGCCCCCTCACGAACCATACTTGTTGCAATAGACATAAACAAGGCCTTTGACACTGTTCCCCGTCACGTATTAGCCAAAAAGATACTAGACACACACATGACAAAAACGACAAGAAATGGCTAACAAACTTCATAGCAGGAAGACAAGCAAAAGTCATACACAAAAGTCACAAATCCAGGACACTTGCTCTCTTCACCGGCGTCCCCCAAGGTGCCATCCTCTCTCCCACACTTTTTAACGTGTTTATGCATGATCTACCACAATCATCCCCCCCCCCCCATCTAAACATCCATATTCAGTCATATGCAGATGACCTAACCATCACGGCGCAACACCCTAAATACACAACAGCAGCTCGTAACATGCAGCCATATCTCAACTAATTAGAACACTGGCTAACGAAAAACAGGATGTCAGCATCACCCCAAAAATCCACAGTCACATCTTGACACCGGATAAACACGAAACAAACAAGCACCCAACAATCACCCACGCAGGTCAACCCCTTCCCCTCAACAAAACACCTACCATTCTTGGAGCCACATTCGAAACACATGACATTCTCTCCCCACATCACCAAAATCAATACAAAAGCAACAAACAAACTCAACGTACTGAGAGCACTCACAGGCACAACCTTTGGCCAACACAAAGAAACTCTAAGAACTCTCTATAAACAATTCATTCGCATAACAATGCACTACAATTCAACTGCATGGTTTCCACCAACATCCGACACTAACCTCAAAAAACTCCAAACCACACAAAATAAAGCACTCAAAATCATCACAGGCTGTACCCGCACCACGAACATACACCATCTCCATACAGAAACAAAAATTCTGCCCATCAACTATCATCTAAACATGATAAGAACACAGTTCTCTGCAAAATAAATTTCACTTTCACACCCATGCCAACACATAACAACTAGAGCCTCCAGCTAGAAACAAGAAATACACTCCAGCCTCGCACTACTCACAGCACTACAAACAGCTTCCCCCAACACCCACCAACACCACCAACACCAAACACATACATACTCAACTGACACAACAAGCCTTAACAAACTTTTTATTTTGTATTTTTCTGGCTTCAAGAGTTTTGAATACATCTTTGACACTAATATATATATACAGGGTCCGCAAAAAAAAAAGGAGCATGACGAAAATGTTTACTGTACATTTATTTTTACACATAATGACAAATAACTTATTTTAGGCAAATAAGCAACAAATAAACTAAGTTAGTACCAAATTTCATGTCAATACGTCAAAAATTAAAGAAAATATAAAAGTTTTACTACAACATGTCATATAATTTTACAATTTCCAAAGAAAACGAAATTATAAGACTAAAAAAATTGTTCGATATGTTTGCCAGAAACCTCTACAACCCTTCGTAATCGGGACCTAAATTGATCTATAGCTTTATCTACTTGATCTTGGGTAATTTCTTCCCATTTTTGTACGATAACTTCTTTCAAATGTTCGACATTTCGGATCTTATGCTTGTACACTTTCTCAGCCAACATTTCCCATATTCCGTAGTCTACGGGATTCAAATCTGGACTATTAGGGGGCCAATCTTTTGGGTAAAGCAATTCAGGAACATTATTTTCTAAAAATTCGATAGTTGACTTAGCGGTATGCGCCCGAACGCCATCCTGTTGGAATAAGAAGTAACCATTATTCGCCAATCGTCTCATTTCGGGCAGCATTTGTTCCAACAAAGTTTCAGTGCAATAGCGGGCGTCTACTTTGATGTTTGGCTCTACGAAAAAAACAGATGTCTTGCCTAGTTTAGACACACCGACCCATACCATTACGCTGGCAGAAAAATGATTACGGGTAGCATAAAGTCTATCATCTGGTATTTCATTTTTACAATTAACTCTTGAATACACTCTGTCATTTTGGGAATTTCGCGGTGGTTCTACCGTAAACTTCTTTTCGTCAGTAAAAAAGCCGAGGTCTACTTTTTCGGGAGTGATATTTCTTAACATGCGTTCAGAACAAACAACTCTTTTCTGTTCGTTAACTTCAGTTAATTTCTGCCCGTGTATCCGTTTATAAGGTTTTAATTCAAGGTCGTTTTTAATAATGTTTCTGACGCTACTTTCGGATATGCTCAACTCATTAGCAATTCTTGACGGTGTCACGTGAGTCCCTGTTCTGCCTTCTTGACTACAAATTCTTAGTTCCACATCTCTGATGTTTTCTTCGGTTCGAACTGATCTTGGCCTCCCGCTTCCTTGTTTCCTTTCAGTACTTTCAGTTTCGTCGATTTTTCTTAACAGCTTGTCCAAACCTCCTTTCGACCATGGTTTATTCGGAAACTCTTGTAATAATTTTATTGCGCCATAATTTTTATCAAGTCTATAATGTTTTATTAATATTTTATCTTCTTTAGAAAAGGGCATATTATCATTTTTATTGATTAAAATTATTTAGGCATCTGAAAAAAATAATTTAAAATGAGAAAAACAATTTTTACGCGGAAATTCACTTTTTTTAGTCATTGCACGTTTGTGGCCATAAAATCTTTATTTTATGACCGATTTTGATGAAATTTGTTTTATACAACTCTGGGCTCTTTTATCTTTAGCTAGATATATAACATTTAAGGGTCTGGCAAAAAATGCGGGCGTGAGAGCAATTTTCGTCATGCTCCTTTTTTTTTGCGGACCCGATATATATAATATATATATATATATATATATTTAGGATAAAAACGAAGACGTAGAGCAAGAAAGTCATTATATTTGGCTGCAGCCGACGTTTCGGGCAACTCTACCCATTTTCAAGGCCTAATAAAATAAAAGGCTAAAATTAATGCATGACAAAAAAAAATATAAAAAAAATTATACGAATGTCAAAACAAACTAATTCATAGCACAGAATAAAACCACTTAAAGAATAAAATTAAAAAGCGTAAAACAAGCATAAGCCAAAAACAAATTAAAAATTATATACATGACAAATAACACATGATAAAAGTAAAACTTTAAAACTAAAAACATTCAAACAAATTAGTTAAAAATTAGTTAAAAACTTCACTAATAAAAAGTTAAATGAAAAAACGCAAAAGTGCACGAAAACATACCATGCTCACTTGACATCCTCAAACAACTGAGGCGAAAAGGAGACAGGGTCAAGGGGAAAACAGAAAAATTTAGTTGGTAGGCATTCTAATTAATATAAAGGGGGTAACAGCTGGAATCAATATTTAAGCTGGAATTCAGAAATTTAATGCACAAAGATTCATAAATACGGAGAGAGGACGGACATTTTAATGATTTAAGAATTTTAAAGTTATTAACGGAAATATCAACTTTACACTTAACAGAATGATTTCTAATGGCAGACTGTTCCTTTTTAGATAAAACTTTCCCTGTCCTATGGCTAATACCCATATGGGAGCAAAATCTTGCCTGCAAAGAACGAACTGTGCTGCCAACGTAGTTCCCCTGGGAACACCCAGGGCAGGTAAACAAATAAACGACAGAACAGTTCATCGCAGGGGGATTTTGTCCTTACAACGGAAAAAACATTCAAGGGTATTATTATTCACAAAAGCAACCTTAAAATCAGTGTGAAAATAAAATTTCCTCACCACACTCAACAATTGCTTTTTCACAACAGTGTTAAATTGGTAGAGGTCAGGTAAAACAAGATATTTACAATTCTTAGAAACATCATACGTTGGGATAAGTTTGGGGGAATAAACATTATTAAGTAATTTACCAATAATACCTTGTACAAGAACCCGTGGAAAACCATTTTTAAAGAAAAAATCAGTAAGGAATTCAAACTCATTATGAAGCAGAGCAAAGTTTGAGCAATATTATAAGCTCTATGCACTAAAGTGCGAATCGAACTTAGTTTGTAATTAAAATCGCAAAAACTATAAAAATTAAAACCTAAACCCGTAAAAGTAGGCTTCCGGTATGTAGAAGTTAAAACAGTTGAGCCTGATTTGGAAACCAAAACATCAAGGAAAGGAATAGAACCTTGAACTTCCTTTTCCTGCGTAAATATAATATTCTTATGAAGTGTGTTCAAAAATTTAAAAACTGAACTGATTGATTATCCGTTTGGAATAAAGCAAACGTGTCATCAACATAACGTCTGTACAAATTCGGCTTAAGGTGAGGGGGGCACTCACAGAAGGCCCTTTCCTCAAGATGAGACATGAAAATATTCGCAAAAACGGGACCCAAGGGGCTCCCCATCCCCACTCCATCCAACTGACGGTAAACTACCCCTTGAAAACTAAAAAAGTTATCCTTGACAGCCAAATTCAGAAGCTGCTCAAACTGTGCTCTGCCAAAGCCGTGAAAAAGTGAGTCCGGCTGTGGAAAAGCTTTATTTAAAATAATTGTAATGGTCTCATCCAAGGGGACATTTGTAAAGAGGGAAGATACATCAAAACTTGTCATAAACAAAGAATTCATATTAAACTTCTTAATTTCCGACACAAAAGAAAAAACTATCCTTAACACTGTACAAGTTCACAGTAAATGATGACAACAATGGGACAAGAAATTTGGCAAGTTTGTAATTAGCCAAAGGATAAGACGCTAAAATTGGGCGCAATGGAACACCGACTTTATGAACCTTAGGCAGACCATACATAAGGCCCAAATAAGAGCCTGAAACGTACAATTCATCATAAGTGGAGGAGTTAATAACACAATCATGTTTAAGCTTAAGCAAAACACGGTTAACCTTGTCTTCCAATCGCTGAATAATTTTAGAAACCTGTTCATCTACCTTAACAAATTTTAATGAATCAGAAAGAATATCAAGCATTTTTTTAATATAATCAGTTTTATTCATAACCACAACACCGCTACCCTTATCTGGTTTAGTAATAACAATAGATTCATTTACACCCAAGCTTTTTAAAATTTCACGGTCCTCCTTATGCAGAAAAATTGTAGAAAACTTAAAAGCTTTAATTTTAAAAAACAATTCATGGGACAATTGGGAAATATGTTGTCTAACCTTACCAAAATCATTAGCATCAACGGAGAGAGGACGGACATTTTAATGATTTAAGAATTTTAAAGTTATTAACGGAAATATCAACTTTACACTTAACAGAATGATTTCTAATGGCAGACTGTTCCTTTTTAGATAAAACTTTCCCTGTCCTATGGCTAATACCCATATGGGAGCAAAATCTTGCCTGCAAAGAACGAACTGTGCTGCCAACGTAGTTCCCCTGGGAACACCCAGGGCAGGTAAACAAATAAACGACAGAACAGTTCATCGCAGGGGGGATTTTGTCCTTACAACGGAAAAAACATTCAAGGGTATTATTATTCACAAAAGCAACCTTAAAATCAGTGTGAAAATAAAATTTCCTCACCACACTCAACAATTGCTTTTTCACAACAGTGTTAAATTGGTAGAGGTCAGGTAAAACAAGATATTTACAATTCTTAGAAACATCATACGTTGGGATAAGTTTGGGGGAATAAACATTATTAAGTAATTTACCAATAATACCTTGTACAAGAACCCGTGGAAAACCATTTTTAAAGAAAAAATCAGTAAGGAATTCAAACTCATTATGAAGCAGAGCAAAGTTTGAACAAATATTATAAGCTCTATGCACTAAAGTGCGAATCGAACTTAGTTTGTAATTAAAATCGCAAAAACTATAAAAATTAAAACCTAAACCCGTAAAAGTAGGCTTCCGGTATGTAGAAGTTAAAACAGTTGAGCCTGATTTGGAAACCAAAACATCAAGGAAAGGAATAGAACCTTGAACTTCCTTTTCCTGCGTAAATATAATATTCTTATGAAGTGTGTTCAAAAAATTTAAAAACTGAACTGATTGATTATCCGTTTGGAATAAAGCAAACGTGTCATCAACATAACGTCTGTCATCATTGGTATATTATCTTAACAATGAAATTAATTACAAATTTAAGCTTAAGCATGATATTTCGAACAAGATTTGTGCTCTTAAAAGCCAGTTGAAGGCCTTGGTCTCTTTTTGTGATTATGCGTGCACTGTGTCTAATATTCATGTTTCCTCCCTTTCATATGTACGTTCTATTTCCCGGATTCATGACCGCAAGCTTTTTAGGTTAAACCTATCTCGCCTTATTTTCTAGATCCTGGTCAGGTCATTAGGAATTTATCTGACTATACCCTGTCAAAGCGTGAAAGTTTTCTCTTGTCTCTTGGCCTTAAGTTCAAGTTTCCCAACTTGCGTTTTAAACCTGCTGACTTTTATTTTTATTTTGAAAGGATAGCCCATGATCTGAAGGTTCTTCCAACCGTTGATGCTAATGATTTTGGTAAGGTTAGACAACATATTTCCCAATTGTCCCATGAATTGTTTTTTAAAATTAAAGCTTTTAAGTTTTCTACAATTTTTCTGCATAAGGAGGACCGTGAAATTTTAAAAAGCTTGGGTGTAAATGAATCTATTGTTATTACTAAACCAGATAAGGGTAGCGGTGTTGTGGTTATGAATAAAACTGATTATATTAAAAAAATGCTTGATATTCTTTCTGATTCATTAAAATTTGTTAAGGTAGATGAACAGGTTTCTAAAATTATTCAGCGATTGGAAGACAAGGTTAACCGTGTTTTGCTTAAGCTTAAACATGATTGTGTTATTAACTCCTCCACTTATGATGAATTGTACGTTTCAGGCTCTTATTTGGGCCTTATGTATGGTCTGCCTAAGGTTCATAAAGTCGGTGTTCCATTGCGCCCAATTTTAGCGTCTTATCCTTTGGCTAATTACAAACTTGCCAAATTTCTTGTCCCATTGTTGTCATCATTTACTGTGAACTTGTACAGTGTTAAGGATAGTTTTTCTTTGTGTCGGAAATTAAGAAGTTTAATATGAATTCTTTGTTTATGACAAGTTTTGATGTATCTTCCCTCTTTACAAATGTCCCTTGGATGAGACCATTACAATTATTTTAAATAAAGCTTTTCCACAGCCGGACTCACTTTTTCACGGCTTTGGCAGAGCACAGTTTGAGCAGCTTCTGAATTTGGCTGTCAAGGATAACTTTTTAGTTTTCAAGGGGTAGTTTACCGTCAGTTGGATGGAGTGGGGATGGGGAGCCCCTTGGGTCCCGTTTTTGCGAATATTTTCATGTCTCATCTTGAGGAAAGGGCCTTCTGTGAGTGCCCCCCTCACCTTAAGCCGAATTTGTACAGACGTTATGTTGATGACACGTTTGCTTTATTCCAAACGGATAATCAATCAGTTCAGTTTTTAAATTTTTTGAACACACTTCATAAGAATATTATATTACGCAGGAAAAGGAAGTTCAAGGTTCTATTCCTTTCCTTGATGTTTTGGTTTCCAAATCAGGCTCAACTGTTTTAACTTCTACATACCGGAAGCCTACTTTTAGGGTTAGGTTTTAATTTTATAGTTTTTGCGATTTTAATTACAAACTAAGTTCGATTCGCACTTTAGTGCATAGAGCTTATAATATTTGCTCAAACTTTGCTCTGCTTCATAATGAGTTTGAATTCCTTACTGATTTTTTCTTTAAAAATGGTTTTCCACGGGTTCTTGTACAAGGTATTATTGGTAAATTACTTAATAATGTTTATTCCCCAAACTTATCCCAACGTATGATGTTTCTAAGAATTGTAAATATCTTGTTTTACCTGACCTCTACCAATTTAACACTGTTGTGAAAAAGCAATTGTTGAGTGTGGTGAGGAAATTTTATTTTCACACTGATTTAAGGTTGCTTTTGTGAATAATAATACCCTTGAATGTTTTTCCGTTGTAAGGACAAAATCCCCCCTGCGATGAACTTTCTGTCGTTTATTGTTTTACCTGCCCTGGTGTTCCCAGGGGAACTACGTTGGCAGCACAGTTCGTTCTTTGCAGGCAAGATTTTGCTCCCATATGGGTATTAGCCATAGGACAGGGAAAGTTTTATCTAAAAAAGGAACAGTCTGCCATTAGAAATCATTCTGTTAAGTGTAAAGTTGATATTTCCGTTAATAACTTTAAAATTCTTAAATCATTAAAATGTCCGTCCTCTCTCCGATTTATGAATCTTTGTGCATTAATTTCTGAATTCAGCTTAAATATGATTCCAGCTGTTACCCCCTTTATATTAATTAGAATGCCTACCAACTAAATTTTTCTGTTTTTCCCCTTGACCCTGTCTCCTTTTCGCCTCAGTTGTTGAGGATGTCAAGTGAGCATGGTATGTTTTCGTGCACTTTTGCGTTTTTTCATTTAACTTTTTATTAGTGAAGTTTTTAACTAATTTTTAACTAATTTGTTTGAATGTTTTTAGTTTAAAGTTTTTACTTTTATCATGTGTTATTTGTCATGTATATAATTTTTAATTTGTTTTTGGCTTATGCTTGTTTTACGCTTTTTAATTTTTATTCTTTAAGTGGTTTTATTCTGTGCTATGAATTAGTTTGTTTTTGACATTCGTATAATTTTTTTTATTTTTTTTTTGTCATGCATTAATTTTAGCCTTTTATTTTATTAGGCCTTGAAAATGGGTAGAGTTGCCCGAAACGTCGGCTGCAGCCAAATATAAGACTTTCTTGCTCTACGTCTCGTTTTTATCCTAAATGTAAAATTACGTCTCCTTAGGAGGGATCCTATTTCATATGTATATATATATATATATATTAATATATATGTGTGTGTGTGTGTGTGTGGTGTGGTGTGTTTACATTCATCAGGCATAACAACATTTTTTCAACAGTGTAAAGGAGCTTCCAGATCAGTTTCCGCCACGCTTAATAAAGCAGTAAACTTGCCCATAACTATAAAAAATATATATATATATACGCAGTAATTAATGAAACTACCATCATGTAAGGTTTAAAACACTTAAATAAAAGCATATAATTATACACTCATTTCTTTTCATTAGGTCTATGGGAAACTGCGCATATATATATATATATATATATATATATGTATATATATATATACAGGCCCGGATTTAGCTATAGGCGAACTAGGCGATCGCCTAGAGCCTCGCGCCAAAGGGGGCCTCGCTCAAGCCGTTTTGCGCGTTCTGTTCAAGTGATATTAATGATTTAGAACTCTATGAAGAACTTAAAGTACTTTGCAGGTTTATACCTGAGAAAACAGATCTCGGAAATGCCCTTGTTTATATAGTGCAAAAACAACTAAGTGAGATTTATCCTAATGTTTATGTTGCACTTCGAATAGTATTAACCATCCCAGTTACTGTTGCTTAGGCTGAAAGAAGTTTCTCGCGTCTCAAACTTATTAAAACATATTTGTGTTCCACCGTGTCTCAAGCGAGATTGCAATCATTAGCTATGTTATCAATAGAAAACGATATAACAAATTCATTAGATTATTCTCAATTAATTGAAGAGTTTAGCTCGAAGAAAAGTAGAAAAGCATTGCTGTAATATTCAAGGAGCATCTGAACCAAATATTAAAGCATTAATATTTAGCCTGATAAGTCGATCGCTCACTATTATAAAAAATGAAATGTCAACATCTCTTATACATCACGTATGAAAAACGTTTGTATACTATGGAAAGTCATTACCTATAATATTATATAAATCTTAGAAATCATTCTTATATTTTCGATACAAATCTTGATTCATATTATAATTTATACTTATTTGTATGGTTTATTTATATTTCTTATACAATTTCCATGCGTGATTATTTTGGTTTGGTTTAATTTTTAAGTGCTGGCCTAGTTCTGTCTATGCGGGATTCTAATATTGCTGGTATAGTACCAATAATTAAGTGCATATTTTCATATATATAGGCCTAGGGCCTCGCAATTTCTAGATCTGCCTAGGGCCTCGCAACTTCTAGATCCGGCCCTGTATATATATATATATATATATATATATATATACAGTAATTAATGAAACTCCCATCATGTTAAGTTTAAAACACTTGAATAAAAGCAAATAATCATACATTCATTTCTTCGCTACCTGTATTCCTCTGCAGTGACATGATATGAGCATAATTATTTTATCTATGATATATGCATTTAAAACCGAGATTCATGCATATATTTCATTTATATACACTGAGCGGTAGAAAAATCGACCCACTTGAAATATCGAGAAAAGCAAAAAAGTGGGCAAGCTTCTGTTTATAAAAGTTTAAAAATTCGAAAATTTAGTCTATGAGGACATTAAAAAATCTTCAAACACCTGTTTAATACAATTTATTATCAGAAAATACTGAACAAAAAATTGTAACTAAAAAAAAACAAAGATTTCGACAGCAACAAAAAATTGAAAAAAAACAATAAAAAAAACTTATGATCCTGGGTTAATAAGAGGTGTTGCCTCCCCTAGCTTGAATAACTGCAGCCATTCGTCGATTCATCCCATGAATGAGATCGGCAATCACATCCTTGGGGATTCCCTCCCACTCTTCAGTTAAAGCTTGTTGTAGCTCCTGTAGAGTGTCAGGGGCTACTAGACGAGCCCTATGACGCCGTCCCATCGTGTTCCAGAGATATTCTATGGGGTTCAGGTGCGGACTTCGGGAAGGCCACTCGATTCGACGAATTCCAGCTTTGTCAAGGAAATCGCTAACGGCTCTTGCCGCATGGAGTTTAGCGTTATCGTGCTATAGAAGGAAGTCTTCGCCAACGAAAGGAGGAAAAAGGACCACATGCTCCAGCAAGATCTCTTCCAAGTATCTTGCGGCCGTCAATGACCCACCACCAACAACGACGAGCTCTGTGCGTGAGTTTGAAGTGATACCACCCCAGACCATGACTGAGCCTCCTCCAAAAGCAACCCTCTCCTTAAAAATGCACGGGGCGAATCTTTCTCCTGTTCTTCTCCACACTCTTTTCCCGTCCATCGGATGTTCGAAGATTAAATCTTGATTCGTCCGTGAACAATACTCGTCCACATTGGACCATAGTCCAATTGACATGCTCACGAGCGAAAGCAAGACGAGCATTGCGGTGGTGTGGGAGCAATTCCGGGCCCATTGTTGGACGTCTAGCATGTAAGCCATTTTCCATAAGTCTCCTTCTAACGGTTCGCTACGATACACTGACGTCACGAGACCTTTCCAGCTCATTGCGGACGTTTGTGGCAGTCAAGCGACGATCTCGCAAAACACTCAAGAAGATGAAACGATTGTCACAGGCAGATGTGCAGCGCGATCTTCCAGATCCTGGTCTTCTGGTGTACTCTCCTGTCTCCACATAACGTTAGTAGACACTTCAAACCGTTGTTCTTGGAATTCCTAGCGCATTGGCGACGTAACGCTGGCTCAGACCATCTTCAATGAGGGTGATGACTCTTGCGACGTTGACGGCACTCAAATCCATTGTAAATGTCCATTTCTGAAACCCAAACGAATTAGAAGTCTATCTGTTACTAAACGCAAATGCTTACTCCCACTAGTGGGAGAAAAAAGTGGCATTAGCAGTCTATGAGCAGCTGAATGTCAGACTATCGAATTCTTAAAAGTAGTCGAAAATTCGTTACAGCTAGTGTGTTCGCAGCTGACGTTGTTTTGTCTCGTTATTTGGTTGCCTCATAGATTATATTTTCGAATTTTAAAACTTTTATGAACAGAAGCTTGCCCCCTTTTTTTCTTTCCGCGATATTCCAAGTGAACCGATTTTTCTGCCGCTCAGTGTATATATATATATATATATATGTATATAGTATGTGCCTAATCTCTATGTATAAATTATTATTTTACAGAGCTAATGCGTGTGTTCATTTCATGGGGAGCGTGTACGCCAACGGTATATTATCAAACCAAACTGCGCAGGATCTGGCAGTACAAGTCACTCGACCTGAATCCGTCAGTCTCCCGAGAATCAAAAATGGGCCGATCCGCTCCGATTACTTTACGTAAATATGATGTAACTCAAATTCAGCATCATGATCAGTCTAATGTTTAAGGCTGTCTCAGCATCTCATGTAACTATCTAATTCCTGTTACATAAAAGCTCTTTTGAAATGAAATGCACAGTAGTCTTTATTTTTTCTATTTTTATTTTAAAGCCCTGACGAGTATTTACTTCGATATATGTTGCAGTATGAGGAAACGTTGGGGCAGGAAGTTCAAATCAGCCACCTTCAGGGGTAAGAAACCGATTTTATTTTAAAACAATCGCCAGAAAATTAGCTCTCTCTCTCTCTTTATCCTGTGAAAATAATAATAATAAATAATAATAATAAATAATAATAATAATAATAATAATAATAATAATAAATAATAATAATACTAATAATAATAATAATAATAATAATAATAATAATAATAATAATAATAATAATAATAAATAATAATAATAATAATAATAATAATAATAATTTTTTACAATAATAATAATAGTAAAGTGCAGTTTACTGTAATATTTTTTCTTTTTTCTTTTTGGGGCGTGGAGAGCGACTACATAAACATGCGTACACAGTGGCCACAATATGGCGATGAGTTGTCTGTTTTGTACGAAGATATACCCCGAAACACGCTCAATTATTTAATACCTGTTCCATGTTCAATGTTAGACTTGACGTAAAACTTGAGAGTTAATGGTGGTAAACAGTCTCCTCGTTCAATGTTTTGCATCATTTTACTTGACTTGAATGAATTACGTCACTGCCTGATATTTTTGGGCGGAGCCAAATTCATTGTTAAGTAAAATGACCAGTGTATGGATATATCAAGTATTTTTCTCAGTTTACAGTATAGAAAAGTTTCGTTGGTGAAGGCTGTATTCCTCCCTGCTAAAATGTCAGATTTAAGATTATTTAATCGGGAATTTTTAACTGAATTTCTGGATTTATATAGCGAACAACATTGTCTGTGGAAAATTAAATCAAAAGAATATTCCAGCAAACCGGTGAAGCTGAAGCCTATAATAAATTAATATGAAAATTTAAGGAAGTAGATAAAGATACCTCGAAGGAAACGGTACTTAAGAAAATAAATTCTCTGAGGACGAATTTCAGGAAAGAAATGAAAAAAGTGAATTCATCGAAAAAATCCTGTAGCAAGTGCTGATGATGTATCCATACCTAGTCTGTGGTATTTTAAGAATCTTTGGTTTCTCGAAGACCAGGAAATACCAAGAGAAAGTACTTCAAATATTAATGTCAATGATAATGAAATAATTATATACATGCATACTTTATTTTTTATTCATGTATCTATAAATTGTTTTATATATATATATATATATATGTGTGTGTGTGTATATATATATATATATATATATATATATATATATATATATATATATATATATACATATACAACATATAAGGGGTGGCAAACAATGATTGCTCCCCCCTGCACAGATGAAGCTAATAGATGTACAAAAAACTGATTGTTGCATCTTTTAGACAATTTAATTCTACATCTAAACAAACCCACTCAATAGTTGGTGCTTCCTCCTTGAGCTTGGCGGACGGCTTCAAGTCGGCAAAGGTAGGAGGTGAGGAGAGACTCGAAAAGGTCAGTGTCGTACTCAAGATTTCGGAGGATTGTTTCGATGTGCTGCTCCATGGTCCGGAGGCAGAATCTTTCAAGATTCATCCTGAAAGACCGAGTGGAATCCCTGATGCTTGCTGAACCACCAACAACTCGATTCTGCCGCCGGACCATGGAGCAGCACATCGAAACAATCCTCCGAAATCTTGAGTACGACACTGACCTTTTCGAGTCTCCTCACCTCCTATCCTTGCCGACTTGAAGCCGTCCTCCAAGCACAAGGAGGCAACACCAACTATTGAGTGGTTTTGTTTAGACGTAGAATTAAATTATCTAAAAGATGGAACGATCAGTTTTTCTATACCTTACCTCTATTAGTTTCATCTGTGCAGGGGGGGCAATCATTGTTTGCCACCCTTTATATATATATATATATATATATATATATATATATATATATATATATATATATATATATATATATTATATATAGTATATATATATCGCAAAACAGGAGTAGAAAGTTATTGATTTGAAAGCACATAATATATATATTACAATACAACATTATACCATATATTATACCATATTAATTTACCATTCAAGTGCTCCATCGTTCATGAAATATTTCATGAAATCATCTCTAGCCTCTTTTGCGGATTTTGTAAAGTTTTGAATTTGTCCCCTCTCTAAATCAAGCAATGCATTTTGAGCTGGTACAATCCCTGGATGTATTTCATTGTTGGCTTTGTCCTCCGTATAAAAGCATTCCGGGGGCGGGGGAATAAGAACATGCACACTTCCTTCGCAAAAAGTTATGAAGAATAGCACAAGCCATTACGACTTGCTCTGTGCGTTGTTACTGTAAATTAATTGCAGTTTGGAAAATTCTAAATCTATTAGCCATTATTCTGAATACATTCTGAATTATTCTGCCAGCCCTCAACAATCGATAACACTGGTCAACAAAGATTTTTCATCAGAGTAACATTTGTGGTGGCTGGATAGCATTTTTCACGCTGATTCCAAAACTGCATTCAGATGTTTTCTAGCACGTATAGTTTTCAAGATGAAGGCATATATATAACTACACAGATTTAACCATTTTAAATAGGCAAAATACTAATATTTCAACATTTGATTGTGTTTATTTTATTGCATTTTTTTAGTTTATTCATCTTATTTATTTCAATTATCTTAATTATACATCTTATGTATTTCAGGTGTGAGCTTTTACGTCTAGCAGCATTGTGATTCAGGCAACAACGCCGTGCTTTGTGTGTCAAAAGATCAGTCCAGTCCAAGAACTTGTTGTGTCAAGTTGGTGTACATTTTTTTTGAATTTATAGTTTGCTCAGGTCAGTCAACATCCCTCGACAATGTAAGAATGACCCCGACAAGTTCTGTTTTGTATGCGGCCAGTTGACAACTAAAACACAGCGACGAAGTATTACAACCGACATTAAGAAAATATACAAGCTATACTTTGGTTGCCATCTAGGTGACCAAGATAAACCATGGGCGCCACATCAAATCTGTTCTGGCTGTTCAAATGGATTACGTGATTGGCTTAACAAAAAGAAAGCTTCAATGCCATTTCCCATACCCATGATATGGAGGGAGCCGAGAGATCATCATGAAGACTGTTATTTTTGTAGTGTGAACTTAATGGGGTTTACTGCCAAGAACAAACACCAGATTGTATATCCAAACTTGGATTCAGCACATAGACCAGTAAAACATGATGAAACTGCCCATTCCAATTCCCCCAAGTGATAGGCTAGATTCTATCATAGATGACATGGAAAGTGATGAAGGTGCAACTGGCGTTTCCGGACCATCTACAGAACCAGAGTACACTTTTGAAGGTAGACATTTAGAGCCTAAAAAGTTAACCCAAGGACAGTTGAATGATCTTGTTAGAGACTTATCGCTGTCTAAAGAGAAATCAGAGCTTCTCGCCTCAAGACTAAAGGAGAACAATTTACTTGAGAACAATGTTCGTATTAGTTACTACCGAAAGCGGAATTTTGAATTAACAGCATTCTTTTCAGTAGACGGTCCTCTCTATTATTGCCATGACATCAATGGACTATTTACAGCCATATCTCAGACGCATGTGGCATCTGAGTGGCGCCTCTTTATTGATTCGTCGCAGAGAAGCCTGAAAGCAGTTCTTTTGCATAATGGTAATATAATGCCATCCATCCCCATTGCCCATTCCACCCATCTAAAAGAGACATATGACAATATGAATATACTACTTAAGGCAATCAAATACGACAGTCATCAATGGAATGTTTGTGGAGATCTAAAAGTTATAGGAATGCTTATGGGTATGCAGTCAGGATTCACAAAATTTTGTTGTTTCCTTTGCCTGTGGGACAGTCGCGCCACTATAGAACATTACACCAAAAGTGACTGGCCACTTAGGTATACATATGTCCCAGGGATAAGCAATGTCCAGTCTGTCCCTTTAGTGGATCCCCAAAAGATCTATCTGCCACCTCTTCACATTAAACTTGGTTTAATGAAGAATTTTGTTAAAGCAATGGGTAAAGTCAATTCTGAAGGGTTCCAATACCTTTCAAGGAAATTTCCGAAGGTTACTGCAGCAAAATTGAAGGAAGGAATTTTTGTTGGGCCACAAATAAGGGAGGTTTTGAATGACACTGAATTTGAAAAAGTCCTAAGTCCGCTGGAATTGAAGGCTTGGCTGGCGTTCAAATGGATATAAGGATGGAGTCAAGAACCTCCTTGATGCCTTCAAAGAAATGGAGTGTCGAATGTCGTTAAAAATTCACTTCCTGCATTCCCACTTACATTTCTTTCCTGAAAACCTTGGTGCAGTGAGTGACGAGCAAGGAGAGCGCTTCCATCAAGATATTCAGATGATAGAGAAGCGCTACCAAGGATATTGGAATGAAAGCATGATGGCGGACCATTGTTGGATGCTGTATCGTGACAATCCAGGCCAAATTTACAAAAGGAAATCACACTCACAGCGCTTTTAATAAAATAATGTATATATTCTTTATTTATAAGTACATTGAATAAGGTATATGATGTATTTGTTGTTTAGCATTCCTAAGTGTGATCTATACATCCATAAATTTTCTTATAGCAATATCAAAAACTTAAAAATATCAAAACCAGTGTATCTATATAACTATACGTGCTAGAAACAAAATAAAACCAGATTCGGAATCAGCGCGAAACATGCATTAAGAAAAGTGTGATCATGTTTGTGATGAGAAAAAAATGTTTCATTTTGTTGGCCAGTGTAATTATAAATATGACGCTGAAAGTTTAGCTCTCTCTGGGAAAAAGGTTTCATAAACTCTTTAAGCAAGGCAAATGCTTCATCTCCAATAAACACATAAGGAAGCCTTTCACTGCTATTAGCAGGAGCATTTGTATTTGGTATGCACCACCATCAGAATTTCGGCCGTTTGTGTCGATGTCACACAAAATGAATTCGTAATTGGCGTTATCAATTGCATCAAAACAATGCTATACGGGTTTTTGTAATTCCAATAATATGAACCCGAATTTGCTGGAGGAACAATGCAAACGTGCTTTTCATCAACGTCACCCAAGCAATTAGGAAAATGCCATTTTTCTTCAAAAACCTCTTACATTGTTCTTCCATTCATCCTCAGTAGTGGGAAGAATATATATATATATATATATATATATATATATATATATATATATATATATATATATATATATATATATATATATATAATATATATATATATATACCAATAACATACATGTATTTCAGAATAATTTTGAAGAATCAGGCGGCGCTACAGATGAGAAACAAAGTGACACGACAGATGTATCAATAAGAAATCATTCGCGCTCATCTATACAATCATCACTGGTGAGGAAGCGAAAGAAGATAAAGAAGGAAAATAAAAGCGATACAGTTTTAGATTTGGTCGCCCAAAGACTGCGCACTCAAGAAGGAAAATTTTTACAATTTTGCCAAATATATTGCCAATGAATTACAAGAGCTACCAAAACAAACTTCGACATTAGTTATGAAATTAATTAATGACGTAATTTTTGCAGCAAAAGTAGGTAATTTAAACAATCATTCAAAAATAGTGCATAATGATCCAAACCCGCACCATTCCAGGATTATCCCTTCAAGCACTCCAACCTGTATTCCCTCCACAGGTACATGGAACTGCATGAAGCTCTAAAGAAGAGAGTTTGTCTGAGTATTTTGTGCACTATTCTGGAAATAGTTTTGTTAACTATGATAATTCTCAAATATACTAAATGATATAAATATACTATATTTTCTTTTATTTATTTAAACTTACCTTTAAATATTCCTTACTGAGAACTTCACCAATAGATTCGCACGTTTCTGGAATAATAAACCCAAGGGCCTGCGGTGAGATTGCGGTGAAAATTTTAAGTCTTCGTAAGATCTAACACTGAACATGGAACAGGGACGAAATAATTGAGCATATATGGCCAGCTTAAGTTTTTGTGTGTGTGTGTGTGTGTGTGTGTGTGTGTGTGTGTGTGTGTGTCTGTGTCTGTGTGCGCGCGTTGGCGGGATAAGAATAAACCAAACGAAGTATTTTCAACATTTTATTACATAATAATAATAAAGCTAAGTGTAAGGTTTTAAGTGTGTTTTAAAAAGGTATAACCTTTACATTTATAAATTAATACATAATTTCACTTATTGTATACATCGCATTTTTAGGTAATATCGGCTTCAATGTTTTATCACACATATACACATAGGAGTAGCACAATTCAAGGCAGTAATACATAATTTAATTTTTACGCTATATATATATATATATATATATATATATATATTATATATATATATATATATATATTTATATATACACCTTTACCTTTGGTTAGCTTCCGCCCGAATTGTTCATTCTGACGAAGGTCAAGCTTCTCACTCCACCTTAGACCTACAGTTTAACGTGGAATCCGAACCACGCCCCATCAGCAGCCCAGCGTCTTAACCACTAGGCCACTTAGGGGACCCATTTATCTACCAACCACTTTCTTTATTGTGTGGAAGGATGAACAGCTGAGTTTTGCTGCGCGCCGGCTGCCGTCGGGTCTCGAACCCGGGGTCGATGGCTTCGTAGTCAGCGACGCTAACCACTACACCACCACTATATACACAGTATACAGGGTGTTTGAAAACTTTCTGTACAAATTGTAATGGGGGATAGGCAACACCAAGACAAACCCTTTTCATCTATAAGTGTATGTCCGCTGACGTCACCATTCGGCGCGAGAGGGCGCCGCTGCAATTGGCTAAAAGGTGAAGTGGGCTAGACTCGCGCTTGCCGAGGGCATTCTTAAATCGGACGTAGTACGCGTAACATGGAGCGCTTCACGACTGCTGAGATGGCTGACATGCATATGGTGTATGGGGCTGCCAATGGAAACGGAAGAGCTGCTGTGAGGTTGTACCGACAGCGCTTCCCAAACAGACGTGTGCCAAACCACCAAACGTTTGCGCATTTGCATCGGCGACTGCGAGAAACTGGAACATTCCATGCAAACATGCATGACACTGGTCGGGAGAGAAACGTGCGCTGTGAAAAAACTATATAGGGCTATGGGTTGATTGCCTGTGCCCTCATCCGTTGGAAATTTCCAACAGACTTCAGTGGAGGGTTACCGACAAAAGCCCTATGCTTTTTCGTTAGAGAGTTATGAATATGTAGGTTGTTAAAGGACCTTTTATATTTAAGTGATTACGGTAATTCTAGCGTCGGGAGTTGGGAAGCCTTATGTTAATAAAAACTGAAATTGCCTCACCTTATTTTTGCTGGGTCTTTGTTTGTTCGATGTAGGGCGTGACGATCATTTTCGGTGTAGGGCCGCCACGATGGGTTACGCGGCGAATTTACTTAAGGTAATTAATATAGGCAGTCACTATATAAACCCCTGAAGGAATAGGCCTATCCTTTTATAGTCACTAGGTTTTATATTATAAGGAATTCACTCAGGACTCTAGGGGGACAAAGACATCCTCCCGTTTAAAGCTTCGCTGTAACATAAACAGCCCTGAGAGCCGTTCCTTGGTTCTGGTGTATTATTTGCCGAACTAGCAAATTTTGTTTGTCTACTTCTTTTGGTAGACTAAACAATAAATTGGGTTTTCTTGTTGCTATGTGAGGCTGATTCATACATACAGGTTCTTTGTACGTATGGCAATTCAATTATTTCATTCCCAATAGGCTATGTCGCCAATCCCGAGGCAATTTTGTATAGATATTTAATTCAATTAATTAATAATTTATATTTAATTATGAAATAAATGTACCACATATGATACCATGTTGTGAGCGCGTATAGTTTTTCCATATACTGGGGGGGGCCGGAGAAAAATTTGTATGTTATAGATCAAATTTTTTGATAAACTGTGTAAACATGTAAAATGAAAAAGAATGAAGTAGAAATTTAGGAGAGAGAGGTTACTCAAGACCTATTCAAATAGGTTCAAGAGGCCAACTTCTCAAGTTTAGTTAAAGTTATGTCAATCAGTTTGACTCCCTTTAGGTATAGGAAATTTATGGGATTAAAGTAAAGTTATTAAGCATTTTAACTTTGCTCAGTTTGTGTAAGTTTATAAGTCACCAGTCTTAATTTTTTCTTGTAAAAGTTTTCTGGCTTTCAAAGCAGTCTTTCTTTGAGGCCTGTCTGGTTTAGTCTGAGTTACATCAGGCACATTGAGAGATTCCTCCCCAATAGTATCCTGATCCATCCTTTGGGGTAATGGTTCTAATTTAGCCCCACACTCCAAAGGATATAGTAATGTGATATCTCTGGTGGTCTCACCAGTTGCTGTTTTCAGTTTTACAACCCTGGTAACTTCGTCTTCACCAGTTTTGAGTTCCAAGACTTTTCCCATTGACCAATGTTGTCTTGGTGTCTTGTCATGTATCAACACAATGTCCCCAATTTTGACTGAATCATTCCAACTTTGTTTTGTTAATTGTTTATGTCTTTCTCTAAGACTTGTTAAGTATTCTTCTCTCCATTTTGTTATAAATTGAGTCTTGATTTGTGTCAAATGTTGGTATTTTGTGTTGAGTTCTTTGTGTCCTATTTCCCAATCTGGATCCTCTGTACTGTTATGTTCAGATTCTGGTAACATGTTTACTGTTTCTCCCTTAATTAGGTGGTTTGGTGTGAGAGGTTCTGGCTCATTAATACCATCTCCCACATAAGTTAATGGTCTGTTGTTGACAACATTTTCAATTTCTGACAGAATAGTCATGAGTTCAAAAAGTTGTAGATGTTTTGTCCCAATAGTCTTTTTAAGGCAGTTCTTTACAGTTTGTATGTTTCTTTCCCAAATTGAACCATACCATGGTGTATTAACAGGAATGTACTTCCAGGTTATGTTGTGTTTGGTTAAATGAGTTTGTACTGTTTCACTGTCACAAATCTGATGAATAATTCTTTCACCAGATTTGAAGTATGTGGCATTGTCTGACCATATAGTTTTGGGTACAGAATTGTGTGCACAAAATCGTCTGAAAGCAGCAATAAAAGCTTCTGCTGTCAGATCTTCTACTATGTCTAGACATATGGCACGTGTGGCAGCACAGGTGAAGAGTACAATGTACACTTTGTATTCCTTTGAATCCATTTTGTCTCCAAAACTCACATTTACCGCTCCAGTGTAGTCAATACCCGTGGTTTCAAATGGCCGAGTAAATGTTACTCGTTCCACAGGTAGGTCTGGAGGGCTTGGGGTCTTAAAGGGTCGTGAATGGATACGTTTACAAGGAATGCATGTGTTTAAAATTTTCTTTGTTTCAGTTCTACCCTTTGGTAGCCAGTAAGTTTTTCTCAGCTCTGTCAGGGTTTGTGGGACTCCCATGTGGTGTATTTTGTTGTGGGTATCCCTGATGATGAGTTTTGTGAAGTGATTTCTCCTTGGAAGAAGAATTGGGTGCTTAGAGTTGTAAGTCAAAGTTGACTTGTTAAGCCTTCCTTTACACCTTATCAGACCCTCTGTATCCAGGTACAGATTTAGATCCATGACAAGTGAAGGAATACCTTTGTTTAATGTGCTACTGGACCTAAGATACTTCAACTCCTTGTCAAATTCTGAAGCTTGTATCTGTTTGAGCCAGTATTTTGTTGCAGTTTCTGTTAAGTTAGAAAAGGCTTTCTGAGGACAGTGTTTGAGAAGGTAGCTATTGACAAACTTGCAGCAATAGACTGTAATTCTCAAGAGTTTGTTTAGGTCTGAATAAAGGTGATAGTCAAATATAGGTTTGTCCTCAGTGATCTTTTCAGTTGTTGTAGAGTTGAGTGTGAGGTTAACTACTTTGGCTGGCCAAAGATCCTCACATGTTAGCCATTCGGGCCCTTCATACCAGATTTTATTTGTTTTCAACAGCTTGTAAGAGAGCCCTCTTGTCAAAAAGTCTGCAGGATTCTCTTTGTTTTTATGTACCTAAATTTGATACCAAGGTTTGTGTTTGCAGTTTTGATTTCTGTTAGTCTGTTTTTCACAAATATGTTTTGCAAGAAGTTGTATCTGTGTTGGTCACCCATGTTAGACAAATTTGACTGTCTGTCCTAAGTAAATGTTTGTTATGTCAACTTCTTTATACACTTGTGAAAGAAAGTTTGCTGTTTTAACTCCCAATGAGACAGCTAATAATTCAAGTTGTGGTACAGTTTTCTTTTGGTTTAAGGGTGCCACTTTTGCCTTTGAATAAACCAAGTTACTTTCATTTTCACTTGTTAAATAGGCACAACACCCTAGCTTGTGTGCTGGCATCTGTAAAAATGTGTAGTGTTTGCGATTTCAATCTGTAGCCAGCACATCTTGGTACGTAGATGTCTTGAACTTTGTTCAAGTCTGTGGCTAATTTTTTCCAATGAAGTTGGTCTTCCACTGAAAGTGGTTCATCCCAATCAATTTTCTTTTTCCATAAGTCTTGCAAAAGGGTTTTGGATCTTATGGTTGCTGGTAAATATAATCCAATGGGGTCGAAAATTTTGGATGATTCTGAAAGCACTTGTCTTTTTGTATCGGCATTTGGATTTAAGTTATAACTCTTTGTGCAAAGAGTGTCATCGTGTTCGGAATTCTGTTTTAAAAACCAAAGCATTCCAAGTGTTTTCGTGTAATTGTTTGGTTCAATGTTCCCATTGTTGTCTTTTGTTATTTGTTCATTTAATTTAGGAGAATTAGAAAGAGTTTGTACTGTATTCAAACCTCCTACCACTTCAGACTAGTCAATACCCGTAGTTTTAGTGGAGTAAATTTACTCCTCCACAGGTAGATCTGGAGGGCTTGGGGCTTTGAATCCTGTACTGTTTTTGTGTTGTTTGGCCTATGGCCTAGGGAGGCCACAAGACTTTTTTTTGTTTGGTCTCTGGCCAAAGGAGGCTCAAGACCCTTGCTGTTTGGGTTATGGCCAAGGGAGGCCACAAACCCCTGTTTGGGCTATGGCCAAGGGAGGCCACAAAACCCCTGTAGTTTGGGCTGTGGCCAAGGGAGGCCACAAGACCCCTGTAGTTTGGGCTGTGGCCAAGGGAGGCCACAAACCCCTGTAGTTTGGGCTGTGGCCACGGGAGGCCACAAGACCCCTGTAGTTTGGGCTGTGGCCAAAGACCCCTGTAGTTTGGGCTGTGGCCACGGGAGGCCACAAGACCCCTGTAGTTTGGGCTGTGGCCAAGGGAGGCCACAAGACCCCTGTAGTTTGGGCTGTGGCCAAGGGAGGCCACAAACCCCTGTAGTTTGGGCTGTGGCCAAGGGAGGCCACAAACCCCTGTAGTTTGGGCTGTGGCCAAGGGAGGCCACAAGACCCCTGTAGTTTGGGCTGTGGCCAAGGGAGGCCACAAGACCCCTGTAGTTTGGGCTGTGGCCAAGGGAGGCCACAAGACCCCTGTAGTTTGGGCTGTGGCCAAGGGAGGCCACAAACCCCTGTAGTTTGGGCTGTGGCCAAGGGAGGTTTGGGTTGTGGCCAAGGGAGGCCACAAAGCCCCTGTTGTTGGGCTATGGCCAAGGTAGGCCATCAACCCGTTTGATGAATTTGTTGGGCTATGGCCAAGGTAGGCCATCAGCCCTTTTGATGAATTGTTGGGCTATGGCCAAAGGTAGGCCATCAGCCGTTTGATGAATTTGTTGGGCTATGGCCAAGGTAGGCCAAGGCCCTTTGATGAATTTGTTGGGCTATGGCCAAGGTAGGCCATCAGCCGTTTGAATTTGTTGGGCTATGGCCAAGGTAGGCCATCAGCCCTTTGATGAATTTGTTGGGCTATGGCCAAGGTAGGCCAAGCCCTTTGATGATTTGTTGGGCTATGGCCAAGGGTAGGCCATCAGCCCTTTGATGAATTTGTTGGGCTATGGCCAAGGGTAGGCCATCAACCCTTTGATGAATTTGTTGGGCTATGGCCAAGGTAGGCCAAGGCCCTTTGGAGTAGAGTAGTTTGTTTGTACGTGTCACTGTCAACCATATAATTTTTGGCACAAAATTATGTGCACAGAATCAGAGCGCAGCAATAAAAGCTTTTACTCTCCGATCCTTGGTTATGTTTAGACAGGTTTTTGTGTTTGAGACACATTGAAAGAGTAGTGTGTGTGTGTGTGTGTGTGTGTCGCATTCCTCCGAATCCAGTTGGTCTTCAAAACTTGGATTCACCACTCCAATGAAGTCAATACCAGTAGTTATGAATGAGTAAATGTTGTGTATCCTACAGGTAGGTCTGGAAGGTTTTGGGGTTTTGAAGGAATTCAATCTGTTTGCAAGGAATGTATGTGTCTGTTGATGAAATCTGTTGTGATTCTTCTTTTAAAAGAAGAATTGGATGTTTGAAGTCGTATGTATATTTATATACTGTACCGTACGTGTGTGTGTGTAAATGTGTATTTTGTTATAGGGTTTTATTTTTGGGTTTTGGGTTAGGTTAATCAATTTGGCTGAGTAAAGATCCTCAAACGTTGCATTTGAGACCCTTATATCAAGCCTTGTCTGTTTTATGCCTATATGTCAAATAGGAATTGGAATAGGTTGGGCCTATATTGGTCAAATAGGAATTGGAATAGGTTGGGCCTATATTGGTCAAATAGGAATTGGAATAGGTTGGGCCTATATTGGTCAAATAGGAATTGGAATAGGTTGGGCCTATATGTCAAATAGGAATTGGAATAGGTTGGGCCTATATGTCAAATAGGACTTCGGAATAGGTTGGGCCTATATGTCAAATAGGACTTGGTGTGCCTATGTCAAATAGGACTTCGAATAGGTAATAGGTTGGGCCTATATGTCAAATAGGACTTGGTATGCCTATATGTCAAATAGGATTTGGAATAGGTTGGAATAGGGTCACGAATAGGTGTTAGGTGGGTGTAGGTTTGAATTTGTGCAATTGCTTTAGGTCTTTGTGATGTTACAGGTTTTAGTCGAAATTTGTGATGTTACAGGTTTTAGTCGAATTTTGTGATGTTACAGGTCTGAGTCGAATTTTGTGATGTTAATGAGTCTTATGAGTAAGTTAAATTGCTGAAATAAATTTTATAACCTACACCACAGGTTCAATTATAAATTTAGTGTTTTTAATTAGGATAGGCCTTGAGTGTAAAGAGTAAGGCCTACTTTAAGAGGTAGGCCTATTATGTAAGGTAAAGTTAGGTGGGCCTACTAAATAGACCTATTTGTTGGGCCTACCAAGTAGGCTTATGTTTGGGCCTCTTATTTTATAGGACCTCAAATGAGTTAAGCCTGTTAAATTAACAAGGCTTAGTTTGAAGAGTAGGACCTATTAAATAGGCTTAATGTTGTGGGCCTATTTTTTTAGGACCTAAAATAAGTTATGCCTGTTAAATGAACAAGCCTTTGTTTTCGGTTAGTGTAAAGGTAAAGGAATCGGTCCCCACACGGGCCACCATGTGAAAAAACTATATAGGGCTATGGGTTGATTGCCTGTGCCCTCATCCGTTGGAAATTTCCAACAGACTTCAGTGGAGGGTTACCGACAAAAGCCCTATGCTTTTTCGTTAGAGAGTTATGAATATGTAGGTTGTTAAAGGACCTTTTTATATTTAAGTGATTACGGTAATTCTAGCGTCGGGAGTTGGGAAGCCTTATGTTAATAAAAACTGAAATTGCCTCACCTTATTCTTGCTGGGTCTTTGTTTGTTTCGATGTAGGGCGTGACGGTCATTTTCGGTGTAGGGCCGCCACGATGGGGTTACGCGGCGAATTTACTTAAGGTAATTAATATAGGCAGTCACTATATAAACCACTGAAGGAATAGGCCTATCCTTTTATAGTCACTAGGTTTTATATTATAAGGAATTCACTCAGGACTCTAGGGGGGACAAAGACATCCTCCGCGTTTAAAGCTTCGCTGTAACATAAACAGCCCTGAGAGCCGTTCCTTGGTTCTGGTGTATTATTTGCCGTTCTAGCAAAATTTTGTTTTGTCTACTTCTTTTTGGTAGACTAAACAATAAATTGGGTTTTCTTGTTGCTATGTGAGGCTGATTCATACATACAGGTTCTTTGTACGTATGGCAATTCAATTATTTCATTCCCAATAGGCTATGTCGCCAATCCCGAGGCAATTTTGTATAGATATTTAATTCAATTAATTAATAATTTATATTTAATTATGAAATAAATGTACCACATATGATACCATGTTGTGAGCGCGTATAGTTTTTCCATATGCGCACTCCTGACATGGAAGAAGAAATCCTACGGCGATTTGAGGACAATCCAAGCGCAAGCACGCGAGGTGTTGCACGTATCCTCGGTGTGAACCACGACCTGGTCTGGAGAGTGTTGCACGAGCAGCAGTTACATCCGTTTCATCGTCAGAGAGTCCAGGCATTATAACCTCGGGATTACCCTCTTCGTGTGGAAT
Source organism: Bathynomus jamesi (assembly GCA_023014485.1). Lineage (NCBI taxonomy): Eukaryota > Metazoa > Arthropoda > Malacostraca > Isopoda > Cirolanidae > Bathynomus > Bathynomus jamesi. The sequence goes on from JAJOZX010000509.1 coordinate 546,430, forward strand.
TGGCACGCTGGTTTCTGCAGCAGACAGCGGTGCAGCCTAATTTTCCGGCTTATGTGCTGTTCTCAGATGAGGCCTGTTTCACACGTGAGGGTGTGTTTAACATGCACAATTCTCACGTGTGGGCGCACGCAAATCCACATGCTACACGGGTGCATGCTCATCAAGAACGGTTTGCCGTCAATGTTTGGGCGGGTATCGTCCATGGCAAGTTGATTCGGCCGTACCTGCTGCCTGCCCTACTCGACGGGCGGGTTTATCGGATATTTCTTGAAGAAACGTTGCCGGAACTGCTGGAAGATGTTCCCGTGGTTATTCGTAGACGAATGTGGTTTCAACACGACGGGGCCCCAGCACACTCCAGCAACGATGTGCGGGATTATCTGAACGCCACTTTTGGGAACCGATGGATAAGCCGGGGTGGGCCCGTAGCCTGGCCACCGAGATCGCCCGATTTAACATGCCTCGATTTCTTCCTGTGGGGACACAAGAAGAACCTCGTGTACGAGACTCCCATTTACTCAGAAGAAGACCTCGTAGCAAGAATCGCTGTCGCCGCTAGAACTGTTCCCGAAATGCCGGGAATCTTTCGACGTGTACGTCGGTCAATGCTTCGACGCTGTCGGGCATGCATTGATGCTACCGGTCGCAACTTTCAGCACCTTCTTTAAATAAACATGCCTCCTTTAAATAAACATGTTACGCGTACTACGTCCGATTTAAGAATGCCCGCGGCAAGCGCGAGTCTAGCCCACTTCACCTTTTAGCCAATTGCAGCGGCGCCCTCTCGCGCCGAATGGTGACGTCAGCGGACATACACTTATAGACGAAAAGGGTTTGTCTGGGTGTTGCCTATCCCCCATTACAATTTGTACAGAAAGTTTTCAAACACCCTGTATATATGTATATATATATATATATATATATATATATATATATATATATACACTGTGCATATAGTTTTAAGAGCTATAAAATTTGGAATAAGATTTTTTATTACATTTATACAAATAGCTGTAGTACAATTAACCCAATTTACCGAAAGAGATTAACCTAAATGCGTCCCCCCAGGCCATTTAAATTTTTTTGGTGAACTAGGTGCAGCAAGGACTAACAAACATAATCCTTCATAGTTATTGCTTTATGGCAATTATACAACGTACAGTTGCCGAATAACATAATAACAAAATACGGGACGCACCACAGTGCGGCCGCGTCTACCATATGTAGTAGATCTATGTAGTCTCCCTGCGAGCCGTGTCTCCATTCATGTTTCTAGCGTTCTTTTTCATCATGCACAAAAATTGTGGGTTTATTACTTCTTTGTTTTGTTTCGTCTACAACTTCCTTTTTTGTTACATTTGTATTAAGCAAGCACAAACTAGAGATTATAACTTTGTTTGAAAATAAAGGCTATTTCTCGTTTATTTTGTTTCACTTACAGAACTCAAAAAGCACTTAGAAACCAATAGGGTGTCCGTCACATGCGTTTGACACGGCTTGAAAATAACAGAATAACGTCAGCCAGTATTGGTGGACGTGGCCATGTATACAGGGTGTCCCAGGAGGAAATGTAAAAAATGCACCATTTCACTCTTTGGGTATTTCTAAGTAGAAAGTATTATGTCGATATGGGTCTGATTCCCAACCGTTACCGAGATACAGGCCTCTACATTTGGGTAATTAAAACATAATAAAAAGGCGATCTTAGATACTATTTAATGACACTTGTCAGGTTCAAAAAAGTACAAACATACAATACACTATTGCACTTATTGCAGAATGGTTTCAAAGTGACCCCCTCCTTCTTCAATGCACGCGGCGAGCCTCCGATCCATCGAGTCTTGCCAAGGAAAACGCGGAAGTTCATTTCTGAGGTTTATGAACGCATCCTGTATACGTGCAACTAACTGCTCCCTAGTTTCGGGCTTACCCCGCTGATAAACGTTACTCTTCAAGAACCCCCAGACAAAAAATCTAGCGGAGATAAGTCAGGCGAACGAGGGGGCCATGCCACAGGTCCTCCACGTCCAATCCACCTTCCCAGAAACCGTAGAGGCCTGTATCTCGGTAACGGTTGGGAATCAGGCACATGTCGATATAATACTTTCTACTTAGAAATACCCAGAGTCAAATGGTGCATTCTTGACATTTCCTCCTGGGACACCCTGTATTAACCCCTGTGTCAGCCATATATGGTGGACATAGCAGGAAAAGTGTTGATACACAGTTCTCGTTTATTGCGTCGGTACATACTATATATATATATATATATATATATATATATATATCTATATATATATAATATATATATATATATATATATTATATATATGTATAATTTAATATATATATATATATATATATAATTTAGGGTGATTCAAATATGGGGGTAAAATTTTTTTTTTATATTTTAATGTGTTCAACCCTTTAAATGGTTCATTTCAGCGTAAGAACAACTATCCTAAAATATTTTAGCAAATTTTTAATTTTTAGGGGTTGCTACCAGCAATTAAAAATTGACAGAACGACTCAAATTGTAAAATTTTTCCAATATTGTTGTACAGTTTTCCACACCACCCAGGAGGTACAGTACAAGGCGCATTGCTTTTTTTTAATGTGGAAAGCTCCCCCGTAGGTCCTACCATGACCACAAGCATGCATAATTAAACTATCATGATATTTGAGACATTAGCTGTCCTTACTTCATCAATGTTTCTTTTTTTATATCAGGGTAAACAGCCATGTAGTTTTTCACTACTTGTAGCAAGAATTGTTTTTGATCTTCGTCATGTGTTAGTATTTTATTATATTCATCCATTAATTTTACTCCTCTTTCCGCTATATCATTCGATTTCTTAGCGGAGTTAAACTCTTCATCATTATGCCATTCTTTAGCATCTTTGAGTAAAAATGTTGAACTAAATTCTGTTATTGTAAAGAATCTTCGAGTATTTGATGTGACAAAATCTTCTAATTTCTTCGTTGGAATAAGTGCAGGATCTAGAAAAGCCTGTTTTGCAGGAAGAGTTTCTGTTGTATTTTGCAAGGCCTTTACCATTTTGTTTTTTGTTTCAGTAGGCACTTCATCATCATAAAAGACCAAGGCTACCAGTTCTTCTGATAGGTACCAGAGGTGACCTAACAGTTTTTTAATAGCAACAGATGCAGTTGTGTCATTTATTTGTTTGTAGACTACAAGATTCTGTAATAATTCCAGATCAAGACGAGGAGCGCAAGATGGCACAGGAGCTGTAAACCATGCCTTTACATATAACCGAGTAGCAAATAGACAGATGTCTTTTAGTCCTTTTTTGTCTTTTACTGAAATTTTGAACTGAGATTTGAACATAAAAATTTTTAATGAATATATAATTTTGGCCATCCACCTAGCCCGATGAAGTCCCGCTGGATGTTTAAATTTGATTCCACCTTTTGTTTCACCTCCCAAAAAATAATTGTTAACTGCAATAGTTCTAGGTAATCGTCTCTTGGTTGGAATGTATCTAGTTGATTTGCTGCAAATGTAATTATGTCATCTTTGATGTCATGAATATTTTCATAGATATCTGGATCTGATAATGCTGTTTCGTAGTCCTCCTTATTAATGCTTGACCATTTTTCTCTGAACTTCTTAAAAAGGACTATATCTGGGCCAGAAGATGGTGATAAAGACTTTGAAACAACAGCTTCCAGCATAATTTCAAATATGTGGTGTCGACATGCCATCCACAATAAATCGTTGTAGAATTTTTGTTCTAGAAGAATAGCTGCACCATTTCTAGGACCAGTATTGGATGCCGTTGTATCGAAACACATGCATTTTATTTGTTCGCAGATGCCCCATTCAAGCGATGTCTGATACACAGCATTTGCTGTCAGGAGACCAGTACCTGAATCCAGTTTAGGCACACCAAGAAGTTGATCAACACTTTCTCCTGAAACCAATACGGGCAGACGGTCAACAATATGCATTCCTGTAATATCTTCAATTAATTTTCCATCCCAGTGAATTGTTAGGGGCACCTCTGGCTTGAATTCTTCTTTCAGGTTCTCTGCAATTTTCGTTCTATATTTTATCCTCTCTCTACGAATAGAAGAGTAGCTAACGTTGTACTCTTCTGAATTTTTTCCTAGACTTTGAATTGTTGGCATTAAAACTAGAGACGCATTTCTGTCACTCAATTTTGCAACATCAAGACTTGCTAATAATTTATCATCAAACAGTTTTCTACGTTTGCCAACCTTACTTTTCCATGTTGAAGGTTGTGCAGCACAGAAACCAGATTCATCACTTTTACTCTCCTCTGATTCTGATTCTGATGATGTACTAGTGAGTATGACAGCCTCTTCATTCTTCTTACTTTTGATCTCTTCTTCTGCTTTCCTCTTTTCATAACGTTGTTGCTTTTCTGCTGCTCTTTGCTCTTTTTTAGCAACCGCCTTATCAATGGTACCCATTTTTCCATGACGTCCTTTCTCACGTTGCATTCTTAAGAATTTCTTATCATCTTCTATTTTTATAAGCTGCATAGCATTCTCATGAGCAATGTCAAATAAGTTTTCCAGTTTATCTTTCCATTTTTCTTCTTTATTTAAGTTTTGTGATCTTTTCAATTTGTTTGCTTTGTTTTTCTTAAGCAGCTGCCATTCCTTCAGTATTCCTTGAATTTTATCTACTACATGTATTCTTTGTTTTGCTGGTATTCCTGCTTTTTTCCAAACTGCTAGCACATTATCTGCAGTAGAGCAGCATGATTCTCTAATGCCTTGCTTTTTAATATTTCTGTAGTGCATGAAGAGGGCCATCATTTCCTTCTCTAATGGTAATACGGATGTTTTTAGTACTGCAGAGGGCTGCCCAATTAGCCATACTTCAGTTTCTTTTCTTGTAGAACTTTCCCAACTGAGCAACTAGGTGATGGTGAGTTAGGCCTAGCTTCCATAATCGATTAATTGGTATCAAAATTACGAGTTCCAAACAACAACTAAAAGCAAGCTAGTATATAAACCATTAATTAAAAATTCTGACATATAAACAATTAAACATAAAATCATAAGTTGTAAAAACAAACAAATTGAAAAAAAGGGAAAGTTTGACGCCTGGTAGCACATAGTAAATTTTATTTAAAATTCACCAAATTTGGCATACACTACTTTTTTGTCATAGGGAACAAAAATACAGGTTGAACAATTAAAAAAAAATAATTTGATTTTTTGAATCACCCTAATTATATATATATATATATATATATATATATATATATATATATGTGTGTGTGTGTGTGTGTGTGTGTGTGTGTGTGTGTGTGTGTGTGTAATTTATATATAGCGTAAACCCTCGTCCAAAGCGTGTTTGTCCAGAGCGAATTTGCTTATACATGGAAAAATAAATGCGAACAATTACTTGCATCTTTGGGTACCTCGGCCGGCTTCTTATACTGTTCGAGCTCTTGAAGAAATTTCTGTAGAGCTTCTTGATATAAAATTCTTTTCTCGTCAGGGGGCGTTTCGCTGTTTAGTAGATTCACTAATTCATTCTTCATTCTTTTAAGCCTATTATTACTGGGCTCTAGAACTGATTCCTGATTCTTTGAATTTTGTAGCGAACCATACACTTCGTGTGGAATTACAACCGTTTTCTTCATTATATTATACTAGACAATAAAGGCCCCAAAACTGAAACTAAGATAGGGAGGAACGATCCGCCTCTTTGCACAATAATTCGCTTTTTCTTTCCTTCACTTTGCTTTTTACGAGCGAGTGCACGTAATATTTTCTTGTAACGACGTAAGCGCGACTTCTGATAGGGCTTCATTGGTACATTGCATTTTATAACGTTAAGGCAGATGTCACAGATGCATTTTAAAAGGTCTAGCACAATATTTTGAACAAACAGTAGCTGGAGAGTAGGCGGTAGGCGTTAGTAGTATGGGCGCGAAATCCTTGAGTGCAGGAATGTTGCATAATGCTACGTAATGTTGCAAGACACCCCCACCCCCTTGATGGCACCCCACCCCCTTTGTTGCAAAACTTCTTTGTGGGAGAAGGGGGGACGGCCTCACCCCCCCAAAGGGGCAGAAGAGGGGGAACCTCTTTGGGGAGAAAATGGGACGGCCTCACCCCCCAAAGGGGCAGAAAGAGAAAGTGGAAGGTGCAGAGACCCAGAGGAGAGAACCCAGAGGAGGAGAGGGTTGTTCGCATGACAGCTGACAGACGCATATGACTCCTCCAGCCACCCTGCCGCTCTCTTATAGACCCCTAATCAGCCAGTTGGCTTAGAAGGCTGAGTTGCCAGATTGCGCTATGTATTTAATTATTCCTTATATTCAGCCATTTGGCTGCTGAGTTGTCAGATATAGCCATGTATCTATTTTATTTACTCCTTATATTAATGTTGGCTTAGATTATTGAGTTGCCAGTTTGCACTATGTATTTATTTAAAGTATATATTAATCAGCCAGGGCCAGCGGGCGCCACAGCCAGTTGGATTAGAAGGCTGAGTTGCCAGATAGCGCCATGTATTTAATTATTCCTTATATTATTCAACCATTTGGCTGCTGATTTGGCAGATAGCATTATAATTGTTCAGGTATACCTTATTAGGGACAGTTGCTAAATACCACCATATATTTTAATTTTTATTATGGGGAGTTGCTAAATACCACCATTTATTTTAATTTAGATGAGGATAGTTGTCAGGTACCACCCTTTATTTTAATTTTTACTTATATTATGGATATAATCGTGTTCAAGGCATAAATAGAACACCAATACAACATTCTGTTTATGAATTAAAGGACATACAATGGGATATATATATATATATATGATCAAATAATAGAACGGAAAATATATAATCATACAAAGCATAGTATTAACAAAATATTAGAAAAATATATTTATATATTAATTATATATAATCATAGAAAACAAAGTATTAACAAAATATTAGTACAGGAAAATATATAGTTATATTATCAAAACTTATATTATCAAATATTAGTAGAGGAAAAATATAGTTATATTATCAAAAGTTATATTATCAAATATTAGTACAGGAAAAATTATACAAAATGTAAAATCATATAATTACAGGAAATATATATATATATATATATATATATATATATATATATTGTCTTTACGTTCTACGGTGCAAAACGCTAAATTCGCATGTTATTGAGGCTATATCCACATCGGCATTACTTTGTACTTTGTACGATGTGGTAAAACCGTCCAATCATCACTTCACCGTTTAACTGATTCGGTGGTCTATACTCAATATAAATAGCTTTCATATCGTTCAATACTATTTTTGTACCCACTTTACACTCGGCGGGCAAGTTATCTTTAAGCACAGCTAGAACACAATCAAAACCACGCACAAAAATGTAATCGTTAACCACAACATGAAACACAAGTTTATAATCATGCCTTTCCAATCGAGGATTTTTTCTTAACGTCCCGAACTTTTCAATCGTGAACTCTTCTTCACTCGACATAGCGGGATTGGAAATATTCTACCAAATCGTAACAACAACTATCCACTATATAGTGGTACAGTTCTTCAGGGTGAACAGTGTTGGCGAGCTCAGCTCTGTACCTCTCAAGTGCTTTGTGCCAAAGCACAGGATATTTCGATGAATCAAAAACTTTAAATATGCATCCAGATCTAGACCATTCTCCCCCTGTTCATTCCTACATTCAACAAATCCGTCGAGCAGAGCGGTGTAAGCGTATTCAAGTACTGTGTCAAAATAAATCATGTCTGTAATACGCACGTTTAATATAGGCTTCAGCTTACGGAATCCGACGATCTCAAACATTCTGTCGAGGATGAAACGGTTTCGTGTAGGAATAAGAACGTCATTATCAGCGGTGTTGTTTCACATCAGTCGTATATCAATGCGTGGTTGTTCGTTATTTACACTCAATGTACAAACACTGGTATATGAGGAGGCGTCACTAATCACCTCTCTTATTATAACTACGTCAGCTGGTATTTTATAACGATCTTCAGCCCAACTCTCAACCACCACGAAGATTTTATGCATCTCCTCAAGACTTAAATGGTGCCGGTTTCTCGCCTGAATACGCGCAATGACTTCGTCACGGAGACGTCGTACGAGGCGTTGAGAATGCTTCTCAAAGGGAGTTCCATCGTATTCGCACGTTCACACTGATCGAGATGACTATGACACAACCACTCGGCGCAAACTCTGAGATGACTATGAGCCACAGGAGGCAGGCGGATAGGATCGGTTCGATGGGCGGGGAGAATCACCCTGATGAAACGTGAATGGGTTTGTTCGAACTCGTATGCTCTGTGAAGAGTGAGTCACACCATAATCTAATGAAACGTGTACGGCGCTGATCGAGTCGTTGTATCCCATTATATTGGGCAGATGTTTTTTCCGATACAAGAATTAATTTCGGTTTTAATGTTTTATCACTACCACGAATACGTACCAGACATTTTTCAAAGGGGGATTTTCACGAACTAAACACATTTTTCAAATGTTTTATCACTCCTAAACATCTTCACAAACCGGGGCGCTATTAGAGAGAAACATATGTTCATATTTATCCTTTTTGTTTAACAGGCGATACTCATCTACTCATCTCTAAAATGTGTTAAAAACTCACAAAACCCATTAGCCACAACCTCACTACAAACCTCATCATGATATATATTAATGTAGTGGTAAAAATACTTAAGATTGTCCATGATGACAAGATTTACATTTTCAGCCGTAGGGTACGAGTAATCGGTATGGTGTAACATGATGTAATACCGCTTATCACACCACTCATCCACAAGACTCACTACCCATAACTGTTGTTTATCTTCTGATCGTGTTGCTTCTTCTACCACGCGCTGCACGTGAGCCTTTATAAAGCTTAGTTCTATAACATACTTCAGTACATCGTCTGTACTGCGAAATCCTACAATCCCCTCGCCAGAATATCCATAGAGTATTTGAATAGCCTGGCCCTTCGCACGATTCAATGCTGCCTTAAAAGATGCAAAGGAGGCGGGTATAGGAAGTTTTTCAGTATCCACTACATCTATATCTATGCACTTGGCAGAATACCACTTCATAAATGTTGAACACGCGATATTAAAGGTGGCCATTTTCTTCTATGCGAAAGAATACACGTCTGAGCTCAAGGGCATACAGAGGTCAACTGAGTACGGAAGGGTAGAGGTCTGCTCAGGTTGCGGCGTGATTCACGTCGCCGGTCTTACAGTGGGCGGAGCTTAACTTTTACTGTACACACGCACATACGCAAAAACGCTAGTTGAAACATGATCTATTTAATAAACGAAGTAATCAAGATGTATATATTTACAAATACGTGTAATAATTAAGTTAGCAATAGACATATCAAAGATTATGGAATCCAAAGGGTACGGTGTCATAGGTACCAGGCACCTGGTAGCGTTTCCTATAGGTGTTACGGCACACCTTTGTACCCCTAAGTTCCTTCACGCCCCCCAGCTTCTGCGCCTGAAAATTGTGGGTGCCTACAGTCAGTTGGGGCAGCCGACCACCCTCATCATCCAAGCACACTAATTCCTTCAGCGAATCAAAGTTGACGACCCGCCGATTCGCTTGGTTAAACGTGATGCCCTTAGCCTTCACGATATACTTCGTTTCATTCCCTATCCTCATCCGTACCCCATAGGTCTTTGGCCTTTTGACACAAACGAGTCGGCGTATGCGTTGTCCCCATACTCATCCTTGATCTCGTCAGTTAACAAACCGAGGAACTCCCCAATAGCAGGCATGTATTCACCACTCCTCGCTGTGAATATCACCAGCGAACCAGAAGTCGTGGCATTGGCGCGAGACAGCGAGCGTCAGGCTGTAGAGGAAATAATGTAAGTGCTTTGAAGCTATATAGTATGTTTTTACATTTATTTTGGAATTTAAGACAATGAAGCACACAGTAGGATTATTTAAATTACAGGGCTCTCGATAATTTAAAGATAAATTTTTCTCGTTTATAATATAACCTGACCTAACCTAGCACAAGTGAATCTAACCGGGTCACATTTATATACATCGCTTCATTCAGTGTTAATTAGCTTATAAGTGCCAAAATAAACGCGTTTTGAAATTAGTTTGTGCTTTATTCTCGGCCTATATATATAACGTTTCAATCGGAATTAACTTATAAAAGACCACAATAATTGCGTTCTGCCAAACATTTTCAATTATTCTCTACATCCATCGTCGTTATTTCCGCATGTATAAATAATATATATAATATAATATATATAAATATATATAATAATATATATATATATATATATATATATATATATATATATATATATGGAGTGTTATATTTGTACATTTCTTGTACAGTTAGGTTTAGAAATATTAAAACTTTTAAGAAGTGCATGCGTTTTTAAAAATAATTTTCTCTTTATTTTTACTTAATCTTACAGGACCGAGACGGAGATAGACCATATTATAAACACTTTTGACGAAAGGGTGATAAATGAAGTGGTAGCCACCCGACCTAGCTTACCCAGCGAACCAGAAGTCGGGGTATTGATACAAATTCGGTCAATCGAGTGCGCTGTCATCGAGGAGATTATGTAAGTATTTTTTTTTAGGATAACAAAGCACAATATATTTTCATTTATTAAACAATAGAAAAACATGTACAAAACGGGCAATGCCCAATTCTTAATAGCTGCAAATGTATGTATATATATATATGGGATGAATTTCACAATAAAACACGTGAAATGAATGAATGCTGCAACCACAAGGAAAAAGAAAAACGATTCCAAGCCTTTCGGTATTCAAAGCTACACCTCTCAGGGTGTAGCTTTGAATACACGAACGGCCTTGGAATCGTTTTCTTTTTCCTTGTGTGTTTGCAGCTATATATATATAGGTTTATAGAATATACATCTTACACATTACAAGGGGTACTATCATATGGGAACTTTTTTTTATCTGCCTGCACACATATTTATCATTCATATTTGTGTCGCACAAATCGAATAATTTAAAAAAATTCATAAATCCTTTCCCACGCGACATATGCATGAGAAACAAAATACAATACATTCCACATGTTTCAGTATAATATCCTTGAAGGCGATAAGGCTTCCAAATAACCTCAGGCACACGTAATCGCGCGATAAACTGTACAATTGTTGAGTCATGCCATGGTGGGAAACCGAGTGAATCGAAATAGTACATTCTTTCCTTAGTTTTAAAATAGATTGCAAACCAATGAATACCCTCACTCCCCGCAATGTCGGTGTTAACGATTGCTCCGTACCAGTTTCTTGAAGTATCCACCTTCAATATTTTATTCTTTGCCAAAACCCCTTATAAATTTGGAACGCGCGAAACAGTCACTCTTCATTACTCTCTGGAGTGTATTTGCATCCATTTTAAAAATCTGTCGTGACGTTCCTAAATCTATCAACTTCTATTAGAGCCTGTGATTCTAGATATACGAGTGAACTTATAGGCGTGTCTATAGGTTTGGCAAACTCCAATCTCACTGAGACGGTGCCAGACTGTTGGGCGTTTAAATGCGTATTTAAGCCAGCAGTTAAGTCAGGTGTAATGTCGAATGAGTAAATATTAAACTGTTCCACAAATTCCTTCTGAGTTATCCCGAAACCGAGCTCATCACAAGCACCTGTATTATGGGCCAAACTACTATAAGCTCTCGTGCAGAGTGGGAATACCCCAGTGTTTGAGTAATCCATATCCATTACCCCACAAAGAGCGATACATTTACGAAGTAATATTTTTAAGCCCGAAATTCTCGAATTTTAACGCACCTTTTTTAATTCCATTTGTCGAGGCGTGGGTTGCACTCCAATAAAATCCTTTTAGGTAGGACCCAGGAGCAATGTTTTCTATCTGTTTCGATGCCAGCCTGCGGGGACCGTGCACAGTTTTGATCTGTACCCTGTTAATTGGATATTCACTGTGGCGTGTACCAATTCTTTCTCAATTTCTATTTGTTTCGGGGAACTTAATTTCACTCGGTATGTAAGCAAATACGTTTCCATGATGTGTATCACAACAGGTTTCGCGCCTTCTTCTTGGTCAGCCCCCAGATTTATGTAGATCTCAGGGCTCGCGCGGGTAAGCTTCAATTTCATATCTACCCCGTTCATAAGCAACTTCTCCTGGAAAGTAAAGTGTGTATGCAGGCGTCCAAAACACTCGTTATATCTTTTTTTTTATTTTTAAATTTATCCTTATTCATCTTCATTTAGTGTGGTAATACCTCTCGGCGGTTTAAAAAGGGTCCTTCGTTTCTTTTGAAAAGTTGAGGACATTTTCCAGATACGATCGTAGGTGGTATACCCCGTGCCTGCCGAAATGTAAGTCTGATTTAAATACACGTCACACTGACTGAATATTGAGTGCAGAATGTTGGTATCAGGGTAGGCAGCATAACAGTCACCGCAATCTGTTCCGTTAGAATGGGCAATGCGTAGTTTAGCATACATGTGCATGCAACTTGGGTCAAAAAAGTAAGGGGCTGAGCTGGGTATCACAAATTCTATAGGGGCACTGGGTGAACTAATTGTGTTTAATGGGTTAATTGTAATAAAGTCACTATTTTCAATAGAGACCTGAGTAGGGGGCATATCGAAGAGGGACAGTTCCGATTTACAACATTGTGAACTACACGGATGAATGAATCGTGCCATGACGAGTCAGAAATAGTGCCACCTTCCCTCGAAGAGTATTACTCAATCTATGATTCGTGAGAGTAGCGTCCTCAGCTTATATCAGTTAAAAAAATGACCAGCCATAGGTTTCATACGCTTTGAACACTCCTTTTTTCGTTTCCTTTTACGTTTAACGCTATCTGATGGTAACCCCTTCTTCCTAACAGTTTTCTTCTTTCCACCACCACGCATTTTTCTCTTTGCGTCTTTGATGATTTCATCCCGTGTACGCCTTAAATGTTTTTTTAGAGCTTCTTTAGGCAGAGTTCCACCCAATATGTCCTCTACCGTGTTAAAACCTGTTTGTAACGCCTTCCTCCCTAGGTACCTGGCCCCTCTCTTCAACAATAGGACAGCGGTGCGTAGTATGGATGAAAAAATGGACCCAAGTCCACTACCCCGCTGGTATCTCACCCCTCGGTATACCGTGAAAGGCTTTCTGTCCATTATAACTCAGTGCGCCGAAAGTGTAGCTTCACTGTTAAGCTCCCGTCACCGAATGGGAAATTTTCGCCCTCAATCGTTCTTATATACAGTGCCCGCGAAAAGTATCCGATCACCCTTAAAATTTGTATTTTTTACATAAATAACAATGTTTAAATGTATACTAACCTTATATTAGTATTTTGTCATCTGTCCTTTGGTTTGGATGACTTGTTCTAGACGTTTTGGCATGGATTTAATCAAGTTTTGACAAACTTCCACTGATATTTCCTTGCACCATACCTTTTTGATGGCCTCTTGTAATTTTTCGACTGAGCCAGTGTCGTGGCATTCAACCTTATTTTTATTATTAGCCACAGATTTTCTATCGGATTGAGATCTGGACTATTACCAGGCCAATCCAAAATATCAAATTTATTGTCAGTAATCCATTTTGTCACTATTTGGCCCTGTGACATGGTGCACCATCATGCATGTATGTTTTGTCCTTTGGATTGCCATTGCCATTGGAAGTTTATCCTGTAGCATTGCTAAATACCGTGCACCATTCATAGTTGTTTCTTCGGAAGAAAATATAAGTTTCCACGCCCATAGTAACCGAAACGACCCCAAACCATCACACTTGGAGGGTGTTTCATTGTCTTTAGGGTGTATTTAGGGTCCATCCTATTTGAGCCAATAGGCCGGTGAACCTTTTTGGACAACTTCTGAATGTCAAAAATGTCGACTCATCGCTAAATAAAAACCTTCTTCCAGTCATCAACAGTCCAATGAATGTATTTTTTACAAAATGCGACACGTTTTTTACACATTTTTTCATTTATGAACGGTTTCTTAGCAGCATGGCGAGATGGTAATCCGAGTTCTTTTTGGAGCCGCTCCTGGATAGTTCGTTCAGAAACACCAGATAACAAATTATTCATATTAAATTTTATTTCTTTCGCAGTTATTGTTGGGTTTTTCAATACTAAACGTTTCATAAGTTTGTCTGTTCGCGAATTTGTTTTTCTCGGTCTGCCAGATCGTTTTTTAGGGACTGGCGTGGTTAGGCCACCATTGTTCTCAGCCCGTGAAACCCATAAATTAACGGTACTTTGGGATATGTTTAATTCCTTAGCTATCTGTCTCTGTGATTTCCCACATGCATGCAAAGCAACAATAGCACCTCGACAATCACTCTTAAGTTGTTTTTTAGCACACATTATATATAAATTTTATTTACACCACTTTCTGTAAAAAAAAAAAAAATCAAGAAATTTACACAAACAGTGAAATCTGACAAATTGAGACACAGCCACCCGCAACGAAGGCTACCAGAACACTAATTTGAGAATGCGTTGGATAGCTCTCATATCAGCGAGCAACCTCAACGTTACCAGATGTCGCTAGAACAAATAGAAAGTGAATTACGTGTCTCTGAATATCAAGGGAAAATATTGTATTTTCTTGAGTGATCGGATACTTTTCGCGGGCACTGTATATTGAGATATTAGTTATTAGATTAGTTGCGACATTCACATAATGAGGTAGGTCATATGTAATACTCAAGCTCCTTCCTCTATGGTTGGGGATGTGCGCTACGCGTAGCAGGCGTACCTGGGTATCCCCTACAAACTGGTGTTCCGCTATATTGCTGTAAATGTAGCACATGTCTGGAGGCTGAGAGCTTACATCCAATTTCTCCATCTTCAGCTGATTCACTAAGTTGGACAAGTCATCCGGTACCTCGTAAAAGGTTTCTCTTTGGAAGGCTGCTCGATAACGCCCCTCTGTTATAATTTTGAACACTCTTCCGTCTTTACGATTTCTGTTAAACCTTTAATTTTAGCATTAGTGTATATGCAGGGCCTCCTTTGTTTACGATTTCGTATATTAAATCATTCGTAAGGGGTGAGTTTTTTAAACACATGTTAAAGTCTCTCACAACATCCTCAGCCGAACCATAACGACCCGGTCCTTGTGTCACTGCTTTACTGAAAAACTGTGCAACCTTAGTCGGGGCGATATGTATAGTTTCATCCCGAGTGAACCCGGCTTTTGCACACTCACCACAGTTTCTAAGAATCGTAAAAACGGCATCTTTATAATCAATATATAAAAAGACGGTGTCCAGCTGAATTTCACATATCTCCGCCTCATACGATTCACGACCCAACTCAATAGGCCCATGGAGTTCTGTTACAAAGTTGGCTTGTGTGTTGTTAGGGTGTACAGACACGGACGAGGAGGACGGGAGGGTGACGTAGGAATGGTTGGGTGTCATGCTGCATACTAATTAAGCTTCATTACTTCATCAGCTTTTATATAGGTATTGAAGCTTTCTGGGTAACGTAGCCACTTCACCATGTACATTTTTCTCTTTCCTGTACTTTTGCTTCCAAAACTTTTCTCAATTTTAAACACATTTTTTCCTAAATTAAATGCCACTTTCTGCAATTCCTCGCGGTAAAAGCCTCCCCAGATCTCTTCTCCATTCAAATGTTCAACGTAATACATCATTATCTCACCTTTAGGCATCATAGCTCTAACTTTGAAAATCTTGCGTGTCCATCCTTGCTCAAAACCCTTCGCGAATTTATTTCCCGAACGTGAAAGTCTTACATAGTCATTGATTTTGGAACGTACAGATGGTGGTGGTGGTAGCGGCACTCCATCTCTTCTCGGGCGCTTGCCTCTTTCTAAAACATCGTTAGGCGTTGTACCGATCGTACGAAGGTGTGAGCGATTGTAAGATGAAGCCAATGAATCGAGAACGTTTATATATCTGTATGTGTTTTTATGTGTAAAATATCGGTGCATGAGTTCCTTTATGGTACGTTGAACTCTTTCAGCTAAAGAAGCCTTATGTATAGAATTGGAAGTGTAATAGCTGATATTAAACTCTGACAGCGTGTTCTGAAAAGCTCGTCCTATAAATTCTTTTCCCATATCCGTACAAAAATAGCCAGGAATCCTGTTTCCTTCTGCATCAGCGTTTTGGCCGCTTCAGCAACTGATTCAAGCGATTTATTTTTCAGGGGAATTAGCCACAGGTATCTAGAGAATACATCTATTATGAATAGGATTTAACGGTAGCCATCGTTGTACACGGAATATCTTTGCATGTCTGTTAAATCTGCCTGCAAAATAGAGTCAATCGAGGCGGCTGTTATCTTGGCTGTTTTAAACCTTTATTTCACCGGTTTATGAAGTGTATAAACATCCCTGCCGCGTAAAGATCTCTCAACATCTTTTTTCCTTACACCATAAACACCTCTCTACAATCTATTAACGCCACCTTTGGATGCAGGGTTAGAAGTGTCATAATAGTGCTTACTTAATACGTTAGCCATTTGCGTATTTTAGAGGCACGTGAATAAGGTTGGCCGTCTATTCTCTTCTTTCTTCGTTTCAGAGACACTGGAGCTGCTGGGGGCGAAGGTGTACTCAGTTGTGACACGTGCGGTGCATGTTCCAAGTCTTTTAACCTATTCAGATTACCTATCAATGTTTTGGGGAGATTTATTTGTTGTGGTCTTGCTTTAATATGCCTCCATCCTGTTGGTGAGGGCCTATCCCACTTTCTCACCAGATCATCAAAAATATCAACGATATTGGATCCTTGTACCTTTGTTCCTTCAACAATGACCTCGCCTGTATCGGTCCACTCTATGATGGGGTCCTCACTCAATAGATTATAAAGACTTAGCCCTTTATTCCTTAATGTATGGGGGAGGCTGTTTTTTAGCACATGTTCGATGTGCTGTGTTAAGCTACTCTTTGTTTGCTCAGGCACTGTGTCGCTACGCTCAGCGCTACTCGAGCTGTGCCTCACGGGGAGCTCTGTAGGATGCTTATAATCTTCGTACTCATGAAGAAATTTCTGCAAAGCCTCTTGGTACAAGATCCTTTTCTCATTAGGTGCCTTTCCACTGTTTAATAGGGTTAGCAACTCACTTTCCATTCTTTTAAGCCTACTTTTACGGGGCTCTGGAACCGCGTCTGGACTCCTTTGTAATGAAGCGTACACCTCGTGCGGGATCACACCCATATTCTTCATTATATTAATCTAGTCAGTAAAGGTCCCAAAATTGAAAATAAGATGGGGAGGAAAGAACCGCCTCTTTGTACAATAATACGCTTTTTCTTACCCACAGTCTGACTTTTATAAGCGACCGTCCGTATTATGTTCTTGTAACGACGTAAGCGAGTCTTCTGAGATGATTTCATTGGAACATTACATTTTATAACATTAAAGCAGATTTCACGGATGCATTTTAGAAAGTCAGAGTCGATATTTTTAACAAACATCTGCTGCAATGCTCGAGGCAGTCGTTGATAGATTTTTATTAATTCGCGGTATTTCTTTAGCCTATTCGTCATTCTGGAATATACACGGTTTCAGGCTCGTTTGGAAATATATTCGTTCTTAGACGCACCCTAAACGTGTTTCGCGGGTGAATGTCACAAAGCAAATATCCATAACGTTGCTTTGTGACGTCTTTATAAACCTCCAAAACCTCCTTACGCTGATTCGGGAACATTTGACTGGTTAATACCCCAATTTGTGACACATCTCTACGTTGCTGGAATAACACTAGATATTGCATATTTAACGACACATCACGCATGTATCTATTTTTGGAAAATAGATTCTGATTGATGAAGAACACGCTTATGTTAAGGTGGTGTGAGAATACTGTAAATGTCTCGGCAAACGTTTTATCCATCTCCAACATGGGGTCGTCAATTACGATGACTATGTTCATTTCCCTTTAGCGAATTAACGACATAGACCCCCTTGTGGAACAAAACATCATCTTGGTACTCGTTGAACACTGATTGGTATGTCGAATAGCACCGTATAACTTTATGCACAAATTTAGAGAACATTTCCCCCTTTCCTTTAATGATATTAAGCATAAACACCTTTTTACCACAACCTGTCGGTCCAGATATAATACATGTGGATGGACTCGTGAATCTGAATTTTTCTACAGATTCCATTTCTAACACGTCACACCCCTAAGTGGGTCATTTACAGAATATTACAAATAACGAGTGCTGCTCCTTATATTTTGTTTTCTTCTTCCACAGAACCGTGAATGACGACGATGTACAGCCCCCCATCATCGATATCACGGCTGAACCCGTTGACCGTGCATCTACAGTACCCAGACCCGCCGATGAGCCCTCACCAGCGACACATGTAGCACGTTCAAAGCGTCGGTGTGATGAAGAGCCCTTCACGTCAGGTATAAAGCGCACAGGGTTGTTAGACACCAGTAATAGAACCCCACCCTCAACGTCTTACGCAACAACCCCACAGTAGAGCTTCCGCCAATATACCCCCTTGTTCATCCTCCACAGCAGCCCCGTTCTGTTGATCTGCAGTAATAGAGCCCCAACCCTCAACGTCTTACGCAACCAACCCCACATCAGCTTCCCAAATATACCCCTTATTCATCCTCCACAGCTGCTCCCCGTTCTGTTGAGGATGGTATAACATTCGAGTTGGTGCGCACCGCAACCCCACCCCAGCCTTGACTAGAAATCGGTATATAGTCAGGGTTGATCCTAGATCCATGTATAGCAACGGTATTGAACACGGACTACGTCGCGTTGTAGAGCGTATTGTAGAGTTTGCCCTTCAGAACCGCGACGAGCGTGAAGTCAGGACGAGGCTGTCCTTCGGATTCGGTCAGATGATGGTGATGTAGATGATTTTTGGGTAGTAGTACCATTCAGCGTTTGGCGGCTGAAGATGTAGAGTATATATTAGGTCGTATAATGCAGGCCTCCAAAGTAGTATAGCCTTCAATATGGACAACTTCACGGTAAATATTGACCGTGTATTCCGTGTTGCGGGTCATAGTGCCACACCTTATACTCTTAACTTCAATTCTCAGGCTATTTTTAGACGGCATATAAACGTCGATCGTGGTTGCGGCTTTATAGCAGTAGTCTTAGCTCGTATGTTTACTGTACTAAATACACGGCCACAAAAATTTGGTTGCCTACGGTCGTGGAGCGTGCCCGTAAACTAGCTGTAGACTGTGAACTTGAGTTTGACTGTAAATGGGTCCTGAAGAGCTGAGAAGGGTAGAACAGGAAATGAATGCTCGTATAGTTGTATTTGGACTGGATGATCGTCGTAGAACTGTGTATGTTTTTAAAAGCTGTGTGAGAGATCGTACAAGACCCCTACTTATTTTAGGACTGTCAGGACAATATCTCCCCATCCGTAATATAAGGTGCCTTTACGCGAGTTATGACAAAAGTCGAAAATATGGACGACATCATGATTTGTGTAAGGGTGTCTCGAGTTTGCGGATGATATAGTGAAACATTGTAAAGATGTCACATGGTATGTGAGCAGTGTAAAAGCCCAAATGTGAAAGCCGTGTAGTTGAAGCTGAGAAGAGGGATTGTAATGTGTGTAGACGCACATTTTTCAATAATACTGTTTTGAGTTCCATAAATCAATTGGCACGTGCAGGAAAATGAGAATCTGTGAATGTGGTATGTTTCACATGATGGATAATTGGGGAAATTTCAAGCAAATGTGATGAAATTCACTGCTCTACATGCCATGAGAAATATAAGGCGGATGGTGTAAAGCATGTATGTTATATGAAAGACGCCAAGCCTAAAAACAACCCTTGTATAACTGTGTACTACGATATAGAAACATACACGAACGCTGAAACCAAAGAGGTATTCCACATTTACTTGTGAGCCAGACTATCTGTGATGAGTGTATGGAGATCGAGTGTGATGAGTGTCACAAATGTGGTAAACGGACAAACGTTTTTAAAACGAATGTCCACGATAGTCCTGTAAAACTATTTGTGTCCTATATTGTCAAGTTAGCGGACAAGTTAAAAAAATGACTGTGATATTCTCGCCCATAACGGGGCAAAATTTGAACACAGTTCCTTTATAAGGAGTTGCTTGAGCACGAGTCCTCTGAGATATTTACAGGTGATCCATTGAAAAGAGGCAACAAATTAATACAGATGCAAATAAGAGGTAATGTACAATTTAAAGACACTTTATTATTCACACCTTGTAAATTAGCAAAGCTACCCAAGGTGATGGGCGTAGCAGCTGAAGTTTCAAAAGGATACTTCCCTTACACATTCCTCACTAGCGAAACTTTAAATTACGTAGGTCTACCTCCACCCAAACATTACTTTAACTATGATTGTATGAGTACAGATGAACGTGAAGATTTTGATCGATACTACAACAGTTTTAATGAACGTAATCCTTATAATATAGCTGATGAATGTGAGCGTTATTGCGTGAATGATGTACGCGTGCTTAGAGTATGTTTCCAGGCCTTTAGAAGGATGTACATATGTCGTTTCAAATGCGATCCGCTGCAAGTCGCAACCACCATCGCTCATTATGTTTTACGGTGTTCAAGAATAACTTCATGCCTAAAGACACCTTAGCCATTATCACAGAAACAACCCCGCAGTTATGGGCACAAGGCTATTTACTGGCTCATACACCTACAGCAGCAGACAGGTGTATACATAAAGCATGCCCGCAACACGGGTGAAGTACCCATTAAGGTTAATGGCCGTGTTTTTTGGGTTGATGGTCTAAGTGAAAACCGTGTCACTGGCGAGAAGACTGTGTACTCCTTTAACGGTTGCTGGTGGCATGGATGCCCCCGTCCTGAGTGTGGAATCGTGGAGATATCCACGGTAGATCTCCTGCCGACTGTCTTGCGTGGACGCGCACCCGCGATCAACTTATAGGCTCCCAGTTCACTCACAAAGTCTTGTGGGAGCATGAATATGATGCACGGATGGAGACAGACGGGGGTACCGTGAAGAAATAAACACGATCAAGCGTTCAATGGTACTGGATCCTCTCAAATGCGGTGATAGCTTGTTCGGTGGGCGTACAAATCCCTTCAAGCTATACTTTCCACCTACGGAGGGTGTGAACTCCACTACTACGATTTCTGTTCTTTATACCCCTACGTGATGAAGAACAATCCGTACCCCGTAGCGCCTGAAAAATGGTGGGCCTACCTACCCTCCATCAACGATTTTCAAGAAATTTGAACGGGTACTATTTCGGCCTTTCTTTCGTAGACGTGCTCCCCCCTCGCGATTTATGGATGCCGATCTTACCCGTCGTTATAGATCACAAACTCATGTTTCCCTGTGCGTGAAGTGCGCGAAGAGAACAATGGTGATTGTGCCATACACCCACCAGCGTAAGATCAGAGGTGTATACACAAGCCCTGAGCTGGCCCTAGCCGTTCCATGGGTATAGAATAATGAAGATACATGAGGTGTGGAGGTTTCAGAAGCTACCCAACCTTTTCACACCATATATAAACGCATTTTTGAAGGATAAGGTTGAGGCGTCAGGATATCCGCGAGGGGTTGAAACCGAAGATGAAAAAACGTCTTATATTCAGCGTTACCGTGACCACGAAGGTATACAACTTGATCGTACCCAAATTGTAAAGAATCCTGGCAAGCGCTTTAGTGCAAAATTGTGCCTAAACAGTCTTTGGGGAAAATTTGCAGAATACCGGTAAAGGGAACGTTCATTTGGCGCAAAGTTATAGTGAAGTCTGGGATTACGCCAACGCACCCGATAAAGAGGTCATGGAGATTGTGAATGTAGGTAATACTTACATAATAAAGTACAACAATACTGAATTGGCCACAGATACCTCACGGGTTACAAACATTCCTGTAGCCAGCTTCACAACAGCCTACGCGCATCAAACTTTGGGGTCTATTGCATTCTCTTGGGCGGGTTTTGTATGCCGATACAGATAGCGTGATATTCACAGCGAGGAGGGTGAATACATGCCTGCTATTGGGGAGTTCCTCGGTGAGCTAACTGACGAGATCAAGGATGAGTATGGGGACAACGCATACGCCGACTCGTTTGTGTCAACAGGGCCAAAACCTATGGGGTACGGGTGAGGATAGGGATGAAACGAAGTATATCGTGAAGGCTAAGGGTATCACGCTTAACCAAGCGAATCGGCGGGTCGTCAACTTTGATTCGCTGAAGGAGTTAGTGTGCTTGAAGATGATGGGTGGTCGCCGCCCCAACTGACTGTAGGCACCCACAATTTTCGGGCGCAGAAGCTGGGGGCGTGAAGGAACTTAGGGGTACAAAGGTGTGCCGTAACACCTATAGGAAACGCTACCAGGTGCCTGGTACCTATGACACCGTGCCCTTTGGATACCATAATCTTTGATATGTCTATTGCTAACTTAATTATTACACGTATTTGTAAATATATACATCTGATTATTTCGTTTATTAAATAAATCATGTTTCAACTAGCGTTTTACTTTGCGTGTGTGCGTGTGTACAGTAAAAGTTAAGCTCCGCCCACTGTAAGACCGGCGACGTGAATCATGCCGCAACCTGAGCAGCCTCTACCCTTCCGTACTCAGTTGACCTCTGTATACCCTTGAGCTCAGACGTGTATTCTCTCGCATAGAAGAAAATGGCTACCTTTAATATCGCGTGTTCAACATTTATGAAGTGGTATTCTGCAAGTGCGTAGATGTAGTGGATACTGAAAAACTCCTATTCCCGCCTCCTTTGCTCTTTTAAGGCTGCATTGAATCGTGCGAAGGGTCAGGCTATTCAAATACTCTACGGATATTCTGGCGAGGGGGTTGTAGGATTTCGCAGTACAGACGATGTACTGAAGTATGTTATAGAACTAAGCTTTATAAAGGCTCACATATACCGCGTGGTAGAAGAAGCAACACGCTCAGAAGATAAACAACAGTTATGGGTAGTGAGTCTTGTGGATGAGTGGTGTGATAAGCGGTATTATATCATGTTACACCATACCGATTACTCGTACCCTACGGCTGAAAATGTAAATCTTGTCATCATGGACAATCTTAAGTATTTTTACCACTACATTAATATATATCATGATGAGGTTTGTAGTGAGGTTGTGGCTAATGGGTTTGTGAGTTTTTAACAGATTTTAGAGATGAGTATCGCCTGTTAAACAAAAAGGATAAATATGAACATATGTTTCTCTCTAATAGCGCCCGGTTTGTGAAGATGTTTAGGAGATAAAACATTTAAAAAATGTGTTTAGTTCGTGAAAATCCCTGAAAAATGTCTGGTGCGTATTCGTGGTAGTGATAAAACATTAAAACCGAAATTAATTCTTGTATCGGAAAAAAAACATCTGCCCAATATAATGGGATACAACGATTCGATCAGCGCCGTACACGTTTCATTAGATTATGGTGTGACTCACTCCTCAGAGCTTGCGCCGAGTGGTTGTGTCATAGTCCTCTCGATCCGTGTGAACGTGCGAATACGATGGAACTCCCTTTGAGAAGCATTCTCAACGCCTCGTACGACGTCTCCGTGACGAAGTCATTCCGCGTATTCAGGCGAGAATCCGGCACCATTAACTGTGTGTTTGAAACGATCTGCAGGCATGCAAGCAAACGTAACGTTATTTATTTAAGTCTTGAGGAGATGCATAAAATCTTCGTGGTGGTTGAGAGGTGAGCTGAGGACCGTTATAAAATACCAGCTGACGTAGGTATAATAAGAGAGGTGATTAGTGACGCCTCCTCATATACCATTGTTTTTACATTGAGTGTAAATAACGAACAACCACGCATTGATATACGACTGATGTGGAACAACAGCTGATAATGACGTTCTTGTTCTTACACGAAACCGTTTCATCCTCGACAAAATGTTTGAGATCGTCGGATTCCGTAAGCTGAAGCCTATATTAGACGCGCGTATTACAGACATGATTTATTTTGACAAGTTACTTGAATACGCTTACACCGCTCTGCTCGACGGATTTGTTGAATGTACGATTGAACAGTGGGAGAACGGTCTAGATCTGGATGCATATTTTAAAAGTTTTAGATTTATCGAAATATCCTGCGCTTTGGTAGAAAGCACTTGAGAGTTACAGAGCTGAGCTCGCCTACATTGTTCACCCTGAAGAGCTGTACCTCTATATAGTGGATAGGTGTCGTTACGATTTGGTAGAATATTTCCAATCCCGCTATGTCGAGTGAAGAAGAGTTCACGATTGAAAAGTTCGGGACGTTAAGAAAAAATCCCCTTTTGGAAAGGCATGATTATAAACTTGTATTTAATGTTATGGTTAACGATGACATTTTTGTGCGTGATTTTGATTGTGTTCTAGCTGTGCTTAAAGATAACTTGCCCACCGAGTGTAAAGTGGGTACAAAAATAGTATTGAACGATATGAAAGCTATTTATATTGAGTATAGACCGCCGCATCAGTTAAACGGTGAACTGATGCTTGGACGGTTTTACCACATCGTACAAAGTAATGCCGATGTGGATATAGCCTCAATAACACTGGTCTACACATTTTGAAAAGGTTTGTGCTTTGGAGATAAAATGTGTTTTCTCTTATGGATTTTGGGGTGCTGAAAACGAATATGACCATAAAAACAGTTGATTGGCTACAGTTTCCAAGGAAATTTAAGTTACACACTTTGCGTATACATATGTATGCCATATATTAGTAACATACCTGTATAATGCAGTCACTTATATTGATTCAATACGTCGCTTCTTTGCTAGTCTCTTGTATTCAACTTCTGGAGCATCTCTTGTTATTGTCCAGCAGTAGTCTGCTAACAATGATGGACTCCATTTCCCCTGGTAGCGTTTCTCCATTGCTGAGATATCCTGGTGGAAACGTTCAAAATGTTCATCGCTGACTGATCCTCAGTTGGCCGGAAAAAATTCCAGGTGCGAATGGAGGAAATGTATCTTTAAAGACATATTGCAGCCCATTTTTTGATAGGACAACAGCAGGTTTTCCACCAGCTCCATTTAATTGTTAGCTTTGGTATTTCCTAGAAAATTGGTTGCTACTAACCGGAAAGCATTCCACGCACGTCTTCTCCTCACCACCTAGGATAAGTCGAACTCCTCATCTCTAAGAAGCTTGTGGATCTCTGGACCAACAAATACACCCTCCTTGATTTTTGCTTCACTGAGCTTTGGGAATTTACCACCGAGGTACTTAAAAGCTGCCCCCGTTTTATCCATAGCCTTAACAACATTTTTCATGACGCCCAGTTTGATGTGTAAGGGTGGTAACAAAATCTTGCTCGATTCTACAAGTGGAGGATACTGAACATTTTTTGTTCCAGGTTCCAATGAGTGTCAGAGTGGCCAATCCTTCTTGATGTAATGAGAAGTCCTAGCCCGACTATTCCATTCACACAGAAAACAGCAATACTTAGTGTAGCCCGGCTGCAGTCCAAGCACGATAGCAACAACTTTCAAGTCACCACAAACCTGCCACTGATGTTTGTCATAGTTTATGCAGTTCAAAAGTTGCTTCATATTGTCATATGTTTCCTTCATGTGGACTGCATGACCAACTTGAATTGATGGCAATATGTTGCCAACATGCAACAAAACAGCTTTTAGACTCAACTTCGATGAATCAATGAACAGTCTCCACTCATCAGGGTTGTGAATAATGTTGAGAGCTGCCATCAGATCATCGATGTCGTTGCAAGCTACAACGTCACCTTCCATGATGAAGAATGGGACAAAATCTTTTTGACGGTCACGAAACTTACACAGTCTAACATTTTCAGTGAGGAGATTTCACTGCTGCAATCTGGAGCCCAACAGCTCTGCCTTACTCTTTGGCAGTTCTAAATCTCTGATAAGGTCGTTTAATTCATTCTGAGTTATCATGTGCGGTTTAGAAGATGTCAAGTTATAAACAAATTCTGGGTCTTGTGAAGTTGAAGGCTCACAAGTTTCGCAGGTTCCTTCATTCTCCTCGTCCTCTGACTCCAGGGAGAATGAGTGTGGGGGCTCAGGAACCGGTAGTCCTTCGCCGTGAGGTACCAGGCATATAGCAGAGGGTATATTCGGATATTGTAAAATACACTTTTTCTTCTTGCAAATACCTTACTTGACTGGAGGCACCATGCAGAAGTAACAATTGCTGACATGATCTGTTGGTTTCCTCCACACCATTGGCACTGCAAAAGGCATAGATTTCCTTTCCGATTCAACCACTGGCGAAGGTTTGTTGCACAAGTATTGCAGCATATGTGTGGGGCCCAGCTCTTGTCCTGATCTCCAATCTTACTGCCAAAATAAAGGTGATATGCTTTCCTAATCACGGCGGTTATAGCAGGCTTTTGTGATGCAAAAGTCAATTCTCCACAAACATAACAAATGTTATCTACACTGTTCACGCAATTACGAGGCATCTTTATTCAAATTAAGCTGAAAAAAATTCAGTTTCAAAAGCAAACACTAAAAAGAGTGACAAGGGTGCACTGTATGACTTCCGCGAATGAACTGATGCTGTGGCGTAATATGTAGACGCCTGTGACACATCGACGCCTTGACTCTACTGCGCATGCGCGTAGTTATATTTTTTTTATTTTAATAAATTAATGTAATTACATTGCATTTTAATAATTTTAAATTAGGTAAGGTTAAGTTAGGTTAGTATTCCATTTATATTAATATCAAAAACATTATGGGAAGCAATATGTTAAAATGATCCAATCTCTTTCTTAATAAATAATTTACAAATACATAATGTAATAGATAAATTTAAAATTACATTTTATTGTATATATATGTATATATTTACATTAATTTATTAAAATAAAAAAATATAACTATGCGCATGCGCAGTAGAGTCAATGCGTCGATGTGTCACAGGCGTCTACATATTACGCGACAGATGCAGTCCAATTAGTAGGGTGCAGGGTTGCCTGATATCTTTATAAATAGAGCCAATTGGCAATTTTAGGCATCATTTTTGTATTCAGTGACCCAAAATTAGTAAAGATTGACTACTTTTATTTCCGAAGCATTTAGGCTGTAGACCAGTGTAACATGCGAATTTAGCGTTTTGCACCTTAGAACGTAAAGACAATATATATATATATATATATATATTTCCTGTAATAATATGATTATACGTTTTGTATATTTTTTCCTGTACTAATATTTGATAATATAACTTTTGATAATATAACTATATATTTTCCTGTACTAATATTTTGTTAATACTTTGTTTTCTATGATTATATATAATTAATATATAAATATATTTTTCTAATATTTTGTTAATTCGCTGCTTTGTATGATTATATATTTTCCGTTCTATTATTTGATCATATATATATATATATCCCACAGTATGTCCATTAATTCATAAACAGAACGTTGTATTGGTGTTTTATTTATTCCTTGAACACGATTATATCCATAACATAAATAAAAATTAAAATAAAGGGTGTTACCTGACAACTATCCTCATCTAAATTAAAATAAATGGTGGTATTTAGCAACTCCCCATAATGAAAATTAAAATATATGGTAGAATTTAGCAACTCTCCCTAGTAAGGTATACCTGAACAATTAAAATGCTATCTGCCAACTCAGCAGCCAAATGGTTGAATAATATAAGGAATAATTAAATACATGGCGCTATCTGGCAACTCAGCCTTCTAAGCCAACTGGCTGTGGCGCCCGCTGGCCCTGGCTGATTAATATATACTTTAAATAAATACATAGCGCAAACTGGCAACTCAATAATCTAAGCCAACATTAATATAAGGAGTAAATAAATACATGGCGATATCTGACAACTCAGCAGCCAAATGGCTGAATATATGGAATAATTAAATACATAGCGCAATCTGGCAACTCAGCCTTCTACGCCAACTGGCTGATTAGGGGTCTATAAGAGAGCGGCAGGGTGGCTGGAGGAGTCATATGTGTCTGTCAGCTGTCAGGCGAACAACCCTCTCCTCTGGGTTCCCTCCTCTGGGTCTCTGCACCTTCGTCTTTCTCTTTCTGCCCCTTTGGGGGGTGAGGTCGTCCCATCTTCTCCCCCAAAGAGGTTTTGCAACACAGTGGGGTGGGGTTGGCGCAAAGTGGTGTGGGGGTGCCACCAAGGGGGGTGGGGTGCCTTGCAGCAAGGGGGTGGGGGGTTGGCACTCTTGCAACATTACGTAACATTATGCAACATTCCTGCACTCAAGGATTTTGCGTCCATACTACTGGCGTTGATAGATTTTTATTAATTCACGATATTTCTTTAACCTCGTCCTCATTTGGTTTGTCTATTTCCACGCTTCTCAAACTAGGGGTCGCGTAAATATTATTGGGGGTCGCAGAAACATTTGAAAATATTATTTTTTTCATAAATATACAGTGTTAGTACCTATTGCTTTTATGACATTGAGTGAAGGGTCGCGAAAAAATTTGTCTGGTCCAAAGGGGTCGCAAGTGAAAAAAGTTTGAGAAGCCCTGGTCTATTTATGTTCTTTTACTTTTCCCTATACACTTTTCTCCCATCCCTCACAGAAATTTTAAAAATTTGGTATTCCATGAAAAATACTAACAAAAAATAGGGATTTTTATATCTTTCTTTGAGTTTCTCAACTTTAGTGATGTTTTAGCACCATTTTAAGGTTTCCATTTGTTTACATTTTCACACATTTACGAATATTATTTCATACTTATATTTTTTAGGGCTTGTTATTTATCCTATATTACATTATAATTTATATCTCTTTTTCAAATTATTTGATTACTTTGATAAATTTTTATATTGAATCTGATTCGCTAAAATCATTTACACTCACTAATATAGTCTAATTCTATTCCGACACACAAAGCAAAATTCGGCATGACTTCCATGGCCGCGAATGAATCGGCAAAAAGGAAGACAAGGAATACTCAACAGCTGAATCCAAATTTTGGACAACCAAAGGATCTCTCATCGACTTATTTGCCTTCGACCGAAGATATAATTGCTTTATGTTATGTTATAATTTCCTTTATGTTAGAGAGGAAAGAATTAAGTCAGGAGAAGCTAATCCAAAAATTTATGATGTTGCTACAGTCGTTGCCCAAAAAGTAAAGACTGTATGGGATCGTGCTTCTATTCCAACTAGCCATCATAAGACCATAACGCAGCGCATTCAAGGTTTGTACGAAAAATATCAAAATGTCTTGAAACAATTCAAAGGGTGGAAAGACCAAGCATCCTATCAAGCAATGTTTTACAAATTTAAACTTGATTCACAGAAGCTCTTTGATATAGCTTCTTGTAAATGTGAAGACTTCCTGACATGTCGTTGTCAGAAAGACTGAAAAGTTCCTGTTCTGGAAAGGGATTTCCTTAATGACCAACGAATTTCCCGAAAAATGATGATTGGATCCGTAGATAAAGTGGTCACCAAAAAGATGCAAAAAAAAAGAAAGGTTACACAAAAGTATGAGGAATATACAGTACGGATCTCGAAAGGAATGAAAGAATTTGATACTGCTGCAACTGTTTCGTCAAGTTTCAGCGAAATGGACGAGAGCAGTGATCCGTTTAAATTCACCTTCACAAATGAGAATGCGGTTGCCAACAGTTGGTAGAGAATGCGATCGAAGAGGAATATCTGACCGTGCTGAGGCAGCTCTTGCATCTGCTGTTTTTCAAGATTTAAAATTAATTAGTAGTGAAGATACTTCTTCAGTGATCGACAGAAGCAAGATAAGACGAGAAAGGAGCAACATTAGAAAAGATCTCACTGAAGATACCGCAACTTTCAGTTCAAGTGATCATGTTACGGGTCTCTACTTTGATGGAAGAAAAGATCGAACAAACGTTATGATAATGAAAGGTATAAGTATCATTCTAAGATTACTATGGAAGAGCATATTGTCCTTTTGAAAGAACCAGGCTCAACTTACTTAGGCCACATATCTCCAGAATTGAGCACAGCACAAAGCATTTATAAAGGTATTTTGGAGTTCTTGGGATGCAAAAATATCAGTGCTAGAAATATTGTTGCCATTGGCTGTGATGGCACTGCAGTCAATATTGGAGTAAAAGGAGGCATATTAAAAAATTTGGATCAGAACTTAAACAAACCCTTTCACTGGTTTATTTGTCTCTTTCATTTTAATGAGTTACCATTGAGGCATTTGTTAGAACACCTCGATGGGCCCTCCCATGGTTCACGAGAAATGTCAGGACGAATTGGAAAAGCATTAAAATCTGTCGACCAACCAATAGTTAAATTTGAAGCCGTGGAAGGAAATACTCTTCCAGTTACTGATTCTGATGATCTAAGTACAGATCAATTGTACCTTTATAAAGCTTCTCAGGCTATTACTTCTGGGTGTTGCAGTAATGACTTAGCAAATCTTCAACCTGGGCCAATGCGTTTCTACATGGGGTGTGGAAATCCGATGGATAGCTTAAAAGTGCTGGTAGAATACATCGTCAAGTTTATGCTCCAATGTAGTTTACGATCAAGACAAAACCTTGGTGTTATGATGGACCTCGTCAGCTGTGGCAGATGGTAGCTTGTTGAAGATACCTAACAAAGAAGTTTAGAGATTTTGTTGATAAAGTTATCATTCGTAACGCCTACTTTGCGCCTTCTTCTTGCAATGATTACTGATAATCGGCCAAACATTTGAAAATTGGCAATACAAAGGATTTAAGTAGCAAAATCTCAAGCCCAAAAAATGAAAAGCATTCTCGAGTTCAGTGTACCGAAGCTAAATTTCCATGCACTTGACAACACTAGTATTATATTTTGGACTGATAGTCCCATCAGGCTTGAACCACCATTGACAAAACATTTAACCAAAGAGGAGTTGACATCATTGGCTGAGAACACTAGCAAAGAAAAATTAAAACTCTTTCAATTCCCTTGTCATACACAAGTAGTAGAAAGGAGTATCAAACTTGTAACAGGAGCGGCAAGAGCAGTTTATGGAAGTGAGAGGAGAGATGGCTACGTTAAAACCAAAATTGCATCTCAAGCAATAATGAAATAATTTGAAACCAAGTGAGACTACAAAACTGAATAAGAAGCTTTCTAAATTATTGTGGTGGGTGGGTTAGGGTGGAACTCAAAGAATAGCCACCCCCATGTGCTGAGTTCTGATCAACTAATCAACGAAAGCAATAAAAACTATTTTTTGTTAGTATTTTTCATGAAATACCAAATTTTCCAAATTTCTGTGAGGAATGGGAAAAAAGTGTATAAGAGTAAAGTTAAAGAACATAAATAGACAAATCAACTGAAACAAAAATGATCTACCCAGCATAAACAACGGAAGATACGCTTAAATCTTTGAATTTTTCCTTAATTTTTTGGGGGACCTGAAAGGCAAAATCTTTGACCTCCTTGGTGCCCGGGATACGTCGCGACGTAGCCAATGTCGTCACACCGCTTCCCGTTGATCAGTGAAGTTAAGTGACATTGGGTCTGGGTAGTAGTTGGATGGGAGACCGTCCGCTACGTCCAGACTATGTAGCGACCCGTGGTTCGGATCTCACGTAAAGCTGTAGGTCCCCTCCGTCATATGACCTTAGATGTTGCGAAGAAGGTTAAATAAAACCAATAATTATTATCCTTGGGGCTGGTGAAGTTCATGTCGCAGGTAGCTAATATTTTACAGATTTCTTATTGGTACCACAGACTAACTTTTGGGTACCCCTACAAAAATGAACTCTTAAAAATGTTTTTCACTCCACCCTATTCCACAATCTTGTTTTATTTCATCCACAGAACCGAATGATGCCGAAGATGGGGTACTGTACCAGCAACAGTACCCATCGTAGATATTGCAGATGAAGCTGATGATAGCGACGATAGTGTAGTTGTTGTTGAGGCTACAGACTGCACCGCGCGAACGTCACGCACACTAGCGTTCCGGAACCCTCAGTAGCGGCAGCAGTAGCACCCACAATCTCCATTTCGGGGAGAAAGCGGGTGCATGAGGATGCTAACAGCCTCATTGTTGAAACATCTTCCACGGCAGGCATAATATGTGTTAAACTCTCCACGAATGCGTCTGCCGTTAGACCCTCAGTAAGTTCTTAAAATGTAATAGAACCTCAACCCTCAACGTCTTATGGTACTACACCTGCAACAGCGCCAACCCTGAATAAATATACCCCCACTTATCTACGTTCAATATCTATTCCAGCTGTACTCTCTCCCTCGGCAGCAATGTCTCAACCTGCAGACGGAAGCATATCATTCGAACTAGTGCGCAACGTCACCTCCACCCCGGCTTTGAATAGAAGACGCTACGTAGTCAGGGTCGATCCGCGAGCTATGTATAACAACGGTGTTGAACACGGACTGCGGCTCATAGTTGAACGTGTTGTAGAGTTTGCCCTTCAAAGCAGTGAGGGGCGCGAGTCCAGAGTAAGACAGAGTATGGCAAAAACCATGATTTGTGTAAGGGTTGTCTCGAGTTTACGAATGATATAGTGAAACATTGTAAGGATTGTCACATGGTTTGCGAACAGTATGCGAAAGCCGGTTAGTTGAAGCTGAGAAGAGGGACTGTAATGGATGTAGACGCACGTTTTTCAATAATTCCTGTTTTGAATTCCACAAATCAAATGGGACGTGCAAGAAAATGAGAATTTGCGAGTGCGGCATATTTCATCTGATGGACAGTTGGGGAAAATTCGAGCACATGTGTAATGAAATTCGTTGTACTACATGCTATGAGAAATATAAGGCTGATGGTGTAAAGCATGTTTGTTATATAAAAGATGCCAAGACTAAAAATAACACCGGTCTGCATGAAAATCGATTTCTTTATTTTGAGTTGTGATTCTGAAGCAGTTCGCTGCGCTGAATTAAAAAATGCTACCAGTTTTTTTCTATCACCCACAATTTTAAAGTTATTAGCAAAACAATTTTGGGGCGTTTTGTAATTTTTTACCTTTTTTATCTTTAATTAATTTCGTTTTTTCATATTTTTCAGGTAGATAATTCTAACATTACGTCTTTAAAATTTTAATAATGGCTTCTAGAGGATGTACCCATAGTCCAGACATATTTTGTTATATTTGTGGTCGGTATGTTGTAAAACAAAGGGTAAATGTAACGACCTTCATTAAGAGAGCTTATCATGCTTATTTTGGAATTAAATTAGGAGATCAAGACAAAAGTTGAGCTCCACACAAGGTTTGTCTTACGTGTGTTGTGGCACTAAGGAATTGGAGCAAAGGTAAAAAGAAAAGTTTGACATTTGGGATCCCTATGGTATGGCGCGAGCCTAGAAACCATACCGACGACTGCTACTTCTGTTCTTGCAATGTTAAAGGTTATAATGCAAAGAATAAAGAGAGCCTTCAATACCCAAGTCTTCCATCTGCAATAAGGCCGGTACCCCATGGTCCAGAAGTTCCTATTCTCTGCCCACCCGAGAGTCTGGATCAATACAATTCAGATTCTGATTCAGCTCCAAATCCAGACAATGATGATGTTTATGAACAGCCAACAGCTGACCGAGATCCTCCTAAACCATTAACCCAAGCCGAACTAAATGACTTAGTCAGGGATTTGAATCTGCCTAAGGACTCTGCAGAACTTTTGGGGTCTAGATTGCAAGAGAACAATTTATTGGCATCCGACACATACTTCGCTTGGTACAGAAATCGTGAGAAAGACTTCGTGCCTTTTTTCGAAGAAGATGGTCCCTTGGTATTTTGCAAGGACATCACAGGATTAGTGTGCAAGCTAGGCATCGAATACCAAACCAGTGACTGGAGGTTGTTTATAGATTCCTCTAAAACCAGTCTAAAAGGAGTGTTACTGCACAACGGTAACAAATATGCATCAATCCCAGTGGCCCATTCTACTCATTTAAAAGAGACTTATGATAACATGAAACTGCTTCTGGAAAAATTTCAGTATCAAAATCACAGATGGATATTGTGTGTGGATCTCAAAGTCCTTTGCATGTTACTTGGGCAGCAATCAGGATACACTAAGATGCCATGTTTCATCTGCGAATGGGATAGTCGAGCACGTGACCAGCACTGGAAGAGAAAAACTTGGCCTCCTAGATAGAATCTTACCCCAGGATCAAAGAACATTTTACATGAACATCTAGTTGAACCAAATAAAATCCTCCTACCACCCTTGCACATTAAGTTAGGCTTGATGAAGCAGTATGTCAAAGCATTGAATAGAGAAGGTGAGTGTTTCAAGTACATTTGTTCAAAATATCCAAAGATTAGCTACGAGAAAATAAGGAAGGTGTTTTTATAGGTCCTCAGATTAGAAAGTTATTGACAGACGATCATTTCCTGAACACAATGACCAATAAAGAAAAAGAAGCATGGCTTGATTTCAAAGATGTTGTTGAAAACTTCTTGGGAAACTACAAAAGCCAAAATTATGAAAGACGTGGAAAATATGCTTAAAAGGTTTTGCGCCTTAGGCTGCAACATGAGCCTGAAAGTTTACTTCTTATTTTCGCATCTTGACCGTTTTCCCGAAAATCTCGGAGATGTCAGTGAGGAGCAAGGGGAACGATTTCACCAGGACATCAAAACCATGGCATAAGAGAACATCAAAGAAGCACCGGTTTAGTCGTCATTAGTCAGATCTACCTTCGTAGTCTTAAGTCTTTGGAATAAGTCCTGAAATGTTTGCAAGTAAAGAAGGTAAATATATTTTGTTTCTTTCAGTTATTTTTTATTCTTTCATAAACAAGCAATATGCTTGTCCAAGAGCTAGGACTATTTAATTCTGCTTTAATTAGGTTTTACTCTATCACCTAAAGATTTCGTGCTACAAGGGGTGTTGTAATACCTCATCTGTCCCCAAATGTTAACCACCCATTGATGGGAGGGGAGAGAGTATTTTGCTGGGAACGGGACTGGTTGTTATATATATTCACCCTACTTTATTATGTAAGCGTTACTGTAGTCTATAACAACGGTTAATATTCGTTTTTTGACCCAGTCACACCCAGCTATAACAGCAATATATGTTGAATAACCAATCAAAACTGAATAAGAAAATATATATATTATCTTGTGCAAAGTTGTATAAAATGTACTTTTTTATAAAAAAAATATTTTCTACTTTCTAATATGTATGTATATAAATTTCGGTTAATTTGTTTATTTTGGCTACCTTTTTTGGTATATTTGGTGATTCTGGCTACTTCTTCGTAATTCAATTTGTCCTGTTTTACAAGTAAATCATTTTTAGCAATTTTTCGTCTGTTCAGTTTTTTTTTTGACTAGAAGTATGACGTGTCAGTTATGCATATTTGATTTTTAAGACGTTGATCCGCCATATTGCCCTCGATGAAGACAAGAGTTTAGACCTTTTTTTCAATCACAGACTAATTAAGACATCCGTGACCTGCCCTAAATGCAATAGTGCTTGTATTTTAACAAAAGACCAGAAGGTCTTTAAGTGCCGTAAAAAAATCTTAAAAATAACCGTGTGTCATTTCAGTTTAAGGGCACGCGAAATTTAGCGGACTACCCATGCAAGGTTGGCACATGTTATTACATTATCATTTGTATAATTTAGCTCTCGGGGGTACGGGGGCGGAGCCCCCGTAAAGATCACGCATCACAAATTGATCGGTTCTAATGTTTTGCGGACAGTTCAGTACGTTACACCAGTTAGGTCAACTGTACGCCCTTGATGATTGGTTAGGTTAAGTCATGATATTTTCGTTTAAATTCATTAGTTTAAACGAAAATGACGAGTGCAAACTTTTCTGGTTAATTTTGAGGTGTTTTGTACGAAACTGCCATCCGTTTCCTGTGCAAATGCGTAGTTTTCAAGATGACGATATCTCGAAAACTACGCATTTACACAGGAAACGGATGGCAGATTCGTGCAGAACACCTCAAAATTGACCAGAAACGTTTGCTCTCATTATAAAAAGAGACTGGGTCAAAAAACGAATAATTACCATAACAACAAAATTTATGGTTTAGCATGTGCAATCCAATGTTGGTCTCGATAAGATGGTTCACATTTGGGGATAAATGGGGGATTTATGACACACCCTGTAGTAAGAAAACCATACGTGATAGGGAAAAACTAACTATATTTTTGAGATCAGCGCACTCAAATTATATAGAATCACCAACTAGTTTGTAAGAATCGATCGACAAGTTTCAAATGTGTACTGGTGTAATCGGTGCATAACTATATATTATGACATAGAGACATACACAAACCCGGAAACCAAAGAGGTTAATACCACCTACTTCTAAGCCAGACCATCTGCGACAAGTGCATGAAGGTTGGGTATGATGATTACCGTAAATGTGGTAAACGGACAAACATTTTTAAGGCGGCTGTAAGAGACTCCCCGTGAAACTCTTTGTGGACTATATTATCAAGCTGTCGAAGCAATTCAAAAAAATTACCGTATATGTTCTTGCGCATAACGCAGCAAAGTTTGACACACAGTATCTTTATAAGGAACTGCTTGAATACGAGTCTTCAGAAATATTTACAGGTGATCCTTTGAAAAGAGGCAACAAACTTATTCAAATGCAGATAAGGAATAATGTTCAGTTTAAAGACACTCTTTTATACACGCGTTGTAAATTAGCCAAGTTGGCCAAAGTAACGGGCCTGGACGCTGAAGTTTCGAAAGGCTATTTCCCTTACACATTCCTAACTGAAGACACTTTAACTCTCGTAGGACTTCCACCACCCAAACATTACTTTAACTATGACAGTATGAATGCAAGTGAGCAGGAAGATTTTGAGAGGTATTACAATAGCTTTAACTACACCAATCTTTACAATATAGCAAACGAATGTGGGCGTTATTGCGTGAACGGTGAACGCGTGCTTAGAGTGTGCTTCCAGACCTTCAGAAGGATGTACATAACCCGTTTCAATTGTGATCCCTTACAAGCAGGAACCACAATCGCATCCTTATGCTTCAAGGTGTTCGAGAATAACTTTATGCCTGAAGACACTTTGGCTGTCATTCCCCGTAATGCCCCTCGTAGTTATGGGTATACGGCTATTTAATGACTGGTATGCTTATAAAGCATGCTCGCAACACGGGTTAGGTAGCCGTTAAGATTAACGTGCGCGTTTTTTGGGTGGATGATCTAAGTGAGGACACTCACATCGGTGTGAAGACGGTGTACTCATTTAACGGGTGCTGGGGGCATGGGTGCCCACGTGCTGAATGTGGAGTTACAGGGGATGTCCATGGGAGATCGCCAGCTGATAGTATTACCTAGACCCGGGCACGTGATCAGCTTATAAACTCCCAGTTTACTCACAAGGTGTTGTGGGAGCATGAGTGTGATGTCTGGCTGGAGAGTGATGCCCAATATCGTGAGGAAATAAGGGTCATGAAATGTTCAATGGTTGTGAACCCTCTAAAATGCGGAGATAGTCTGTTTGGAGGTCGTACAAACCCCTTCAAGCTATACTTCCCACCTACGGAGGGTATGAAACTTCATTACTACGATTTCTGTTCTTTATATCCCTACGTAATGAAGAACAACCCTTACCCCGTAGGAGAACCTGGAAAGCTGGTGGGCCCTGCGCTACCTACCATCGAGGACTTCTCAGCTGGTTTGAATGAGAACTATTTTGGACTC
This sequence comes from Bathynomus jamesi, assembly GCA_023014485.1. Taxonomy (NCBI): domain Eukaryota; kingdom Metazoa; phylum Arthropoda; class Malacostraca; order Isopoda; family Cirolanidae; genus Bathynomus; species Bathynomus jamesi. The sequence continues at coordinate 584,040 of JAJOZX010000509.1, forward strand.
TCCTTTATCGATGTACTCACTCCTACCGATTTATGGATGCCGATCCTGCCCGTCGTTATAGGGTACAAGTTCATGTTTCCCCTGTGTGTGAAGTGTGCAACAGGAGAATAATGGGCACTGTAGCCACACACCTAACCAGAGGAAGATCATAGGCGTTTATACAAGTCCTGAGCTGGCCTTAGCTATTCATCACGGTTACAGAATACTGAAGATTTATGAGGTGTGGAGGTTTCAGAAACTCCCCAACCTCTTCACCCCGAATATAAATACTTTTTTGAAGGATAAAGTTGAGGCATCAGGTTACCCGCGAGGAAAATTTGCACAGAATACAGACAGAGGTAACGACCATCTAGCTCAAACTTATAGTGAGGTTTGGGATTACGTAAACGTTATCGATAAAGAAGTCATGGAGATTGTGAATGTGGGCAACACCGACATAATAAGATACAACAGAATAAAAATGTCTACGGATACGTCATGTGTCACAAACATCCCTATAGCAAGCTTCATGACAGCTTACGCACGTATCAAACTTTGGCTTTTGTTGCATTCTCTTGGACGGCGGGTTCTGCAAGGAGAGAGAGATAGCGTGATATTCACGGAGAGAGGTGAATATATGCCACCTATTGGCGAATTCCTCGGCGAGCTGACTGACAAAATCAAGGATGAGTATGGTGATACCATCTATGCAAATTCTTTCGTTTCCACGGGGCCAAAACCTTACGAGGTACGTGTGAGGACAAGTGACGAGTACAAATACATCGTCAAGGCTAAAGGTATCACTCTGAACCACGCAAACCGAGAGATCATTAATTTTAACTCGCTCAAAGAACTAGTGAGCTTTGAAGACAGTGAAAATGAGGGTGACCAGCCGCCGCACTTGGTTGTGGGGACTCATAACTTCAGGGCACTGAAGTTCGGGGGCGTGGAGGAGCTTAGGGGTACAAAGATGTGTCGTAACACATACAGGAAACTATACCAGTATGGCAATGTTCCGTTTGGATACCGTGGGGAATGAATATTCGCTATATAAGTATATAATGTGTTTTAGAGTCTAGTTACTTGTTGACGATATTTTACAATTTATTTATTTTTCTATTTACTACGTGTGTTTTAAATAAATTTTGCTTCAGTTAGCGTTTCATCTTCTCCTTTGTGTGTGTTTGTGTGTGTGCGTGTGCAAGAAAAGTCTAAGCACCGTCCACTGTATGGTCCACACTGATAAAAAGAGTGCCACGTGACTCCTGCTACTAAACCAATTGGAGGGACATATCTCCTCCCGGCATGTTCAGTTGACCCCAGCAAGCCTTGGCTCTCAGACTTATCTTTTACCTGTTAAAGAATTCTCGCGTAGATGAAAAAATAACGATGGCAACCGCTGATATTGCATGCTCCACATTCCTGAAGTGGTACTCGGTAAAATCTACAGATATGGTGAACACTCAAAGAATTTCTAGTCATACCTCCTTTGAAGCCTTTAAGGCCAAATTAAATCGTGCGAAGCAGGAGGAGCAAGACGTCCAAATACTCTATGGCTATTCTGGTGAGAGCATCGCGCGTTTCGTGGCGCCAACGATGTAATGGAATTTGTTGTAAGATTAAACTACATTAAAGAACACATACACCGTGAAATAAAAGAATCAACGCTTGCAGAAGAGAAACAGGGGATCTGGATTGTGAATCTTGTTGACGATTGGTGTGACAAGAGGTATTACGCCATGTTACAGCATACTGAGTATGCATACTGAGTCGCGTATACTGCGACGGAAAATGTAACTTTTGTTATTATGGACAGCTTAAAATATTTCTACATTACATCCATGTATATCATGATGAGGTGCGCGACTATCCAGTATAATGGGATACAGTTTTAAATATTCCGATAATTTTCCAGTGCGACTTGATTCTTTCATGTTGGAACAATAGGGTGTGTCAATTTGGGAGGTGAAAATTAATTTTTGCCAATTCCTTCACTGAGGGGTTTTAAAAATATGTTTTTGGATGTGAAGAATTCAAATCTGCTATTATTTTTGTGATTGCTCAACACTTAGCTTGGTAAATCTACGTTTGATTAAAAAGCACATAAATTGCTCTCGGAAAACAACATTTATTAATTTTAGCTTCTCAAAATGTCAGGTAATGCTATAAAAATTTTAGTTTCTCTGCATAAAACATATCCTAGTAATCATAAAACATATCCTTGTAATCATAAAACAATATTAGAAAGTAATAACGTCAGTAAAAAAAAAATATTTAAACAACAAGTTTCATCAAGTCTTGCTTTGATTCGATCTTGGACATCAGCCGCCGACTTGCTTCTTGGCCTCTGATATAGCCCTCACGTTTCTCATGTGTATACACCCTGCCTGCTGCCTCTGTGACTTGTTTCACACACCTCTCTATTGACTGAGCATGACAGGGCCACTGTGGAACTTGCATAGGCTTGTCAAAGAACTTCTTTACTTCCGCTGTAGTCAGTTTACATGTCAAATGAGGTTCAAATACCCCGTCAGACCAGTCTGTCAGCTCCAACACGGAAGAAGCACTGGTGTTGATGGAAGGTGTCTTCCTGGGACGTACATAAACATCTCCAAGTGTGTCATCATCTCCACCCCTCATGTCAACAATCTTTTGGACACCAGCTCTCCTCTCCTCACTGTCATCTGAGCACAAGAGTGTCTGGATTATCATTTCGCTGAATGCATACCATGCTGAGCGTTTGATGGTTGGCAAAACAGCATCCACTACAGCCTTCTTTTGCAGCCTAACTAGCCGCAGATGAAACAAGATGTGGCGTGGGCCTTCCACCCAAGTGTTTTACTTTGATGTTGAACCAACAGGGGTAGTACACACCAACAATGTATTCCACTATCAGTCTTAAGTTGTTGAGGGTTTTGCCTTTAAGGCCATGTTTTGAAACCCATATGCGACAAAGCCTGTTTGCTGTTGTCAACCACCTTGAATGGCTCACTGGACCAATTTCAAGAAGGGCCAGATCTGTGGGAAGTTCTCCTGTCCTTATGGCCTGTGTGATCCTATACCCGTACGCTTGATCAGTAGAGAGATCCTTTACGACATTGTCACTCAGTGAAGTAAGAGGCTCTCCAATTGAGAGTTTGGTGAATGAAGGATCAATTTCAAGTTCGGTTGCAGTGTCTAGCATCTTGCCAATGTTACCTGTCCACTTGTTGTTAGACAAGGTCTTCCCATCCAGTGCTGTGAGCAAGTGTCGCAGGGGTAACTGGTTAGTGTGGAGGGCACAAACCAACCAGATCAGCTTTCGGCAAAGCTTGACCTCTACCCAATGCATGGAACCACCCTCCCAGCCAGTGTTAACATTTGTAGAATCACCTCCAATGGCCTGCAGGCTTTTATCAATGCCCTTCTTCTTCATGAAATCTACAAGATTATCAGCAATAACTTCAGCAGGTTTTTTCTCGTTGAGCCTTTCTCAGGAGTGAAGTGGTAGAGATATCTTCCACCTGGCTCACTGCACACAGAATAATGCTCTTCTTTGATGATGCTGGGGAACTGACGATCTGAATTGTCTGCTTTCAGCATAACTTTAGTTGTATCTTGACGGCCGTCAAAGAAGATGCAGTCAATTTCACCCTTCTTACAAAGATCATCAAATTCCTGATACAGGGATCTCATAACTTTTTCTTGGGCCCTCTTGACTTTATTGTGATCAACTACAAGTCTCTTGTCTTCTTCAGTGATCAAGCCAGCATCCATAAAGGCAGCAGTGATGATGGCAGCTGTGGCACGCAGGCCAACACCATATCTGATGCTATGCATAGCAACATTAGGTATTTCTAATGTGTTGTACTCTGGCTTTTTATTGGAAGTTGAAGACGTGCTTGGTATTTCTAATGTCACTTCATAACTTCCATCCTTTCCATCTTGAGCACCAGCTATTTGTTCTTCATTTTCATCATCAGAGAAAATTATTTCATTTGATGGCATTGAAACATCCTGCTTACTTGTCTGCTTATATTCAGCAAGCCTTCTTCTTTCGTCTTCTTGCCGCTTCTGCTTTTTGACTTGTCTGTTGTGCTCAGGTTGATCTGGCAAGCCAATCTGATGTGGTCCAATAGAACCAGACTTGTCTCTCTGATCTTTAATGAAAGCAAGTTCCTTCACAGGGATCTTCATCTCCCTAGGGCATGTACGGTTAATGTGAGTTTCGTTTTTGCAACCAGCATCTGCAAGGCAGCCAAATTCAGAGCAGAGAACAATTTTATACTTGCAACTGAGGATGTCAAAAAGCTTGTCAAGTTTTGCAATGAAAGCCTCTTTGACATGTAGCTTTCCTCTCCCAAGAGATATGTTTTTGGCCTGCTCCCAGCTCTCTTGGATTTTGTTTAAGATTGTGACTCGTGAATTTACAACGTGGGCTACAAAAGAACTGTTTGCTCGTTCCCATTTTTCAAGCACTTTAGGGTAAATGTCCTTTGCAAGACTGGCTGCTGGGTAGTTTCTCACATCCTCACCACTTTGTTCTCTTAGCAGTAGCCCATATTTCAGAACGTCTCGCAGAGTTGGGAGTTCAGAGGGCAACAACTCTCTACCAGTTCCAATTAGGTTGCTCATATGTGTGAATGTCCCCAGTCTTGTCCTCCTTTTAGAAGCCATTGTAGGTCAATTCCCACTGGTTAGGATGGTAGCACTGACGGACAAGTAATCTTCAGCACACTGATGAATATGTTTCAACCTGTGAAATAAGCAAAAACAGCAGTGCATTATATATACAGCATATATAATTATTAATATAATAATTATTATGTAATTCCACAAAAAAGTCACAAAAGTCACTATTTTTATGTAGCTTCTTACCGAGCAAAACTAAATTATATTAAATTAACAAAAATATCTTTAGAATTCCTAAGTCATGCTGCAACTTTTTAGCACCCCTCATATTTGGAATTTGAAAGTTGAAAAATTCGACACACCCTATAATGGAACAACCTTGTACACGAATCCGTGTTACTAACGCCTGCATCCTGTATGAGGCATCCCGTATGACTCATTCCCCCGACCCCTCACGTCTTCACCCACCCGCGTCGTCTGATCTCACCCTGCACTCAACGGCTCATAACTGCCTCAGAGGGTGACTCGGAAGGACGTGCCCTCCAGAATTCTCGACATCGTTATCAACTTCAACAGAATACTAATAAGAGATGGAGTCCAGTGGTCCAGTATTCTCAACGCTGTATACGACGTATCCGTTCTCAAATCTCTGCGTGTGTTTAAACGCAGTTGTGTGGCTATTAATTATGTGCTTGAATCAAAATGCACACGTACAAACTATGGTAAACGCAATGTTGTTTATTTAAATGTTGAGGAGGTGTCTAAAATCTTTATGTTGATTGAGAAGTGGTCTGAGGGCAGTTATAAAATACCCCTAGGTATGGGCGCAAAATGAGAACAGATAAGTGATGCTCCCTCATACGCCGTTATTTCTACAATGTATGTAAACAGTGTTACTAATCAACCATGTGTCGATATACGATTGATGTGGAAGAACAGTGGATATAATGTAGCGCTCGTCCATACCCGAAATCGTTTTATTCTCGAAAGATTATTTGAAATCACTGGCTTTCGTAAGCTAAAGCCTATATTAGAGTCGCGTATTGCTGATATGCGCTATTTCGACACAGTTCTCGATTTCGCGTACACTGTGCTGCTCGATGATTTTACCGCGTGCCGAGACGAGCAAGGGGAGAATGGGCTGGAGTTGAAGATATATTTAGAAGAAACAGATCCCCTAAAATACCACACGCTTTGGAACGTTGATTTCGAATGATACAAACCGTGTCCAGGGGCGTACCCAGAAATTTGCCAAGGAGGGGGCGAACTTGGAATTAATCGTAGAAGTATAATTGAAATAGAGATATATAATTTTTATGTACGTTCATGATGAGCTTATCGTTCAGTTAAAGATGATTACCTACCTACTGCTAAGACACATTATGAATAAAAATATAAAAATTATGATAAAAATCTGATTAGTAACATAATATTCAATGCAAACCGCAATTAGGATGCTCAGATTTGTATTAACGTAAGGATAAAAAAGTGCTAATTTCGAGATTAAGCATTTCCTTGGACTGTTACCTTTATAAAAGAAAATTATTCTCAGGGCCGGATTAAGAGTTTTCGGGATCCTAAGTCACTTTAGATTTTTAGGAGTAGAGGAGGCAAGAGCTAGCGCCGAAGGCGCGAGTTTCTAGGAGGTCCTGAGACATCGTTTGCTAGAAAATTTGAAGTTTTAGGCTGAGACTACATTTTCTGCCTTTTAAAATAGACTGCAGTAGAGCATCTCTTTTTAGCATGAAGATATCAAATTTATACTGAAAATTCTCAATATAACGTACATCAACGTTTTATTAATGCATAATAAGATCTTAGAATTATTCTAACAATATTATTCTAACGATAAATTCAGGCACCTCGCTTTTTTCCTGACAAAGTTATTGAGAATAAGAGGGGCATCAGCTAAGGTGAGTTTACTCCTATTCATAGCCATTATCACCAAACCTGTCCGACGCTCTTCTCCCATGGTAAATCGTAACCAAGTTTTTAACCTTCGTAAGTTTGAAAATGATCGCTTAGGAGTAGCAGTCGTCACAGGCTGGCTGGACAGCAATAACCACTGTCAGTTTGGACATTTTTCCTTTTGAAAAATTTATAACGGTCCATTATCTTTAGTCCTGTGACACCTGCAAATAGTACTCTACAAAGTTACAAATAGAAATAGGAATTATTACTAACCATAACATTAAAGTCCATCATAATGAAATAAAAAATCCAAACAAAATCCACACAAAATTTTGTGTGCAATACAATGTGAAAAATTGTAAATTAAATGAAAACTTTGAAACTGAATTTTAAAATGTTTTAAAAATGAATATCAAATTTTAAAAATAACACTTAATGTTAACTTCCAGGATTCTAAACCTATCATAAAGGTGAAAAACCAGGAACAGAGACAAATGTATGAGGCATTTTATATTTTGGCAGAAAACACCATTTCCAATATTAAGTTGTCATACAGTATGGATAGCTTTATTTTTAACATTTTAAAATATTTTAGGGCAATTTCGGGTCGTGACCGGCTGCCAGATGTACAGGATTAATTTTTATAGATTTCTTACCTCGAAGGTTTGAAATCTGGAAAATAGTTTGCCTTTGCCAACTGCCAGACGTACGACAGCTACCATCCCTCTGTCCGTGTTTATGCCTTCACACAGTCATTTAAACCTTAGCTCTTCCGCAGGACGGAAGTTTTATAACTTTTATGGATATTTTAATTAGTTTATGGCTTTAGAAAGAGCTTGGTTGTGACCATCCGAAATTAATTAGCCTTTTTAAACACTGTTTTATAATAAATTTATATTTTTTCCTTGCGGGTTGGTGTAATATATATATATATATATATATATATATATATATATTATATATATATATATATATTAAATAAATCTTGTATGTATTATTTGGGTTTTACGTCTATTGTATATACATATTTTAACTCATATTTACTGATTGGTTTATTTTATGGTTGATACAGATATATATTAAATAGAACGGATGAATGTATTCGCCTGTTGTAATTCTCTTTTACACTGCCTGTAAAATGTTGTTTTATATCTGATGAATATATAGAGGGTGTCCCATAAGTCCGGCATCATAGGAAAAAAAAAAAAAAAAGGCAAAACAAAAGCTTTTATTTACAGAACGTGCTCAATATGTCCACCATTGTTTTCAATACACAAATTCAGACGTGATACCCAGTCAGCAAGCACACGGTAAATGATGTCAGGAGTAATGGTGTTACATGCCCAATAATGCGCAGCCGCAAATGTTCAACACTCCTAATTTTCTCTGCGTATACCAGCGCTTTCAAGTCGCCCCAGAGATAAAAATCTAGTGGCGTGAGATCCGGGCTTCTAGCTGGCCATTCCACAGGCCCTCGACGTCCTATCCAATGACCAGGGAATTGTTGGTACAGGTATTCCCTTAATTGGGTGCTGTAATGTGCAGGAGCGCCGTCTTGCTGGAACCATGTTGGGAAATTTCCTTCTTCGTTCAAGACACTGGGAAATGATTCTTCCTTGAGCATACGTAGGTAGGTGCCTCCAGTGACATGTTCATCGAAAAAGAGGGGGCCTATGATGCGATCCTTCCAAATGCCACACCATACCATCACCCGAGATGCACCTTGCTCCTTTGAAGAGGTATACCAGTGAGGGTTGTTTTGAGACCAGTAGCGGGTGTTCTGTCGATTTTCCTCACCATTTCCATAAAAAACAGCCTCGTCACTGAACAGAATGGTGGACGGGAAATTGGCATCTCGAGCATATTGTTCCGTAGCCCATTCACAAAATTCCATCCGCCGGTCGGGATCATCTTCGCTTAATTTCTGTAGGATCTGAAGTTTATATGGATGCCATTTGTGAGCCTGAAGAATGCGATGGATGCTACTTTTCGACACTCCTGTCTCGGCGGACAATCGCCGAAGAGACTTATTGGGACTTTTGTTAAAATGAGCTAGGATAGCAGTCGCTGTATCATCGTCAGTGGACCTCCTTGAAGGTCCACTGCGTGGTTTATCTTCTTTGGATCCTGTTTCCTTAAACTTTGCAACAAGTCTGCTAACACAACTCTGTGTTATTGGTTCGCGGTCTGGATGCAGTCTTTGACTCCGATTTCCTATGAGTAGAATTATCTGGATTCGTTCTTCGTTGCTCACAGACATTATGGCCTGTAGAAAGAGAAAAATATGAATTATGGTTTGTAGAAATAGAAAAATATGAATTTCTCCTATGATACCGGACTTATGGACACCCTGTACAATTTTATATATATATATATAATATATATATATATATATATATATATATATATATATATATATATATATATACTGTATTAGAGTCAAAGATGTATTCAAAAACTCTTCAAGCCAGAAAAAGTAAAAAATGAAAAAGTACATACATGGAAGTAACTTCATATATATATATATATATATATATATATATATATATATATATATATATATTATAATCAGGTGGACCTAAGCCAATACGACCGGCTGTGGCTCCAGACTGACAACCAGATGCCACAGCCCCCAAATTTACTTGAAGAAGTTGTGGTGATAGGATGTCATGTTCCAGTTATCCAATATATGAAAATGAAAATAAAAAGGTTTATTGGCAGACTATAGTCCATACGACAAATATTATTAATACAGTGCAGTTCACATGCTAAGGATAGAAATATATACAGTTGATTAGAAATAATACAGTAATGTCGGAGTTCAGTGGAGCTACAGACAGACGTTTTCGTACCAAGAATCTCATAGCTTAGAGGATAAACGGTAGGACTCATGGATATCTTGGATAATCGGGTTAGTTGATTTTTTAATTCTTTGTATCAGACTGTATTGAACACGTCTTGTTACCTCCGGGAAGCTTGGGACATTGCGGGTAGCAAACATTTGCAAAGCTGAGCATCTTGGGGGTAATTTATGTAAGAGTCTAAAAGCCCTGTTGTACAGCAAATTTATTGTTATGCCACCTCTTTTATAATTCACCCACAGTTCCTGTCCGTATATATTACTGCAGAAAGTACGAAAGAGAGTGTCTTTAGCTTCACTTGTACAGAACCGAAAGTTTCTTATAGTCATATTCGCTTTAGCACAAAGGCTTCGAGATTGTTTTCTTATATCCGAGTCATCACTCAAGGGGCTGGTAATAGTTTGACCCAAATACTTAAACTCTTGTACTTCCTCAATTATTTCACCTTTCATTTTTAAACCTAATATCAGCTGGCTGATTACAGCTTTTAGGATGAAATCGCATAACCTTAGTTTTTGTAACATTAAAAAGAATATCATGTTTCTGCGAACACACTTCGCAGACTTTCAGTAGCCGATTCAGAACTTTAACAGAGGGACTTATTAACACCATATCATCCGCATAAACTAAGTTATTTATTATTGTTATCTATACAACATCCGACTGTTACCTCATTAACCCTCTAACGCCGACTGGGTCGAATACGTACCGTTTCAAATACACGCATTTAGACTTAACCCTACAAAAATGTTCGGCGTTAAAGGGTTAAGTTAAGCAATTAATCCGTCAATATACACATTAAACAACATAGGGGAGAGCAAGGAGCCTTGTCTTTCCCCGCAAGAGGAGCCAAACCATTCGGATAGCACATTGCCCCATCTAACGGTAAAAGATTGGTGGGAATACCAAAATTACAATAACTTTAATATGTACATGGGAACCTTCCTCTCTTCTAGTTTTTCAAATAAAATATTGTGGTTCACTCTATCATATGCCTTACCTATATCTAGAAAACAGCTATAAATAGTTGAATTACTGTCAATGTATTTAGATATTGTTTCTTTAAGTACATAGATACACAGGCCAGTTGAGTGGGACCTTTCAAAGCCAAACTGATTAGGAGATGACCATATAGTCCAGGCAATTTGTAGTTAGACCTGGGCAAAATTGCTTCAGAAGCTTTCTAAACTGTTTCCAGCTCAGGAACCATTGCCGAATAACATATCCAAAATCCGACAAAATTGGACCCCGGGAACACCCCCAAAAATGAAATTCAAAATGGCGGACTGGATGTTTCCTACAAAAAAAAAAAAATATATAATTTACGCTTTTATTTATAGAGATACATTTGATGCTTTTTCTTTCAGTTGTAATGTTTTAAATAATTCAACAATATACAACACAACCAGTTATTACGCAAATATAATGTTATATAGCTTTTTACAGATTTTTATAATCAATAATACAACAATTATTTTTTTCCCAGTTTCAAGTTATGTTCATTACAGAAGAAGTGATACCTGGTCACAAACATACAGAAATTAATCCTCTTCATCACTATCATCGGATAAGAGTACCGACTGCTCCCAAAAGATTCATCAGAGTGTGAAATGATCCCAGCATTAAAACAATGTCCTGCAGGTCTCTCTGTTCATTGATGATTTGGGAAGCTTTCCAGAACAAAGGCTGATCAAAGATAATAATGCATGGGACTTTTTGATCGCGTGCTATCTTGCTCAAATATAGTAATGTCGAAAATATGCAGGTCATGTCAGTTGGCGACATATCTATGATGGGAAGGAACGTGATCGACGCCACACCTGGATGTGAGACACTTGATCCACCGTGAATTGCCTGCATTGTTCCGGACCAACTTGGACCTGATCTTTCTGCTGAAGATATCTGCCAGAGAAGACTAAGTCGACTTATGGTGGCAGTGGGTACTGGAAGTTCGCGGAATGAGATGTCCCTCAACATGCTTCTCGCGTGTCTATATTCCCTAATGTCAACGGTTGCAATCTTCTTAATGTCATTGTCACCAACATTACGCCTGTGAATAGAAGGGTGGATCTTGATCTTCGGAGTTATTGCGGCAATCATACCCATTCCATGAAAGGTATTCTTCCCATCCAAAGTGCAGACATCATGATCGACGATATCTGCTGCTAGAAGGACTGCAGTGTTTTCATCAACAGTAAAAGAGCCAGACCCACTTGCCAGCGCCGCGTTTCTTTCGAATCTTGTTACTTCTGTATACGACGAACAGTAACCCAGCTGATGGAGAACGTTAATAAGGTACCTTGACCTAAAGTTGTGGTGTAGCTCAACCGACAAACCGATCTGTAGTGGACATAGTAATCCTCTAGGACGGGTTGCTTGCATAATGCTCTGCCCAATTGCACCTATTTTTCTTGAAGCATCCTGTCCCGCAAATGCTTTTGATAATAGCAATTTCAGACTGTTGGGAATGTAATCAAGAGCACTTTCTGCAGTGATGTCATTTGGAGATGGATACACATCTTTTCTAGGCGAGTCGACAGACTTGATATCACTTCTGATTATTTTTGCAGCAGCTTCTACTAGGTAAATCTTCTGTAGCTCTATATCTATATCACATTCTTTCGACTTTTGTGATAATCTATAAGAATTTCATTAGCTGTCTCTCGTAGTGTTACTACATCTGCCTTCCCACTTTCACCTGATATTATGATCTTGTCTCCGTAACGTTCTAAAGCTTTCTCTTCATGTGCCTGCGTTCGTAGACAGAGCTGACTTCCTTGAAGATATTCCTCCATTTTGGAAATTGGTCTCCAATCAACAGTTGTTCATCATCATTCTCTTCCAGGTAAGCACAGGTCTGAAGGAATGCTTGGTGTTGCTCTTCATTAGTTGGTCTCCCTTTCTTCGAATCATGATCGTCGGAGGAGTATGCGCGAGGAATGTTTTTTCCACTTCGAAAATTTACGCTGCAGGTGTGATGGTAGACACAATCTGCAGCAGGAAGATCACGAAGATAATACTCCAGACGGCCTTTTACATTAAACGACCATTCATCGCAGTGGCTTTCACAGCACCTTTTTATGGTTTCGGAGAACTCTGTAGTTCTTATTTTGACATGCTCTGATTTTGGTTTGTGTTTGGAAAAAAAGTCCACAAAGGTATCACAAAACAAACAGTGAGTAGCACTGGAAAATGCGTATTCATGAAAACGAGCACTTTTCCTTGGTATTGCCTCGGCTGCGGTCTGTCGCTTCTTTATTTCAATGGTCTTTTTATCCGTAAACCTTTTCCTACATACAACGTGAACACTTATTCCAGCTGTTGCAACAACATCGCTTCCACGGCTGTGGCTGGATGCATTTATACCATCTGCTCCTTTTGCGAGATGTGAACCACTTCCTGTCCGCTGTCCAATTTCTCCTTACAAATCACGCACAATTCTTCAGGGGTCTGCATTCTTGAAGGCGGACGCACACCGAGTCAGCCGTACACCGAGTCAGTCTGAAACAGAAAACACAAATTAATAAACTGTGTTGCAGTATTTAAAAGGAGTACATAATAACAGTTTTAAAGAAAATGACAAGCACAAATACGCAGATTTGATAGTGGGTAGTAGGAAAAAGAGTTGTATATAATATAAGTTTATAAAGATGTAGCAATGTCCATTCTCACATACACTCCATACAGTATATTTTATTTACATTACATGACGTCATAGTTTAATACTAGCCGCCTAATACAATTTTTAGTGTCATATAGGTTAATTTAGAAACGAAAATGTGTTTTAAAACATTTTACTGATCAAGAAAAACGTCATAACTCTCTTTACAAAGCGAAATTAAAATTTATTGTATTTCGTAGGAAACTGCCAGTCCGCCATTTTGAATTTCATTTTTGGGGGTGTTCCCGGGGTCCAATTTTGTCGGATTTTGGATATGTTATTCTGCAATGGTTCCTGAGCTGGAAACAGTTTAGAAAGCTTCTGAAGCAATTTTGCCCAGGTTGAAGCTATTTTTGCTCTAGATTGCCTGGACTAATAGGTAATCATTTAATCAGAGCAACAAAAGTTTTTCTAGTAGTTTCGAGAAGCAGGAAGCGCCAGCTATAGGTCTGTAATTATTGCTAGACAATATATATATATATATATATATATATATATATATATATATATATATATATATAGAGAGAGAGAGAGAGAGAGAGAGAGAGAGAGAGAGAGAGAGAGAGAGAGAGAGAGAGAGAATACAGCCCTTAGATATCCAGCCGTTCAGCCACTACAGCCACTCTAAGCCAACCGTCAGTGAGTCAAAAACTACACACAAACTTACATACATGAGGCTCTCCCTCTCTTTCTCTTCTTCTCCCCCTCTGTCTTCCTTTGAGGGGATATTTCTTCCTTCTTCTACTGCCCCCCACCCTTTCCCATCCTTTGGGTACTATCTCCTACCCATCTTTGGGCCTTGGCTTTGGGGATCTATCCTTCTTTGGGGACCTTTGGGCATCCCACCCCTTTACTCCCACTGTACCTTTTTTTTAATATAAACTTTAGCGGCCACTCTACATTTTTGCGGATATACTACTGAAGTGCAAAGAAATTCGAGAAAAATTCGAAAGAAGATTTCACAAACCAGAGCCTACAGACAAAGCAATTCGCGAGCTGGTCAATACATTTAAAAGAACAGAATCTGTTCATGATGAGGCAAGATCTGTATGTCCAGGTACCTCTCAAGAAAATGTCGAATTGGTAAGAGATGCCTTTGAAACAAATCCTAGAATGTCAACTCGCACAGCATCACGTAGGTTGACCATACCAAAAACTACTGTTCTAAGGATTTTAAAATTACCATTAAAAAAGAAAAGTTACCTTATTCAAATGCTTCATGAGTTACATGAGGAGGATTATTGAAGACGAGCTGCCTTGTGCACAGAATTGATTGAAAAAATTCATACCGAAAACTTATTAAATCACATTCTCTTCAGCGATGAGGCTACATTTCACACATGCGGAAAGGTTAATCGGCATAATTGCCGTATCTGGCCTAATGGAAAACCAACTGAGTTCTGCGAATGGGAGAGAGAGTCTCCTAAAGTTAATGTCCGGTTGAGTATGACAAGATCGAAGATTTATGGACCTTTTTTCTTTGCAAAAGTTACGGTAACAAGACCAATTTATGTTGACATGCTTCAGCAGTTTCTTGAGCCCCAGCTTCGTACAGATTTTTTTTTTAAATTAGGGTTGTTTAACCTCCTTCGCAACATCTAAGGTCATATGACGGAGGGGACCTACAGCTTTACGTAGGATCCGAACCACGGGTCGCTACATAATCTGGACGCAGAGGACGGCCTCCCATCCAACTACTACCCAGACCCAATGTCGCTTAACTTCGCTGATCTAGAGATCAGCGAAGTTAAGCGGGAAGGGAAGCGGTGGGAAGGGAAGCGGTGGGAAGGGAAGCGGTGGGAAGGGAAGCGGTGGGAAGGGAAGCGGTGGGAAGGGAAGCGGTGGTTCGTTCAGATGGCATTCTCGACACTGTTGTCTTTCAACAAGATGGAGCTCCATGCTACTATGTAAACATCGTTCGGGCGTACCTTGATGATCTCTTACCAAATCAGTGGATTGGACGTGGTGGAAACGGCACTGGGCAACACAATCTCTGGATTTAACACCATTAGACTTCTTTGTGTGGGGCTTTATAAAATCTGAGGTTTAAAAAACAAGAGTTACATACCTGCAGCATCTGCGAACGCGCATCGTTGTGGCAGTCGCTAAAATAACCCCAGAGATGCTTGAGAAAGTGTTCTGCAATGCAGTGGACAGATTTAAGATTTGCAGAAATACTAATGGTGCTCACGTCGAATCTCAGACCAAAGCTTCATAAATAAATATATGATACATCTAATTATGTTGCTACTTTTTATCCTAAGATACTATTATTTCAGCAAAATAGATAGGGACCTTTGAATGAACCACCCAGTACTGTATATGTAGATAAATAATTCAACTTTTATATCAAATCAAATAAATGAATATTCTCTATTAATATATTAATATAAAGGAAAATTAAACGAACTGTCCACCACTCTTGTAGTGTTAGATGGAAACTTTTAATCTTATCTGAAAATCTTTAAATACTAATTTTACATTTATATAAGAGTCAAGTGAATTGAGGTTTACTCCTCATCATAAATTGCTTTCCGTTCCATTTCAGTTTTTTATCACCGAGATCGTCTTCAAACTTTACGTGGATTTATTGTTTCAGTAACAACTGCTGTTGCATATATTAAAGGTAAGAATGTAATTATTTAAAAAGTAATTTTATAGGATACCAATGCCTAATCGAACCATCCCTAAGGCTAGTTAGGATAGTGGACCAGCCAAATGGCAAAACTTCTTAATGCAATGTTCCCCAGTTGGTGATGTCTTATTCTTGCACATATGTTTTCAATTTAACACATCACAGGAAGGAGCACAAAATGCAAGTACTCTTGCAAAAACGTTATTTGAAATTATGTGAAGAGTTAAAAATTCATAATAATATTCTAATTTTATTTTAATAAATAACTTGAACGAGTCAAAAAATTTAATACGAAACTATAGAAAAGGGGTCGGCAATCTATGGCTCGCGAGCCAAATCTTGCTCAGTGAGCTATCACAGGTGGCTCTTTGGTCTTCTGCAATCTTCCCCCAAGATAAATAATTTCATATCAGATAATTATAAAAATAGATATCATATGAAAAGTCTATTAAACACTGTAATGTGCATAATTAATTTTTTGCTACAAAGCAACTCTCATGAAATGGGCGGGAATATGGTGACGTCATATGCTTTAAATATCGCTATAAGCCTGTGTGGTCCAGGGCTGCCACATTTGTTACATTCGTAACAAATGTGTTACTTTCTATCTTTTTCATACTTTTGGTACGACGTTCAAAAAATTTGTTACGTTTTAGAGTTTTTTATATGCTTTATCGGTTTACCTAAAAATATTTAAAATTATTAGTTTTATAAAGAAATTAGCATATTTAAAACCATTAAATTAAAGATGGAAAAAGTGCTAAATAATTTAGATGGCATATACTATATATTTCTGATTATATATTCCGTACATCGTTCGTTCGCGTATAAATCTCACGAGTCACGACTATACGTTTGAAAACGTTTTCGGTTCTCGGCTTACTGACTCAGTGACTCCCCCACGCTGTCTCAGTCAGAGTCAGTCAGCAGTCTGTCAGTGTACCAGTTGCAAACTTGTAACAACATTTATCATAGATTGTGTTTGTGAACGCGCTTGCTCTTATTTTGTGGTCATTTTTGAATGCGAATATAATTGAAGCACAAATACCCGAAACGGACAACTGTATGATTTTAACTCAGACACTTAAGGACTATTCTTTTCTTCTCTCGTAAAGGGAAAATAGGCCTTAAATCTCCAAGTCAAAATCATACAGTTGGTACATTTCGGGTATTTGCCTTTCAATTAAAACACGGCTTTGTAACTTCGTTCATAGTGTCTTTACTCAAAGTAAAAAATCGTTCTTCATTAAAAACTTCTACTGTGAATGCACTTTTATACACCAAAGGACTGCTTCGAAACACAAATTGTACCAAATGGGAACCATCTCAAGAGATGGTGAATAAGATGAAGGAAGTGAAATGGCATGTAAAAGAAGATATGGATGAAGAAGAAGCAATATTTTAAAAAAATCAGGTAAATATAATGAACTTTGTTATTTTATAATCAATTTTAATTTTTTTTTATATTTTGTTACCTTTTTGGCTGATTTGTTACCTTTTGTTTGTCAATTTTGTTACCTTCACCTAAAATCTTGTGGCAGCCCTGGTGTGGCCTTGTTGCAGCTTGTCAGTAGGAATAAGCATCTCAATGGTGAAGTTTGTGCATTGTTATTTGTGATGTGTTAAGAAAATAAAGTTGTGAAAATGGCAAAAAGAAAGCGAGACAACGACTACCGTAACTTTAAACGGGAGTGGACAGATCTTTATGGCTTTGTAGAAAAGTCTAGTTATCCGTGCTGCCTTATTTGTGATGAGAAACTATCGTCGAACAAAAAATAAAATTTAGAACGCCATTTTATGACCAAACATGGCGCATTTGCCATAAAATATCCTGAAGGTGAGGCTAGAAAAAAGACTTCCGAGGAGCTACAGCGTAAAAAGAATATTGAAATAAATGTCCTTCAGACATGGGCGAAACTAAGTGGGAGCCTAACCTCAGCGAGTTTTCCTGGCTCATTCAACATTATTCGAGAAGGAAAGCCATTCACTGATGGAGAATATTTAAAAAAAAGTGTATGCTACAAATTGGTGAAGAACTGTTTCATGATTTTCCTAACAAGACCAAAATATTACAAAACATAAAAGATCTTCCATTATCGGCAAAAACCGTTCATGACAGAGCATTGAAAATAACTCAACATATAGAGAAGGAGCAAATGCAACATTTGAATACAGCTCCATATTTTTCGCTTGCTCTCGAAGAGACAACCGACAAATGTGACGTTAGTCAGCTGTGCATTATGGGACGATATGTGCGTGGAAACTCGGAGCTTGAAGAAATGCTGGTGATATTACCAATGAGAAACCGAACAAGAGGAGAAGACATCCTTGAAACTGTGATGAATGTTGTGAATGAGAAGGAGATAAAGATCGACAATCTTGTGTCGGTGTGTACGGACGGTGCACCTTCAAAGGTTGGCAGGTACAAGGGATTCCTTACTCTTTTTGCAGAAAAGCTAAATCGACCCATTTTGTCTTTCCACTGCATTGCGCATCAGGAAGCACTTTGCGCACAATCTTGCGATCTTGCGGAGCTGAACTAGGTGCTCTTATGGATCTGGTTGTTCGTATCGTTAATATTATTCTTGCACGAGCCCTAAATCACCACCAGTTTCAGTCTTTGCTGGAAGAAGTAAATTCTGAGTATCCCGGTCTAGGAATGCATAGTAATGATCGCTGGCTTTCCCGCGGCAAAGTTTTATCGCGTTTTGCGGATTGCATAAATGAGATCAAGGTTTTTCTAAATTCAAAACAAGTCCAACATCCTAAGCTCTCTGACTATGATTGGTTACTTAGATTTTACTATCTTGTCGACATTTATGGCCATTTAAATGAGTTAAACAGGAAACTACAAGGCCGAGGACATACAGTTCTAAATCTGCAGTAGGCAGTCTTTGCATTTGAAGCAAAATTAACCATTTTCATAAAAGATATCGAGACGGGCAGATTATTGCATTTTGAAAAAGTAAGAATGTTTCGTGATTCGTATCAACAAAAAAATCGTAATGAGACGATGGATTTGCTAAAACTTGCTGTTTTGTATCAGAACTACTGGCGGCATTCCAGTCGCGTTTTGTTGACTTTCGTAAACATGGTGCCATGTTTAAATTTATGACTCGGCCACATCAAGTGTCAGTTGAGGAACTAAATCTGAATGTGATTCCTGATATTTCAATGAGCGAGTTAGAAATGGAAATTATAGATTTTAAGGAATCAGATTTGTGGATTGAGAAATTCGACAAATTTAATTCTGAATTAGAAAGCCTTGCTCGACACCGCGCGGAACTGGCATCTTAGCACAAGTGGGCTGACATGAACAAACAAGAGCGTGAGGATAATCTCATTCTTCAAACTTAGAAGGAAATTCCTGCCACATATAAAACAATGCAAAACCTTAGTCTGGCTTTAATATCAGTGTTTGGATCGACATATATGTGCGAACGCGAACAGGCCTTCTCCCACTTAAACTGCATTAAAAACAATTTGCGATCAAGATTAACAGAAGAGAGTCTAAATGCTTGCATGAAGGTAAATTTAACAAACTGCAATATCAATTTTAAAGAAATCGGTAAAAAAGTGCAACAACATAAGTCACATTGAAGAAAAAAATGTAAGTACGGAAAATAAATTTGTTTCATGTTATATATATATATATATATATATATTTCAGGTTTTATATATATATATATGTCTCACGATTCATGTAACTTACCACACACACACACACACACACACACACACATATATATATAATATATATATATATATAAAGGGTGATCCAGAGAAATGGGACCCAAAAGAAACCCCTGTAACTCTTAAAGTATAAGTCCTTTTATAAAATCATACGCATCATTCGAAAGAGGATAGTTACAAGTTTGTACAGGATTGTATAGGTTTTGACAATACAAGACAAGATAAGATACAAAACAAAATAAAAGTGTTAGTTAAAACTAACCCTTCAAGATGACTGCATGGACTGTGGAACAGCTGCGTTTCATAACTGAGAAATATTATGAGCATGGAAGAAGTGTAGTTTCAGCTCAAAGATCTTTCAAGACAAATTTTCAGATGTCAAAATCACCTTCTAAGAAAGTAATCCGTCGGTGTGTCAGAAATTTTTCCCTAACTGGCAGCATTGGAAAAAGAAAACCAACTGGAAGAGTGCGCACAGTAAGGATAGACGAGATCATTAACAGAACTCATGAAATTGTACAGGATAATCCTAACATAAGCATCAGACGTGCTTCTCAGCTGTTAGGAGTTGGATATGGAACAACACACCGTATATTCAAGCAAAATTTAATGCTCTTTCCATATAAAATTCAAACAGTGCAACAACTAAACGATGGAGATTTCGCACGAAGACGACAATTCTGTCAATGGATCCAACAGAAGGTAAATGGCACCACCAATTTTCTAGCAACTTTGATTATGTCAGACGAAGCCCATTTTCACTTGAATGGAACTGTAAACAAACAAAATTGTCGTTTCTGGGCAACAGAAAATCCATTGAATATTACCGAAGTCCCGTTGCATAGTCAGCGTGTAACTGTTTGGTGTGGTCTTACTGCATCTCAGATCATAGGGCCGTACTTTTTCGAGGATTCCACCGGAAACACGGTCACTGTAAATGGTGATCGCTACGAAAAAATGTTGACCGATTTCCTTATTCCTAAATTAAGAGATCTTTGTCTAGAAAACCATTGGTTCCAACAAGACGGAGCTACCTGCCATACCACGAGGAACTGCATGGCAGTTTTGCGTCAAACGTTTCCAGGCGAGTTAATCTCAAGATTTGGAGACGTTGAATGGCCCGCAAGGTCTCCGGATTTTTCTCCCTTAGATTATTATCTCTGGGATATTTAAAGAGTAGGGTCTACAGAAATAACCCAACGACCTTGCAAGAATTGAAGGCCGCCATCACAAATGAGATACAGGCCATACCACCGCACACTCTTGCAAAAGTGATGCAGAACTTACAAGCGAGAACACTGGAATGCTTGGCAACTAATGGAGCACATTTGAAAGGAGTCATTTTTAAAAAATAAATTTCATAATAAACTTGTAATTCTACTCTTTCGAATGATATATAGTTTTCATGAAAGGAATTAAATATTAAGAATATTTGGCTTTTTTTTATGGGTCCCATTTATCTGGATCACCCAGTATATATAATGCAAACCCACAAATAAAAAGACAAACGATTCCAAGGCCTTTGGTGTATTCAGAGCTACACCTGACGACGTCTAGCTCTGAATACACGAAAGCCCTTGAATCGTTTGTCTTTTCCTTGTGGGTTTGCATCAGTCATTCATTTCACGTGTTTAATTGCAAACCCACAAGGAAAAAGACAAACGATTCCAAGGGCTTTCGTGTATTCAGAGCTAGACGTCGTCAGGTGTAGCTCTGAATACACCAAAGGCCTTGGAATCGTTTGTCTTTTTATTTGTGGGTTTGCATTATATATACTGGGTGATCCAGATAAATGGGACCCATAAAAAAAAGCCAAATATTCTTAATATTAAGAATGTAAATAATTTTATTTTCACTTTTAAAGAAATAGTTTCTTCCTCATTTGGCGAACTGAAACAAACTATCCGGAAGATATTTGGCTATTTTCTTCTATATTGCAGGGGTCGGCATATATATATAATAATATATATATATATATATAATATATATATATAAATATATATATATATATATATATATAAATATATATATAAATATATATATATATATATATATATATAAATATATATATATAAATATATATATATATATATATATATAAATATATATATATAAATATATATATAAATTAATATATATATATATATATATATATATATATATATATATATAATATATATATATATATATATGCCGACCCCTGCAATATAGAAGAAAGTAGCCAAATATCTTCCGGATAGTTTGTTTCAGTTCGCCAAATGAGGAAGAAACTATTTCTTTAAAAGTGAAAATAAAATTATTTACATTCTTAATATGAAAATAGACAAGTTAAATATATAAGTATTCACAATGAGGCAAATAAAAAGAAAAAAATGTCAGTTTTCTAATGAATTCGCTTATTTTTTCAATCAACATTTCAAACTTGGTGAAATTGAAATTAATATTTTAGAAATATTTAATATTTTAGAAATTCTGTTCGTGGCAATAAATTGCTGAAAGTTACGAAACTCTTTGATTTTATGTTGTGCTGTACATTTCGCTGAAGTAAACCTTCATTCTTCTCACATAACCACGGATTTTGCTTCTTAAAAAGTAGCTTTCGTCAAAAATGTTAAATTTAACTTCTGGTACATCATTGCTGTCTGGATTTTTTTATCCTCCCTGAAGACGATTTGATTTCGTGAAAAACAAATATGAACAAACGCAAAGAAGGGCTTTTTACTTTAAACAAAGAAGATATTGATTCAACGCGAGAATAATATATTATTTACTTCATAAAGAACCCATATGAAGCATAAAAAATAAATGGACTTCAACATTGGTGACATAAAAAAATATTCATTCTTTGTCAAGAATAATTTCTTTCGAGTGTACAGCATATATATGTATAGTAATTCCAGTGTTACGATATATTTAAATACGAATAACTCCATATAACTCGTATAACCAATTACATTCACGAGCTCAAGTTTTTAAAGCAGGATACATGGCCAAATACCATATAATCCATTATATATTTCCATGCTATAAAAATTTAGAAGGAAACATTTTACGACCTTTTAAAAGATTTCAGATGGAAGAGAACGAGGACTCTTAATGCAAAGTTAAGAATTTTATATATACGTGAAAGGGGAAGAGGTGGTGGTTCAAGGTTCCATCCAGGTCGTAGAGCCACAGGATCAACCCCAAAGCCCCCTATTAAACTATCAAATTGAAAATTATATTAAAAATAGCTATAAAAGGTCATGTGTAATATATATATATATAGCGGCTCGGTGGTGTAGTGGTTAGCGTCGCTGACTAAGAGTTCATCGGCCACGGGATCGAGACCCGATGACGGCAGCCGGCGCGCAGCAAAACCCAGCTGTTCATCCTTCCACACAATAAAGAAAGTGGTTGGTAGATAAATGGGTACCCTGGGTGGCCTAGTTGTTAAGACGCTGGGCTGCTGGTGGGGCGTGGTTCGGATTCCACGTTAGGCTGTAGGTTTAAGGTGGAGTGAAAAACTTGACCTTCGTCAGAATGAACAATTCGGGCGGAAGCTAACCAAAGGTGTATATATAATTTTTTTTTATGCAGGAAGGAGAGTCAAAGGGCAAACGCCCTCAAAATTCGAGATGCCTGGACACTCTTCGTTTCAAAGACTGGAGGTCATAGACAGGAGGAAAGATGGACTGAGGAAGGTTGTTCCAGAGTTGACCGGTTTAGTAGATGAAAGATTGAAAAACTTATTAATCTTTGCGTTAGAGAGTTGAAGAGAAAAAGGATGAGAATGTGCCGAAAATTTGGCACTGCACACTCTCCTTAAAGGAGGAAGCATGCAGTTAGCCTGTTAGAGAGTTTAGAAAAGCAGTGTCCATTATAATAGCGATAGTAAAGAGAATGTGAGGCAGTGAAGTGAGAAAGATTGAAGACAGTCAGTAAGAGGCATGGAACTGCTAAGACGAAAAGCCTTTAATTTCACCCGGTCAAGTAGAACTGTGTGGGTTGAGCCACCCCACACATGAGAAGCGTACTTCATAGAGGGGCGGACAGGACCCATGAACAGAAAAAGCAATTGAGTGGGGATGAAGAAACTGCGGAGCCGGTACAGCAAATCTAACCTCTTACAAACTGTTTTAGAAGGAGAGTATATGTGATCTTTCCAGGAAAGTTCACGAGAAAATGAAACACCAAGAATGTTAAGCGAAGAGGAAAGATTGAGTTGTTTATTGTTGAAGGTAAGGAGATAATCGTGTAACGAGCAGAGAGTTGAAGGAACTGGGTTTTTGAGGCATTGAAAGCCACAAGATTTTCTCTAACCCAATCAGAGATAGTAGAAAAGTCAGAGGTCAGGTGCGCCATAGCTGTCTCTCGCGATGCATAGAGACAGGGTGACAGGGTGACAGGACAAAAACCGAAGGAAGGCAGTTTGGAAATTAAGGATTTGTGCCAGATCCTACCATACGTTTTTTATATGTAAGCGCAATAGCAAAGGTTTCACCGAAACCCCGAAATGAAAATGAATAAGATCTAGAGAGATATGCAAGAAGATCGCCAGTGGAGCGTCCCTCGCGGAATCCGTGCTAACGATCTAACTCATACTATACGCTTTCCGAGAGTTGAGCTCAGATAGGGCAGGAAACCTGCCCTGAATTAACCTAACCTAACCTAACCTAACGTAACCTAACCACTAAAGTAAGTCGTACAAGAAAATCCGATTTATTTACAAAGTTCGGCCTAATTGGTAGAAAAAGTGGGTTACTATGGGCGCTACTCAGGGTGTTCATAAAAGATCTGAACGATTTCAATCTTTATTAATGTGATAACCCAATTACATACAAAGGAACAAGTTTGTCCATGTAACTCCGCACAGCTAAAAGTTTTACATACATGTTTAATTAACTTCAACATGTAAGCCATTGGTCGCCCGTACAACATTCAACCGATATTTTCTCGCCATGTGCGTTCAAGCATGGCAGCAGCATCAACCATCGCTATTGCATCCCTGATCCTGATTCGTAGTTCATGGATGTTGACAACCTTGGTCTTGTACGCAACATCTCTAACAAATCCCCAGAGGAAGAAGTTCAATGTTGTAATTTCCGGTGATCGTGGAGGCCAAGGGATAGGTCAGTAGTATGGGCGCAAAATGGACGAGTGCAATGAAATGTTGATAAATGTTGCAAATGGGAAGGAATATGTTGCAAAGGAGGGAGGGGTTGTTGAAAAGGGGGAGAGGTCTTGCAACAAGGAGGAAGGGTTATCCCCAAGTTGCAATGAAGTGGGGGAGCTTTGGGGGAAGAACGGAGGATGACCTCCCCCAAAAAGGGTAACCTTAGCTTAAGAGAGCGAGAAAAGAGGAGGAGGAGGGTCTTTGGGGAGAAGGTGGGATGTCCTCAACCCATAAAGAGAAACCCTAACCTAAGGTATAACCTAAGAAGGAGAGAGAAGAGACCATGTGTTCACCTGGTCCCAGCCAGACACATTATGAGAATCCAGAGGACCAGCAGCTGTTATATAGAGGGTCTGAAGTTGCCAGATACCACTTTATATTTCTGGGGGGTTACCAGTTACTGATTTATTAATTTATATATAGATGAGTTGCTAGAGAGCACTATTTATTTATTTATAGATGAGTTGCCAGTTTTTGTTTTATATTTTAATTATTTAGTTGTATAAGGAGGGTTGCCAGAGTGCACTATTTATTTTAATTATTTAGTTATATAAAGAGGGTTGCCAGAGAGCACTGTTTAATTTAATTATTTAGTTATATAAGGAGGGTTGCCAGAGAACACTATTTATTTTAATTTTTATTTCTGGAACGGTTGCCACTTATTGTTTTTATTTATTTATATATGCACGGTTGCCAGACAGCACCATTTATTTTAATTTTATTATTTATTAAAGGCAAGAGCGAGGGAGACGTTCTCCTTAAATTTGCTCAGCAAAAGAACTAATTAAAACATATTATTTGTTTAATTAAGAATTAAAGAATGCAAGGAAAAATAACAGTACAAACTTTATATATATATATATATATATATATATATATATATATATATATATATATATATATATATATAGCGAGAGAGAGAGTCGAAAAACTAAGAACTGAGGACGGCACACACACACACACACACACACACACACCCACACAAGCATTATTGATTTTATTTCGAAATCACTGTTCAAAATGATAATTATCTGAAAACAACTTAAAGGATTTTGTCTTTGCATCAGCTTACCAGTCAGGAAATGACAGCGCTTAACCCAAATAATGCATCCAATTGTCCTAACTTTTGTATTATTATTATTATTACGTGCGGTAATTTCACGAAGGTCAAGCTTATCGCCCTTCCTTTCGAGTTGCCCTTGTGAAGTAGTGAGTTGGCTTCTTGTACTCTTCACCTCACATAGCCATGTACAGTGCTTACAAGAAGTCTCACGCCTCTGTCTCGTCCCACGCTAGTCTGTTAGGTATAAAATGGGCGGTCCTTATGGCAGCGGAGGTGTGTTCGGATTGGTGCACATAATTGCTCTAACCCCATCAATGACGTCCACATTATCTTTGTGTTAATCACTCTATTTATATACAGGGTGTACATAAAGTCAGGATCTATTTTTGTGAAATAATTATTTTTTTCTATTTTTCTTTTCAGAAGCCCTTAGAATGAATACAGAAGAGCGTGTGGCAATAGTAATTTGGCGAATCGAGGGAAAGAAATACAATGACATCAGAGAGAAGTTTAGAAGGAGATTTCATAAGCCGGGGCCAATAGACAAGACAATACGAAAATTGGTGAACAAATTTAAACGCATGGGATCTGTAAATGATGAAGCAAGATCAGGACGACCGTGTATGTCAGATCTTACCGTGAATGCAGTACGCGCAATTATCACTGAGGAGCCACGTACGTCCGTTCGTGCTGCATCACACAGACTCGGCCTCCCGACGTCATCTGTGCGCAAAATTCTGAAAGTTAATTTGCAGAAGAAAAGCTATCATTTGCAGGTTTTACATGATTCACATGAGGAAGATTTCCCTCGACGAAGTGCTGTGTGTGCTGATCTCGTAGAACAAATCTGGAGTGATAATTTAATGGACAACATTCTCTTTAGTGATGAAGCCACTTTCCATACGTGTGGAAAAGTAAATCGCCATAACTGTCGAATTTGGGCAGATGAAAGACCGAATGATTTCGTCCAAAATTGGGAAAGAGACTCACCTAAAGTTAATGTCTGGATGGGTTTAACAAAATCTAAGGTTTATGGTCCTTTTTTCTTTGCTGAAGCTACAGTTACGGGGCTTATTTATCTGGACATGTTGCAGCAATTCCTTGAACCTCAGCTGATTGGGGATAGGATTGTTAGTACCGTCGTCTATCAACATGATGGTGCTCCTTGTCACTATGCCAAAATTGTTCAGGCTTATCTAAATGGACGTTTTCCAAATCGCTGGATCGGACGCGGAAGCAACAGACCTTGGCCAGCGAGATCACCAGATTTAACCCCTTTAGATTTCTTCGCATGGGGCTTTATCAAATCGCATGTCTATCAGACGAAGACTACGAGTCTTGAAAACTTACGTACACGTATACGAACTGCTGCAGATAACATAACCCCGCAAATGCTCCAGAATGTGTTTAGAAATGCTGCGGAACGATATGAGCTGTGCAGGGATACTGATGGGCGTCACGTCGAATTCTACTCTTAATTATTTAATAAATGTTACCACTTTATCATTTTATGATTGAATTCCATATAATTTCCAAGTGCTTCACAAAAATAGATCCTGACTTTATGTACACCCTGTGTAGAGACATTGTATATACAGAGATGGGCAGTAACGCGTTACATGTAACGACGTTACGTAACGAACGTTACAAAAGTAACGAGTAAAGGTAACGCCTGAAAGATTTTCAAATGTATCAATGTAACGGTAACGCTTTGCAAATTTTTTATCAATGTAACGGATTTTTTCGTTACTCGTTACATGTATAAAGCTTATAAACCGAGGAAAAGTTGGTACACACGGAAATTATGAAAAAAACTTTATAGCAAAATCTAACTAACTCGTTTGAAACTGCTGTAAGGAAAATAGTAAGAATTTCTAAATCAAAACGTGTATCTTCGCCGCGTACGTTCAATACCCAACTGTAAAGACGTAATAATACTATAGTGCTTTGTGATGACGTGTTCTGCTTCATAATCATAAATAATGTCGAGCTTCATATTCTATCATATGTATCATATGTAGCTATTGAATCGTGTTTACAAACTAACAATAATAAATCGATACTTGAATTTGAATTTGATGACATTGCCATTCCATTCTTGAGGACTATTAAATGCAACTCACTATTCCTTGTTAGTGGCAACAACTAAATTTATATTTTCTAGGTCTCATCATCTTTCCCAAAAATCATTGGGGTGTAAATTATTGTGCAATATATCGTTCTTAAGAGAACAACATTTATATAGTCAATAATAGTAGCTATTAGAATTTATGTGGTATGGCTGTCATTTGTAAGTTTATCTGTAGTTTCAAAATACGTGTAAAGGCACATACACAAATATCAAATGTAACTAGTTACTTGTAACGTTGTTACCTACATGTATCGAGTAACGGTAACGCTTTAAGGATTTTCAAAAGTAACGATGTAACGGTAACGCCGAGTACATTTTCGACGTGAAACGAGTAACGGTAACGCCGCCAAATTTAATGTAACGGTGCCCATCACTGTGTATATAGATATATATATATAGTATGCAGGGGATAACGTGTCTCAGTCCCAGCTATGGTAGTTGTCTTACAATTAACAGTCCCAAGTGCAAGTTACGTTAACACCTCCACATAAACTACCCTGGACTAAAATAACATACGTGAAGCCCTTACCCAGAAACCATTTAAAAGGTGTGATTTAAAAGCTCTCTCTCTCTCTCTCTCTCTCTCTCTCTCTCTCTCTCTCTCTCTCTCTCTTTCTCTCTCTCTCTGATCACACCGCATCCCATCAGAGGTTTTCAGCAGGGACATCGGCAATGTATCCATATAACGTTAATAATAACCGAAACTCGGGGAAAATATACTCTCTGCCTTCCGCTCTATCCCAAATCCTTTTCTCTTAGTAACCTCTTAATACAAACTAATCTATCATATTTTGCGACTTTTTAACTCTGGTAGGATTCACTTCCATTCCTATAGTGTAAGAGATACTTAAATTCATGTGTGTATTATGCCATATGATGTGCGTAATAAATAATAATTTTTAAATAGTTGGAGCGTTCAAGGTCATCTGTAATAATCTATAGAGTACCCCTCAAGCCCACTCTCAACACTTAGATTCCCCTAAGACACAGGCGTCTTCAAGTAACATGAATGCGTAGAGATCTAAGGTGTTAGATTCCATATTATATAATTTATGTGCTAGGTTTAAGAACGCTGGCATTGAAGGATGGAAGGAAGGGACAGTAAAAGCGATAATAGGTTTAATGAAGGAAGTGGAATGAGGATGGATCTTTTCTTGCAATGTCTACGCTCGTGAAGATGATAATATATGCACTGTTGAAACAAACTATGAGAAGGTAATAGTTTCAGGAAAAAAATAAAAACTGGCAACATCGAGGCCATCACATGTTTATGGGAATTGTCATATGATATGCTACCAATAAACTCTTATATACTACTATATACAGTATACTATATTACGTAATAATTAAGATGAACAAATCAAATGCAAATTTCTCTGATTCACGGCCCACCAGTCTTGCTTTAGACTAATGACTTTCATAAGATGGAATAGGTTACCACTTAAAACAATGGATAAACTATCTATTAGTGAGACGACCGTGACTTCCTCGAAATGCGAGCGCGTGAGAGGTTCACTGAGGAATTTGGTCATTAGATTCTTCACGTAGGATATGTATCACAAACAACAATATTGACAACAATTCCCAACAATTCTTTAATATCAATCATTGCATTTGAGCAAATAATTTAGACCTGCGTCGAAATAACTTAGGTATCATGCCATGATTTTGGATATTTGCGGAATTAGTCGTTCTCTATAGTCTACAGTATATATTGAGACGGTATAATGTAATGCCTAGCTAATATTATGATGATTAGGATTACTCCATAACCATCCCAACATCCCGAAACTTGGCCATTCTGCTTCTTAATCATTTGTATTTTAAACACTAAAATGTAGCAAAAGTGACGTAATAATGGACGTCATTGATTGGGTTAGAGCAGTTATGTACACCAATCAGAACACACCTCCGCTGCCATAAGGACTGCCCATTTTATACCTAACAGACGAGCTTGGGACGAGACAGAGGCGTGAGACTTCTTGTAAGCACTGTACACCCGGTCATCGGGGCTTGTTCTGCACCATGCGTCTAATCTTCTTTTCTATTCCATGGATTTTAGGTCCTCCCTTTTTCCGTACCGTAACAGTTGAACTTTCTCAGTGTTAAACTTCATATTGTTGCATCTCGAAAAACATTCTGATTGTAGAGATCCTACAACCTCAAAGTTTCTTACTTTTCTACTGAGCTTTGTGTCATCGGCAAAGGATGTTACTGCGCTGTCTCTGGTAATGTACTCATCTTTGTCAGTTAATATGATTATGAAGAGAAGCTGCGTTAATACTGTTTGCTGTGGTACTGAGCTGAGGGGCTCTGATGAAGATATTCCTGTAACGACTTGCCACCGCTCAAATTATATGTCCATTTCCCTATTCAAAATGGGGAAAGTTGAGGCTCAAGCTGAGAGTAGTATGCTTACAAATATTTAATAATAATGCAAAATACTTGAAAGCATCGTGACAGAGTGTGCAAGTAAGCAATTCACTCATACACCTTGAGATGTAATCATAGAAATTAAATCTACGGAGAGAATGAACCGATAAAAACACACCATCATTATGTATATATATATATATATATATATATATATATTGTCAGACGCAGAATTCAGAGAGCGCTATAACATCAAAATTACAGCGCAGCGGCTACAAAAAATAATGGAAATCATTTGGAGGAGCTTCCGCAGCAGAAAAGCAAACATCATGCACAAATTATGGAAGAATAGAATCCTACCAATAATTGAGTATTGCTCAGTACTCACAAGCCCATTCAGAAAACGAGACAATGCGAACATTGAAGCTATACAAAGGACTTTTACGTCTAAGATAGAGGAAACGGAAGGTGAAGACTTCTGCTCTCGACTCCAATCACTGAAACTCTACTCTCTCGAAAGAAGGCGCGAGCGGTACACAATAATATACATATGGAAAATACTTGAGGGCTCTGTCCTTAACCTTAAAAATGAAATAGAAACAAACTGGAATGCGAGAAGAGACAGATTTGTACGGTCCCCGCTGCAGTCCCAGCTGCGGTTAGTAGTAGGATTAGAATATGGAATGTATAAAATTAACAATATCTTGTAAAAATGTCTTTCGCTTTTAATCAATCTTGTTAACCATGTGCTAATCTCTTTGTATTTCTCTGTTCCGTTTTACATATGTATATATTTTCGTCACTCGCCTTCTCCATTCCTTGACGAGGTGTACTGCTGAATACACGAAAGGACTTGGAATCATTTCTTCTTTTTCCTTGTGGGTTTCCATCATTCGTTCATTTCATGTGTTTAAGTGTGAAATTCATCCTAAAGAAATGTAAGTTAGGTTAGGTTTGGTTAAGTTACGTTAGGAATTAGCCAATTCCTTAAGATAATATTGGTATGTCTACGATATTCGATCCCTGTACCTTTGCTCCTTCCACAATGATCTCACCTGTATCGGTCCACTGTATGTTGGGGTCCTCAACAATGACCTCTTTTGTCTCTCGAACCTGCTTCTCTTTCCCCTTTGTTGTATTTTTGGGACGTCTTTCCACAATTTCCAGTGTCTTCTCCTCTAAGGTCATTATCATCTCTTCCGTTGACTTGGCCACGAAGATGGATTTCCAATCTATTACTGCCATGCTGGATGCAACATCTTCCCAGTTTATACCTTTGGAGTGAAAATTTAAAATTTCGAATTTGCTTCTTTCTGTTAGTCGTGTTCTTTCCTTTCTTCTTGCTTTTATATTGGTTGTTATTTCAATAATGTTTTGATCCGATATTATAGTTGGGGATATTTCTACATTATCTATTATGTTGCTGTTCTTTGTGAACACCAAATCTATGCAGTTGTTTTTCTTATGTTTTCTGTTATTTCTTGCGTTAACATAAATTCATCAGCCAGAGCTAGTAGCATTATGTATATCAATCTGGAGAAGTTACGCTAATGTTACACATCGAATTCAGTGTTACAAAAACGTTTCGTTGAAATGCCTAACTGACATACAACTTATATGTAAAAATTTTAGCAGTGATAGGATTTTACTCAAGAATTGATTACTATAAAAGTTGGGATTTGTAAGAGAAGACCTACTCTCTCCTTCACCAGCTCAATATTCCTCTGAAGAAACTTAACTCCTTTCATTTAAGAATAAAGTTATCACAGTAAGAATTCATTTCTACGTCCTATCCTTTAATAGACAACATTAATAAATAGAACTGAAAACCTTAAGGACCACAGAGTGAAGAGCGTTCAGATAACAGAGCTTGAAAGAGGAAGCACTATCAAACCTGAAATAAGTAACTAGTTTTAATATATAACAAAAAGCAAGTTTAACGTTAACTAAACATTATGTAAGCTTAAGTTTTAAACTGACTTAATATCAGTTTTGAAGAAAACTTACGCCTATGTTTAACTATGAACGGAGAAGTGCGTAAAACATTGAAATCGTAGTATCAAAATTATTATGAGTTTTTTGTAAGTTTAACCCTTAAACTCTACACGGGGTACTATTATGCCCCACTAACCCAAGAATTCCTATCGTAACTTTTATAATGGGTTATCTCGCGTTTATTCTTTCTCCCAGAAATTAACAGGTGGTAAGATATTAATAAACTCATTCATTTGAATTATGTCCTAAGCTCCGCCCCCTGTATGACCGATCAATGGTCACGTGACTCCTGTTACTACCTGGGCATATCTCTACCCCTGCATGCTCAGTTGGCCGCTGCAAGCCCTGGATCTCAGACGTGTATTTGAAGAAATCTCACGTAGACGAAAAAGATGAAAAATGTGTTTTCTACCTTAATATTGCGTGCTCGAGTTTTATGAAGTGGTATTCGGTAAAGTGTGAAGATGTGGTGAACACTGAAAGACTCCCTATTCCGCCCTCCTTTGATACTTTTAAGGCTGGTTACATTGAACCGTGCGAAGCTTGAGAAACAAGAGGTTCAAATACTCTACGGCTATTCTGGCGAGAGCATTGCAGGATTTCGTGGTACAAACGATGTAATGGACTGTGTTGTAGGACTAAACTGTATAAAAGCTAACATATACCGTGAAGTGGAAGAAACACCACGTGCAGAAGAGAAGCAACGGTTATGGTTAGTGAGTCTTGTTGATGAGTGGTATGACAAACGGTATTATGTCATGCTGCTTCATACCGAGTCCCCGTACCCTGCGGCTGAGAATGTAAATTGTCATAATTGAAAATCTGAAGTATTTTTACCACTACATTGTTATATATAATGACGAGGGTTGTAGTGAGGTTGTGGCTAAAGGCCTGCGTGAGTTTCTAATAGAATTTAGAGACGAATATCGTTTGCTAAGCAAAAAGAAAAAGTATGGTCATATGTTTCTCTCAAATAGTGCGCCGGAGTGTGAGTAAAATGTGTTTAGTTCGTGAAAATGGACGAAAATGTTTGGCTGGTTGGTAGATAAATGGGTACCCTAAGTATCCTAGTGGTTAAGACGCTGGGTGCTGATCGGGAGGTTGAGAAATCGAGTCCGGACGATGACTTTGTAATTTCTGACCGCCCTTGCTGGAGCGTAGTTCGGATTCAACGTTAAATTGTAGGTCTAAGGTGGAGTGACAAGCTTGACCTTAGTCAAAATGAACAATTCGGGGTGAAGGAAAACCAAGATAACGAAGGTACAGTTAAATATTATTACTACTGTATAACTACATTTGCACCACCCTAATTTTCTATATATTTCATTAAATTATATATATATATATATATATATATATATATATATATATATATATATAAAGGTGTCCTGCTAATTAATATATATATATATATATGAATGTGTGCTGATAATTAAATCGAAGGGCTGGGGTCCACTAGAATATTAGCGTTGTGGAAAATAGGATGCTAAGGAAAATAATAAAATGCTTAGACGTTATTTTAGTTTGACTTAAATGGATTTTTTCTCTCTCTCTAAAAGGGCTTTTGAAAATCCGTGTATTAAATATATTCTCCATTAACCTACACACAGAGCATAATTGCTCTCTTTTGTGCCGTATAATTAACTAACCTCAATCCAATAAGTGGGTACCCCGGAGTTTAGTATTTCAGGTGCTGGGTGCTGATGGGATGTGGCTCATGTTAACTATAGGTCTAACGTGTTGTGATACATTTGGTGCGATGCGCATTTTCCACACGAGTACGAAAATTATAAGAAGCCTTCAATCTTCTACCTTTTTAAATGTGCTTGTGACAATGCGCATTATTAGGAATCAAGTCTTCAAGCCCGTTTATTCGAGAAGTAGAACACTATATGTATATATGTATATATATATATATATATACATACACATATACACATATTTATTAAAGTATACTGCATATATACCTCATAACATGCAGTGTGTATATATAATATATATATATATATATATATATATATATATATATATATATATATATATTTGAGATATATATATATATATATGAGATAATATATATATGAGATAATTAATTTATTATTAACTAGTCCAATTCATATTTTGTAGATGCTTTGAATTCGATCTACTTTTTTAATATATATATATAAACACAAGAAAACATTTACGGAAACCGCCAACTGAACAAGTATTCTAGGCGTGCCCTCTGGGTTAAATTAAGTTGTTAACCTAAGAGGCAGAGGTTAATAATGGGGTTTGGTTAGTGGAGCTATTCCAAATCGTATAATAAGGGATATTAAACGTCTCCGTTCTGTTTAATACAAAGGTAAGGTCATCATAATGGGTTAGTCAATCGATCGAATTTGAGTCCATATTTTTTGTATTTATTCTGCTTGAAATTAAGTGATGTCCATTACAACGAAAAGAAGTGTTATTGTTACAATTTTTTATAAAACTCTTACGGCAATAGGCTTAATTGTATTGCTTAAAACATCGGATGCGCTATTTAGAACACTATCTTTTCTTTTTTTTATCAGCTGGTTCTTGAAGTTATTCAGGTCGGTGTGCTGGAGATTCCTCACTTCTTTTGGTAGGACATTGAAAAGCTTTGGGCCTCGTATTCTGAGGGTAGTTTCCATTCTCGTTTTCATGGCCCCTTGTCCCACCGCAGTGGGACCGTACAAAACTGTCTCTTCTCTCATTCCAGTTTGTTTCTATTTCGCATTGTCTCGTTTTCCGTATGGGCTTGTGAGTACTGAGCAAAACTCAATTATTGGTAGGATTATACTCTTCCATAATTTGTGCATGATGTTTG
Source organism: Bathynomus jamesi (assembly GCA_023014485.1). Taxonomy (NCBI): domain Eukaryota; kingdom Metazoa; phylum Arthropoda; class Malacostraca; order Isopoda; family Cirolanidae; genus Bathynomus; species Bathynomus jamesi. The sequence continues at coordinate 618,941 of JAJOZX010000509.1, forward strand.
CTTTGCTGCTGCGGAAGCTCCTCCAGATGATTCCCATTATTTTTCTAGCCGCTGTAATTTTGATGTTATACGCTCTCTGAATTCTGCGTCTGACGATATATTATATATATATATATATATATATATATATATATATATATAATGAAGGTGTGTCTTTATTGGATCATTCTCTCCGTAGATTTATTTTCAATGATCACATCTCAAGGGGTATGAGTGAATTGCTCATTTGCAAACTCTGTTACGATGCTTTCAAGTATTTTGCATTATTATTAAATATTTGCAAGCATTCTACTCTCAGCTTGATCCTCAACTTTCCCATTTTGATAAGGAAATAGACATATAATTTGAGCGGCGGCAAGTCGTTACAGGAATATCTTCATCAGAGCCCCTCAGCTCAGTACCACAGCAAACAGTATTAGCGCAGCTACTCTTCATAATCATATTAATTGACATTACCAGAGACAGCGCAGTAACATCCTTTGCCGATGACACAACGATCAGTAGAAAAGTAAGAAACCTAGAGGTTGTAGAATCTCTACAATCAGAATGTTTTTCGAGATACAACAATATGAAGTTTAACACTGAGAAATTTCAACTGTGACGGTACGGAAAACGGGAGGACATAAAATCCATAGAAGAGAAAAGAAAATTAGACGCATGGTACAGAACAAGCCCCGATGAGCCGGGTGTACATTTCTTGAGTGATTGTTAAACTGATGCAAATAAAAAATCCTTTCAGTTGTCTTCAGGTAATTATCATTTTAACTGATTTTGAAGTAAAATCAATAATATTTGTGTTTGTGCCGTCCTCAGTTCTTAGTGTTTCAACTCTCTCTCCCTCTCTCTCTCTCTCTCTCTCTCTCTCTCTCTCTCTCTCTCTCTCTCTGCATATATATATATATATATAATATAATTTTAAATTCAGTTTTACCTTCACTAGCAGGAGTAATTTTAATCAATTCCAATTCTGAGTATTTCCAAAGTGCGTGTGTGTTAATTTTGAAAAAATGTATAATACTAATAATAATGACAAAAATAACATTATGAGCGAGAGGAGGCCTCACCGAGTCTTTCGGGTGAAAGTGCATTATCCACGATCTTTTGGAGTAGCCTCGGGAAAATCGGGTGTTGCGGGACCGCGTGTTATACATTTTTTTCTTTCTTAGTATAACAAGATGTTTTCGAAAACATTTTATATAGAAAGAATTGGCAAAAGTAAATAAACCCTTTCGGAGAAGTTAGCTAAAATATTTATTGTTTTTCCTTGCATTTTTCTTTTATTGTTAATTAAATAAATAATGTGTCTTAATTAGTTCTTTTGCTGAGCAAATTTAAGGAGAACGTCTCCCTCGCTCTTGCCTTTAATAAATTATATAATTAAATTAAATGGTGCTGCCTGGGAACCCTGCATATATAAATAAATAAAAGCAATAACTGGTAGCCGTTCCGGAAATAAAATGAAAATCAATAGTGCTCTCTGGCAATTCTCCTTATATAACTAAATAATTAAAATACAAAACAAATAACTGGCACCTCATCTATATATAAATAAATAAATAAATAGTGCTCTCTGGCAACTCATCTCTATATAAATAAATAAATAAATAGTGTTCTCTGGCAACTCATCTATATATAAATAAATAAATCAGTAACTGGTAACCCCCCAGAAATATAAAGTAGTATCTGGCAACTTCAGACCCTCTATATAACAGCTGCTAGTCCTCTGGACTCTCATAATGCGTCTAGCTGCGGCCAGGCGAACACATGCTCTCTTCTCTCTCCTCCTTAGGTTAAGGCTTAGATTAGGGTTTCTCTTTCTGGGGGGAAGACATCCCACCTTCTCGCCCAAAGACCCTCCTCCTCCTCCTTTCTCTCTCTCTCCTAGGTTAAGGTTACCCCTTTGGAGGGAGGTCATTCTCCCTGCTCCCCCTCTTCATTGCAACTTGGGGATAACCCCGCCCCTTGTTGCAAACCCTTTCCCTTTGCAATCTCTCCCTCCCCTTGGAACACCCCATCATCCCTTTGCAACAGTGCATTGCACTCGTCCATTTCGCGCCCATACTACGCCCACACTTTTCCAGCTACACGGAAAATTTTCATTGAGGGCCTCACGTACAACTAGAGCCCAATGTGGAGGTGTTCCATTTTCCTGATAGATAATGTCCGATTGCAATTCTTGTAGCTGTGGAAACAAATTGCTCCAGCATATCAAGATAGGAGATTGATGTCACGGTACCCTTAACGAATCAAATGGTTCAGATCTTTTATGGACACCCATATATATATATATATATATATTATATATATATATATATATATATATATATATATGAGAAAAATATAAATAATTTATTATTCTCATAACTTGTGATTGAAAGTTTTATACTTTATACGCACCTCCATGACTTTCAACATTATAGAGTATTTGAACATTTTTCTCATGTACTTTTACTTCATACTTTCAGCATTAAAGCAGCATAGGCAATATTCTTTTAAGGACATGCTTTAACTTTTGTCCTGTGGTCTGGGTTCTTCGTTGTTATTCATTTATATATATATATATATATATATATATATATGATGCAAACTCACAAGGAAAAAGAAAAATGATTCCAAGGCCTTTCGTGTATTCAGAAGTACACCTCGTCAGGGAATGAAGGGAGAAGGCGAGATGCCCAAAATATATACAGCGGGACGGAAACAAAAAAGATTAGCACATAATCAGCAAATTTAATGAGAGGCAAAAGGAATTTTAACAGGATATTGTAAATTGTATACATTCCCGCACTGTTATTGAAATTATTTTTAAAATGGATAAATGCACATTCTAGAATATTCCTTTCAATTGTATCTCTGTTTTTCACGAGCGCTTTAGAACTATCCCACGTGATACTGTGATTACATCTATACATATGGTTAAACAATGCATTAGACATATTTGCTGTTCTACACGCATATTTATGCTTTTACCCTAATATCTAACGTTTTACCCGTTTGACCTATATATACTGAGTTACATTGTGTACATCCGATCAAATACACACAACCAACCACATTATCCGGGCTATTCTTTATTTGGCGTACTTTAACAGTATTACTGTATTATACTTAAAGACTACATCGATACCAATTGATTTAAGTAAAGTCGGAAGATATTGAAAATTAACATGGTAAGATAGCCTATGGATATTTCTACGCTCAAATTCCTTTACAGTTACTGTACATCATTATAATACCTATTCTTCGCGTTCCTAAGACAGTTATCTAAAAATGAAATAGGATAACATAATTTAGTACCAATATTCATGATATTGAATAACTCGGAATCTAAAAATTCAGGATTGACAACTCTCAATGCTCTAAGAAACATAGAAGAGAAAATAGAAGATTTAATCGAGGAATGATGGTCAGAATAAAAATGCACATAAGAGTTATTATTAGTAGGCTTACGATAAACTTCAAATTTGAACTGATTAAAGCATCTCTGAATTTTTAGATCCAGAAAAGATAAGTTTCCATCATTTTCTTTTTCAACCGTGAACTTAATAGATTGGACTAAATTGTTGAGCCTACCAAGAAATAAGTCAACACCCAAATTATTAGGCCAAAGGCAAAAAATATCATCTATATACCTGTATCATCTATAAAATATCATCTATATACCTATATATCTATATCCCAATTCTACTATCGGTAAAAATTCATCCCAGATATATATATATATATATATATATATATATATATATATATATATATATATATATATATATATATATATATATATATATATGAAAAATATATATATATATAATAATTTTTTGAGTGATATACTACCAGGCCTGAAATGTTAAAGCTTTTGCAAAAGGTAATTTTGAAATTTGCAATGATAAAAAATAAAACAGGACAAAATAGAATATTTGAAATTTTGCAGTGAAATTCACATTAGAAATTCTCAAATATATAATATACGTACGATAAAATATTTAGGATTCCAAAACGACAAAAACATTGCGGGAGTCGTATTTTCATTTAATATAAAATTCCCCGAGGAAGACGTAAAGCCTTGGAGCTCCCTGTCAAGAGACTTCTGTTCTTCGTTCCTAAGGTGGGACAATTCTCTGGTCTTTGGTCCGTATACGAAGCAAAGAAAGACTGAGACTAGCTCTCTCTTTTCTTCTCTCCTCCTTCTAATACCCCTTCTTCGTCTTCGTCATTGTTTTTTTCCTTTATTTACAAAACCCATCTCAGAGACGATGTGCCACCAACTTCCAACTTTTTTTTTGGAGAATTACTGTAGCGGTGTGACTACAACACTAGTAAACAATTTATTATTATTTTATCAGAGTTCTCAAATTCACACTTTTTCAGTTATACTTAAAAATCGTTGACTACAACCGGCACATTTTTGTAAAAAAGGAAAAAGCAAAGACAGAAAATTAGCTCTTCTTAGGAAAGTATTTGCCAATATATATATATATATATATATATATATATATATATATATATATATTATATACACAGGGTGGGTTTAAGAAAAGTGACCCCTTAGAAGTAAACTGTCGTATTAAAAAAAGTAAGGGGACTAGAGCTCCCAAACTTCATAGATGCTTCCTTAGCATGTTGTTCGTCTTAATTGAGAAGTTACTCGATGTGTTCCCCTTCCTACTCAACGCAGACCTCCAAACGTGGACGCCACTGATCAATACACCTGTTTACATATTGTTGAGACACCTTCTCGCAGCCGAGCAGAATTCTTTCGCGTAGTTCATCTTTGTCTCTTATATTGGTACCCAGGGATGTAAACTTTGGACTTCAGGGCTTCCCAAACACCATAATCTAGTGGTGAAAGATCAGGGCTACTAGCCGGCCACATATTGGGTTCGATAAAATCCTGTGTTTCGTTCTCAAGGAATGTGACAGTTTGGCGTGCTCTGTGAGCAGGAGCTCCATCTTGTTGAAAAGTATATCTTTCACTCTATCTAACTGATATTCGACGAATTAATGGTGAAATCTATACTTTCCAACAAGATGGAGTTCCTACTCACAGAGCACGCCAAACTGTCAAATTCCTTGAGAACGAAACACCGGATTTTATGGAACCCAATATGTGGCCGGTTTGTTTTAGGTCGAGGCGTTTTCTTTCCAATGATTCGTGAGAAGAAAGTTTGAAAAACACTGCTCCAAACGGTACTCCTAGCACTGTCGGCCATACATTTTGCCTCCGTCAATTCCGAACATCTTATAGAGTAATTAATCCTATATCTTTTATTGTTAAGAAGCTTTATCATTGTAATACTGATCTTTAATTCAGCTGCAGTTCAATTATTTCTAATTTTAGCAAATGCATCGAATGCATCGTATTCTGGTAACTTCTGCGAACATTTATCTTTTATCATATTTAAAAGGAAAACCAACGCAACTTATCCTTTTTCCTTAATAACTGATGATACAAACAAATTCTGTGACTCCTAATTAACTAATTAATGGATTCATTAATTATCTCTGCAGCCTATTAAAGCTATAGCTCACAATAACCAGCGCAATTAAATGGGAACATTCTGTTATAACCTGGTCCAACCGATATACACAGAGTCATGCAAGAAGTAAATAGACAGCCCAGATTTTGCTGTAACAATTTTATTTGAAAATTAGAGTACCAATAAATTTTAATTTTTGAACAATTAAGGTTTAGCTATTAATACTGTGTTGACATTCCTTTAGCTGCTTCAAGAGCAGCAACTCGCCTAGGCATAGAATTAATGAGTTCTGAAATTGTAGCTTGAGGTATTTCTAACCATGTTTGGCGTAAAAGATGCAACAATTCTGATCGTGTTGCTGGTTTTTTGGGCTTTTTACGTAAAGTCTTGTCTAGTATTGCCCACACGTGTTCTATGGGGTTCATGTCAGGGGACTGACTCGGCCAAGGAAGTCGTTTGATACCATTTCGCTCCTCCCATTCTTTCGTCTTTTTTGCAGTGTGGCATGGGGCTCCATCTTCCATGAACAGGCAGCTGTCTTTTTCAATTTGACCACTTGAGAATATTGGCATAAGTCCTTCTTCAAGGATAGAAATGTAGGAAACGAATATTAGTCATAATAATGGCAAAAAAATTTGGATGCATACATTTTACCATAAAATTTAGGGTGTCTATTTACTTCTTGCATGACTCTGTATATATATATATATATATATATATATATAATATATATATATATATGGGATAATAATGCTGATGATGATGATGATGATGATGATGATGATAATATCTGTTCGTTTATGTACGCTTAAACGGCTTGGGTAATCTGCACCAAATTTAGTATACACTTTAAGGGAGAACCAAGGAAGGCTGTAATACACTCGCCCCTTCCATTCCCTCCCCCCAGGTTGTGTTTTGGGTTTTTTTACTGCACAAGGCACAGCGGGCATTCTATATATTATATATATATATATATACACGCACACACACACACAATATATAATATATATAATATATATATTATATATATATATATATATATATACACTGTATAGCAAAGCTCATCACTGAAATGCCAGAACGTGTGTCAGCTGTATATAATATGAAGGGGAAAGCAACACGATTCTAAATACTGTACTCGTATATTGATTCAATAAATCTGTTGTCAATTATTGACTTTTATTATCAAATCAAAAACAATGGAAAAACCGAAGTCGTTTATTCGTTTTTCTCAACTCTCTCTCTCTCTCTCTCTATCTCTTCTCTTATATATATATATATATATATATATATATATATAATATAAATATATATATATATATATATTCCGGGTGATTACAAATGATCATCCCGAATTTAAACATTTATTATGGAAAAACTAACAAAGCTACAGCGAAAAGCAAGATATACAAATGAATCACTCTACAGTAATAGTTTTATTTTCTGTAATTCTCTCCTTTATGATGAGAGACCGCCAAGAGTCACAGCTGCAGTGGTTCCACACTTAAGTTGTAAAATGGAACTTATTAATACAAAACATATGCATTTATGATGCTGCCTCAATACAAAACACTCTTCGTTTGTAAGTAATATTTCTCTCTGTGACTGTTTATTTCTATATCAGTGTTGCTGATCTAGAAATAGCATTTGCTCCGGATATAACAATGTCATACCAGTAGTATCGATTCAGCTGTCGTCCAATTGCCAATTGGAAGATATTCTAAGCAGTGACGTATGAAACCTACAAATACCCATCAATCTGGTTATGTTATTAAAGTTTAATATGCATCAAAACATTGTTTTTTCATTCATAAACCCCCCATATATGTATTTATATATATCAGGTTTTTAATCTGTCTTTGTTATAACACAAAATAATATTTGAATCTATGTTCAATATTAAATGTGAATAAATAAATAAATAAATTAATCAATTTGGAATTTTCTCAGGGTGCAATAATGCCTACCAACGGCTCTGTTCGTTCAGAATGACAGGCTTGCCAATACAACAATACCATGAACACTGTCATCACGTCTGAAGGATTTTTTTTAGTTTTTACAAGACCACTTTTTATTTACTTCATTGTTAATATATATCCCCTTCTTGACTTTATATTTAATTATTCATTTATGTTTCCTTAGTAATAAGTAAACCATAGTGATGAATGGAAATAATTGTGTTTTAAAGACATTTGGCAATGAGTCAACCAATCAGCGCTAAACCCGAGATTCATTCATAAAATGTTACAACCGTTTGTAGTACACACAACAAATATATGTCAGGTTAGCCCTGTTCAAAAATCAACTTTTTCTTATTTTCATAGGTTTCTGTACTTTTTCCCATGCTTTTTGACCTGAAAAGGCCGAAAATCACAGCCATTTTGACTTAGGTTGTTGGGAAGCATTGCCGCATGGAGCTTTAAGTTTTCTGCCTTGAAATCGGCCAAAAGCACCAGTTCCGGGGTCCCTTGAATCATGTTTTGCACTATAACTTTTTATCTAAACAAGATAGAGCAACAAAATAGGCACCAAATTAAAGTGTTTTTAATCCTCTTTCTAACTTATACAATTATGATAGTCTTGGAACAAGAAATGGCGCATTGGTACATACAAAGATTTCAGAAATATCACAAAATTCGTTTTCTCACACTCAAGGCAGACAAGGCGCCTTATTCATGACACAAATTTGAGATTAACATTTTGTCACAAGTCTAATCGATCAAGAAGTGAAAGCATTACATGATGATTAATTTCATAATGACATTTACACAGTCAGTTGTTGAGAGTTTGTTTCTTGAAGCTGTCAAAGCGGCGTCTGTTGAACTCCACAGCTTGAAGGAGATAGTCCCTTTGCTTGGCATCTGTTGTTATGACATTTGCAAAGTCGCTCATCATCTTGACAACACGTTCAGCAATGTCATTCACCACATTCAGATTCTTAACATAGTCCAACGCTTTTCTGTAGTCCTCATTCTGTGGCCAAGACGTGACAGGTTCCAGAAGCCACTCGGATCCAATGTTCAGTGAGTCCAGCAGGAAATGTGATTCTGGGCCAATGAGATCAACCAGGGTGGTCTTAGCTGTGACTCTCTGGAATAGAGGCTTTCCTGTTCTGAAGCTGTCTGGCTTCTCAGTGGCATGTAACTGGGCAGCAATGTCGTGCTTCAATGTGTCACTCAATCTACTGCTGAACAGGGCAAATGGCACGACTTCCTGCGTCAGGTACCATTTGTAGTTTTCCACCTTATTAAGTACTGCATCAGCAAGCTCTGGGTCAGTTTTCTTGTACTTCAACATGTCCTGGATTAGACTTAGATCATTCACGGGAGCATCTGCAGCAGACATTGACATCATCCATACAGGAGTGTAGAACAGCGCAAGGAAGGTGTTGAGTCTTTCCAGCTTTGATACAGTGTCTTCGTCGTGCTCAAGTTGATCTGCAAACATCAGCATTTTCATGGAGTACAGGTTTCTGGCCATCCATCTGGCCTGATGAATGGCGCCTGGTCGACTCCAGTGAATACCTCGAGGAGGCGTTCCTCCAAGAACAATGACTGTCAGTTCAGCCATTTCCCTGTAGTCGGCTCTTGGAAGCCTTTCTGCTGTTAGAATGTCTTGGAGTATTTCTTCACTGTTCTTCTTCTTTTCCTTCAGCCATTTGCTGTTGATAGCCAGCATCTTTGGGTTTTCCTTGGACAAGTCCGTCCAAACATCCTTCAGATGCTCAAACCAGGGATTATCTGGCCCCTTCACCTTCCCAAACAGCTTCTCCCAAACTGCTCCTAGTAGGATTTCCAGGATGTGATGTCGACAGGCCAGATAAAACACCTTTTTGTTCAGCATTTTCTCTAGCAGTTTGGCAGCTCCTCTGTGAACTCCACTGTTACTGGATGTAGTGTCAAAAACAAGGGCAGTAACATTATCCGTAAGTTCCCATGTCTCCAGTAAATCCATTGAAGCCTCAGCCTGAGCTGTGCCAGAAGAATTGTCGATGACAGGTACTCACAATAACTTTCCTTCAGTGTATGAAGGTGGACCAGACACTAGCACAGCTAAAGTCTCTGAGGTACTTCCAGGTTCACTGCCCAAGACATCTTTGAGCAACTTTCCATCCCAGTGTAAGGCAGCGTACTGTGGGGGGTTTTCACAAAACTTGGAGATGTGACTCTGGCTGATATTATACCTGGACAGCATTCTGTTGCGACGTGTTGTTGAGGTTGAGATGACGAAGTTATCCAGATCAGCCCCTCCAGCTTTCAAGGTGGCAGAAACCATGGCAGTAACTTGATTGTCTGATAAACCAAGACGATCAGCTGTATTGCAGATGACATCACATTCCATGACCTTCCTTGGAAACGTCAAAGTCACACTAGTCACAGTGTCTTGATGGTGAGAACATCCAGGACGAGGCTGATGGTAATCCATGTCCTCTGTGTTAGCGTCGTTGTCAGTTGAGTCACCCCAGGTAATGTCATCCATATGAACAACTGCCTCTTGTTCTGCTGCAGCTGTAAAATAGTACAACATGTTAAGACAGTAATTGTTAAGTACATGCTAAATATCGCAATGGAGTAAAACTTAAAACTTTTTGTAACGTTCAAAGTAATTAGTTTTACCTTGTTTTTGTCTATGCTGCAGTCTTTCATTCCTCGCTGCTTGCTGCAGGGATCTTGTCTCAAAAATCTTGTCATGACCAGACATATGACCTTTCCTCTCAGTCTTTTGGTCTTCGTAGAACCTGATATCCTCATCTTTCTTCTCTCTGGATAACAGTCTGTTGTTCTGTATTTCCTGGATTGCATCTGGAGCTCCTATATCGAACAGACTGTCTAATTCCAGCACAAATGCTCCTCTTTTTCCTCCAGGGTTACTTGCTCTTCCTTTGCTTTTCACCAGAGCACGATGTTTCTCATGTAGTTTCATGAAGAGCTTCATTGCGTTGTACTTGGTCATTGTCTTGATCCTAGCCATCTGCCAGAATGGGATGATAGATTCAACTGTTTCATATGCAAGGTCTTGAACCATGGGCCTCCCTGCATTTTCCGGTAAATTCTGAAGATTAAGGAAATACTGGAACGCCTCTCTGTTGGTGGGAAGCTGGGAACCACTGATAGAAGCTGAAGGGTATCCAACCAGGAAAGTTTCAGTGAGAGATCTGGTAGATGGCCCAGTTGACACCTGCCTGTGGACAGTACGTGGAGGTTCTGAGATATCAACTGTGCGCCCACGGAGCTCCCTCAGCTCCTTGCTTAATGCCATTGTGAAGTTGTAACTTGTAGATGGTTTTCTAGATTCTGATTGAGTTTCTGTTGTTTCCTGAAAAATGATAGATAATTATTATTATTATTATTATTATTAATTATTATTTATTTATTATTATTATTATTATTTATTAATTTTATGCTCTTTCATTTGATACCTAATTTGTTGCTCTATCTTGTTTAGATCAAAAGTTAAAGTGCAAAACATAATTCAAGGGACCCCGGAATTGGCGCTATGGCCGATTTCAAGGCAGAAAATTTAAAGCTCCATGCGGCAATGCTTCCCAACATCCTAGGTCAAAATAGTTGTGATTTTCGGCTTTTTCAGGTCAAAAAGCATGGGAAAATGTACAGAAACCTATGAAAATAAGAAAAAGCTGATTTTTGAACAGGCCTAATATCAGGTGTCGCTATCTGTTCTAACGAGTGTCCTACGAATGATGAGCACAACTGTACATATATTAAAGAATATTAGGTGCTACTATAGCGTGATTTCTACCGGTGACTTCGATACTATAGGGTGATTCCTACCCGTTTTGGTTCGAAACTATAGTACTGTAGAGTGTGATTCCTATCCAAGGTATAAATGAAAATATAATAAATATAAAATGCTATTTATTATTCAATTTTATTTATTTAAAAAATAGTTTCGGTGCTACTATAGTATGTGGTCTACCTACGATTGGTTAGGTTTAGTCACGATATTTTCGTTAAAACTAACGAAAATATCATGGCTAAACCTAACCAATCGTCAAGGGCGATGGACATTGGAATGTAAACAAGCAATTTGTAAACAAGGTAAGAAGCTATAATTAAAAGGTAGACCGCCGAATCGAGGTAGGAATCACGCTATAGTAGCACCGAACATTTTTATCAATAAATTTAATCATAAAAAACTGTGTTTGCATGTATATTTCTGTGTGCATTGCTACAGTATTTCGAAATGAAAGTGGACGGACATTCTTTACTATACTCCATAAACTTGTGCTAATTATATTATCAAAAAATAATATTAATTTCGTATCATTTTAGTTTATTGTGTTTATTATTAAAGTATAATAGCTAAATTCCTAAAACTTTAAGTTTAGTTTATCTTAGCATTTAGTGACATCCAGGGATGTTCTTGGCCTGATTTGCCTGGTTAAGCCACTAGTAGCTCATACCAACTAAAAGATAGTCTAGGCCATAAAACTGTAAAATTTTGAACAGAGTTGAAAAGCATTTCACAGATTTTTTGACTGTGACTATGAGGTTTATAGAAAAGAAGTTAAGAAAAGGGATAAGGTTGTAGCATGTGAGTTGTGATGATTGGTATCACATAGTTTGCATCAAAATTACAGAACAAGTGCCTCGGTGGCGTAGTGGTTAGCGCCGCTGACTACGAATCCATCGTCCCCGGGATCGAGGCCCGTTGACGGCAGACGGCGCGCAGCAAAACCCAGCTGTTCATCCTTCCACACAATAAAAAAAATTTGTTGGTAGATAAATGGGTACCTGGGTAACCTAGTGGTTAAGAAGCTGGCCTGCTGGTGGGGTGTGGTTCGGATTGCCTGTTAAACTGACAAGCTTGACCTTCGTCAGAATGAAAAATTCAGGCGTAAGCAAAAACCAAGGTTACCAAATGTACAGTAGTATGAAGTTCCAAATAATCTGTGGTTTTGTAGTAATTGTTTAGAAGGGTTTGAGGATATGCTTTGGGCAAAGATAATAAAGCCGTAGGTACAGTGCCAAGTAGGACTAAGTTAGTTGGCCCAATAAATAATAGTGAAATATTAATAAATGAGGGCTAGAAATTGGCAAAGAGCTCAGGCCAACTAATGCGGCCCATTGATCTAATTCCTGTATTATTATTACCAGCATCATCGGGATTCGAACCCATGACCTGTCTTCACTAAGCTACGAGTGCTGGAAAATGAAGTGTACAGTGGGTACTGAGGTTAATGTAAAAGGTAGAATAGAATTTGAGTCAAATATAGGAAATACTAATGTAAGTTCTACTGAGGTCAGGGCCGGATTTTCCAATAGGCAACATAGGCCATTGGCCTAGGGCCCACCAGTAACTGGGGGCCCACTGGGGACCTCCTACAATCCCTTGACACAAACAGTATCATTGAGAAATTTGCCATAGAAAAAAGCAGGAAAAAGTCATTTTGAACTTCACATAGTTGTGCTTGCAAAATTTATTATGCTTCAGTTTCATTGTATTTTTCCATTATTCCTATGTGTAAGATGTACATGATATGGAACTTGATTTACTTTGATGTACTTGATATGGAACTAATTTGATTAAAAATTATTAATGTGTAATGTATTACATTATGTTGTAATTCTTACTGCAAAATTTATTATGCTTCAATTTGACTGTATTTTTTTCCATTATTCCTTTGTGTAAGAATAAGTTGTACATGATATAAAACTAATTTGAATAAAATTATTGATGTGTTACATTATGTTGTAATTCTTTTTTTTTTTACATTACAATATTACGATATATATATATAATTTAGGGTGATTCAAATATGGGGGTAAAATTTTTTTTTTATATTTTAATGTGTTCAACCCTTTAAATGGTTCATTTCAGCATAAAAACATCTATCCTAAAATATTTTAGCAAATTTTTAATTTTTAGGGGTTGCTACCAGCAATTAAAAATTGACAGAACGACACAAATTGTCAAATTTTTCCAATATTGTTGTACAGTTTTCCACACACCCCAGGAGGTACAGTACAAGGCGCATTGCTTTTTTTTAATGTGGAAAGCTCCCCCGTAGGTCCTACCATAACCACAAGCATGCATAATTAAATTAGCATGATATTTGAGACATTAGCTGTCCTTACTTCATCAATGTTTCTTTTTTTCTATCAGGGTAAACAGCCCTGTAGTTTTTCACTACTTGTAGCAAAATTGTTTTGATCTTCGTCATGTGTTAGTATTTTATTATATTCATCCATTAATTTTACTCCTCTTTCCGCTATATCATTCACGACTTCCCACTGTTTGATAGATTTCTTAGCGGAGTTATACTCTTCATCATTATGCCATTCTTTAGCATCTTTGAGTAAAAATTTTGAACTAAATTCTGTTATTGTAAAGAATCTTTGAGTATTTGATGTGACAAAATTTTCTAATTTCTTCGTTGGAATAAGTGCAGGATCTAGAAAAGCCCGTTTTGCAGGAAGAGTTTCCGTTGTATTTTGCAAGGCCTTTACCATTTTGTTTTTTGTTTCAGTAGGCACTTCATCATCATAAAAGGCCAAGGCTACCAGTTCTTCTCATAGGTACTAGAAGTAACCTAACAGTTTTTTAATAGCAACAGATGCAATTGTGTCATTTATTTGTTTGTAGACTACAAGATTCTGTAATAATTCCAGATCAAGACGAGGAGCGCAAAATGGCACAGGAGCTGTAAACCATGCCTTTACATGTAACCGAGTAGCAAATAGACAGATGTCTTTTAGTCCTTTTTTGTCTTTTACTGAAATTTTGAACTGAGATTTGAACATAAAAATTTTTAATGAATATATAATTTTGGTCATCCACCTAGCCCGATGAAGTTCCGCTGGATGTTTAAATTGGATTCCACCTTTTGGTTCACCTCCCCAAAAAATAATTGTTAACTGCAATAGTTCTAGGTAATCGTCTCTTGGTTGGAATGTATCTAGTTGATTTGCTGCAAATGTATTTATGTCATCTTTGATGTCATGAATATTTTCATAGATATCTGGATCTGATAATGCTGTTTCGTAGTCCTCCTTATTAATGCTAGACCATTTTTCTCTGAACTTCTTAAAAAGGACTATACCTGGGCCAGAAGATGGTGATAAAGACTTTGAAACAACAGCTTCCAGCATAATTTCAAATATGTGGTATCAACATGCCAGCCACAATAAATCGTTGTCGAATTTTTGTTCTAGAAGAATAGCTGCACCATTTCTAAGACCAGTATTGGCTGCCGTTGTATCGAAACACATGCATTTTATTTGTTCGCAGATGCCCCATTCAAACGATGTCTGATACACAGCATTTGCTGTCAGGAGACCAGTACCTGAATCCAGTTTAGGCACACCAAGAAGTTGATCATCGCCTTCTCCTGAAACCAATACGGGCAGACGGTCAACAATATGCATTCCTGTAATATCTTCAATTAATTTTTCCCAGTGAATTCTTAGGGGCACCTCTGGCTTGAATTCTTCTTTCAGGTTCTCTGCAATTTTCTTTCTATATTTTATCCTCTCTCTACGAATAGAAGAGTAGCTAACATTGTACTCTTCTGGATTTTTTCCTAGACTTTGAATTGTTGGCATTAAAACTAGAGACGCATTTCTGTCACTCAATTTTGCAACATCAAGACTTCCTAATAATTTATCATCAAACAATTTTCTACGTTTGCCAACCTTACTTTTCCATGATGAAGGTTTTGCAGCACAGAAACCAGATTCATCACTTTTGCTCTCCTCTGATTCTGATGATGATGATGTACTGGTGAGTATGACAGCCTCTTCATTCTTCTTTCTTTTGATCTCTTCTGCTTTCCTCTTTTCATAACGTTGTTGCTTTTCTGCTGCTCTTTGCTCTTTTTTAGTAACAGCCTTATCAATGGTACCCATTTTTCCATGACGTCCTTTCTCACGTTGCATTTTCAAGAATTTCTTATCTTCTGTTTTTATAAGCTGCATAGCATTCTCATGAGCAATGTCAAATAAGTTTTCCAGTTATCTTTCCATTTTTCTTCTTTATTATTTAAATTTTGTGATCTTTTCAATTTGCTTGCTTTGTTTTTCTTAAGCAGCTGCCATTCCTTCAGTATTCCTTGAATTTTATCTACTACATGTATTCTTTGTTTTGCTTGTATTCCTGCTTTTTTCCAAACTGCTAGCACATCATCTGCAGTAGAGAAGCATGATTCTCTAATGCCTTGCTTTTTAATATTTCTGTAGTGCATGAAGAGGGCCATCATTTCCTTCTCTGATGGTAATACGGATGTTTTTAGTACTGCAGAGGGCTGCCCAATTAGCCATACTTCAGTTTCTTTTCTTGTAGAACTTCTCCCAACTGAGCAACTAGGTGATGGTGAGTTAGGCCTAGCTTCCATAATCGATTAATTGGTATCAAAATTACGAGTTCCAAACAACAATTAAAAGCAAGCTAGTATATAAACCATTAATTAAAAAATCTGAAATGTAAGCAATTAAACAAAATCATAAGTTGTAAAAACAAACAAATTGAAAAAAAGGGAAATTTGACGCCTGGTAGCACATAGTAAATTTTATTTAAAATTCACCAAATTTGGCATACACTACTTTTTTGTCATAGGGAACAAAAATACAGGTTGAACAATTTAAAAAAACCTTTTATTTTTTTTAATCACCCTAATATATATATATATATATATATATATATATATATAATATTTTTTTAGGGGGGCACTGATAAGGTTTGGCCTAGGGCCCACAAGCAAGTAAATCCGGCCCTGACTGAGGTTAAGGCTAACGTCAATGCTCCTACCAATGACAGTGTAGCAATATGCGTTGATGCTGAGCTTAATGCAAAGTTTAAATTTGAAGCTGAACCAGAGGTAGGAAACAGTACTTCTACTGAGGTTAAGCCTGTAATGATAATGATGCAGATCTACAGATCTACAGAAGCTAAGGCTAACAAAGACCCTAAGTAAGGGGCTAAAAGAAGAGAATAAGGGGTTAAGTAAGTAGCAAAACCTATCAGTCGTGGGTTAAAATTCATTCAGAAAAGGAGAAAGAAAGACACCATCATCATCCGCCGGCCACTGCCGACAAGTCTGAAAAATAGTCGAAGAGAATACTTCCAGCTGTTGCACACCGGTCCTCCACTCCATAGGGAGGTAGAGGATGCACCCCAATCTGCCGAAAAGGGGTGGGAGATGAAAATAAGTAAAATAAGAACGCATCACAAACCATGCAACACATTCTTAACTCAAACACTATCATACCATGCAAACTACAGACATGCAATGAAAAGAGTTACAGACATGCAAATAAGGAGAGAGAGAAAACAAAATAATAACAAAAAGTGGGTTAGTTTACACCACGAGCTACATCTAAGTTCGTGTTAGTCTAATTTTTTTTTTTTTTGCTGGCATATCACACGCTGGCATGTCAAAAGCTGGCATTAGTCGTCAACAGACGAGTATTGCTACTATCGAAAGTGAACAGTTTATCAAAATTAACGTTATCGATTTTATTAACGATTTTGAAAACTTCAATAAGCTCCCCCCTTAATCTCCTAGTTTCGAGTGAATGCAAGTCTAACTCTTTAATCCTATCTTCATAAGGCTTGTTGCGCAATGACGGAATTAGTTTCGTGGCGGCGCGACGCTGAACACTTTCTAACCTATCAATATCCTCGCGCAAATACGGGCACCAAAACTGAACGGCATATTCTAAATGAGGCCTGACTAGGGACTTGTAAAGGGCCAATATAATATTCTTCGATTTAAATTTGAAATTACGCGCTATGAAGCCTTACATCCTATTAGCTTTTGCGCAAGACTCCAGGCACTGGTTCCTAACTTTTAAATCCTTAGATACGCGTACGCCTAAATCTACTTCCTCGTCAACGCTCGCTAACTCTCTAAAATCCATCGTGTACGTGTAATTATTGTTACGAGAACCTATATGCAAAACTTTACATTTGTCTACGTTAAATTGCATCTGCCACTTATCCGTCCACTCCATAATCCTATTTACATCGTCTTGGAGCCTATTTCTATCGTCCTCGTTAACAACCTTACCGCCTATTTTGGTATCGTCCGCGAATTTTGGTACGTTACTAGTCAATCCTACATCTATGTCGTTAATGTAAATTACAAATAGCAATGGGCCTAACACTGAACCCTGTGCGACACCGCTACCTACATCCAACCACCCCGATTCACAATCATTAACAACGACCCTCTGTTTCCTAGCACGAAGCCATTCCTCTAACCAGTTAGCTACTTGACCGCGTATACTGTGCGCTTTAACCTTCGCAATTAATCTTCTATGCGGAACTGTATCGAACGCTTTTTTAAAGTCTAAATAAATAACGTCAGCCGCTATATGCCTATCGTATTCGCGCACTATTTTGTTATAAAATTCTAACAAATTGGTTAAACAAGATCTATGGCGTCGAAACCCATGCTGACTACTATTGATCAAATCGCGACTTTCTACGTGATCGATGATACGATCTCTAACTACGGATTCCAAAAGTTTACCGACAATTGACGTTAAGCTAATGGGCCTATAATTGCTAGCTACTGTGCGGTCGCCTTTTTTAAAAATGGGCGTGACGTTAGCTAATTTGAAGTCTTCAGGAATAATCCCCGTTTCCAGTGATTGATTAAAAATCTTCGTTAAGTGGCCTACGATAACGTCTTTCAAATCTTTCAGATGTCTAGGATAAAACGCGTCAAGGCCTGTAGCCTTGCTAACGTTTAGCCTATCGATATAATGCGCAATCTCACCCTCGTAAACAGTTATTTCATCCAAAATAGTCTCGCTGCTAAATGGAGCGATATCGTCCACATCGGGGACATTATTGACGTCTTCTTCGGTAAAAACTGTCGCAAAAAAGTTATTAAAAATACCCGCCATCGCCTGAGCGTCGGAAGCCAAAGCGCCATTAGCGTCCACGAGAAGGCCTATATTCTCTTTTATCGGCTTACGATGATTCACGTAATCGAAAAACTGTTTTGGGTTATGTTTACTATCCGCAGCTATAAGTACCTCTAAATTACGCTTAGCATTCCTAACTGATCTTTTAACCTGACGTCGAAGCTCGATATATCTATTAACGATAACTACCGTGCCATTGCGCTTATTAAGTCTATACGCTCTGTTACGCTCGTTTATGAACTCGCCTATTTCCCTAGTCCACCACTTGGGCCTACCATGATTTCTAGCGCGCTTAGGCCTACGAGGAATAAACTCCATTTCGATATTCAAGAAACTATCTTTAAACGCCTCCTAATGCAAATTTGCGTCATTACCCATAAATAAGTTATCCAGTCCACTACTCTCATCCTATCCGCAAAACTATCAAAATTGGCCCTACGAAAATCAGGGACCTCTATTATGTTAATATCCTTAGTGTTTTCTATCAATAGCTTAAACCTAATAATTTGATGATCACTACATCCTAAACTCTCGCCTACTTCTAAACCTTCGACTATATTTTCGTCGTTCGTCATCACCACGTCTAAAATATTGTCACCGCGCGTTGGTTCGGTAACTATCTGTCGTAAAATTTATCTTCCATGAACTCAATCAATCTCAAACCCTCATCGTTACCAGCAAAAGTCTCGTAATTAACGTTAGGGTAGTTAAAGTCTCCGACAACTATAGTATCCCGATTATTAATAAAGTTACCAAGATCCCAGTAAAGTTATCTGATGAATGGCACAACGTTAAATGGCAGGAAAAGTACATGGTAGAGAGAAAGCAGATCATGTGGTGGCTGTTATTTTATTTATTTGTCGGGTTCGAAATCCCAGCTGAGCCGTGAACGGCCAAATTCTAAAGGGCAAGTTCTACCTAAAGCCCAAGTTAAGCTAAATTAAACTTTACGGATTTGAGATCCTATTAGGTCCTACCTCAGGGTAACCTCAGGGTTGCTGACTCGATGCGGGCCTACCTTATACCTTAAATTACATGAACTTAAAGTAAACAAAAGGGTACTATTTGTGGTCTTCTTTCTGAACCTTGCAACAACAACGCAACCTGGACTATTGCACGATGCAACAATCATGTATCTAAACAACCAAACTGAATTGCAAGAGAGCTCTCTATCAAACACACCTTTACGTACGACCTTCCACAAACGAGTAGAAAAGCGCAGCGCCCAAAATGATGCCAACAGTGTGACCAAACAATGATGCCACAAGAGCTCAAAAATGCTAGCTCTAAATTAAGTTAATTTTTCACTAACCTTACAATTATGAGATGGATATATATACACACCTTAACTTAATATATATACAAGCAATGCTGCATCAATCAGCTTAGTCATCGTATCGCCTTGGGACAACAATGGTTCTTCCTCTTCTAGATTTTCTAACACTCCCCACCGAAGAGGCATTGTTGTCATTACCTTCTGCAAGGTTAGCCAAGCCTTCTCATGAGGCTGTAACTCAAATGTTTCATCTTGACTATCTGTGTTTTTGCTGATTTCTAAAGCATAGAGTTTTTGTATAGGTCTCTTTAACTTTCCTCCTGAAGTCTTTACCAGTGCAGACCTAACTAAATTGTCTTTGCCAACAAACAACTCTTCAATTATGCCAAGCTTCCAGCATTGCCTTGGTCTTTCATCCCCAATCATTACCACTTCTCCCACCTTGATACAATTTGCATTGGAGCCCTTTACCTTGCCTGATGGGTAATAATTGAGTTCTGGCAAGTATTCCATCTGCCACCTCTTCCATAACTGATCTTGTAGCTCTTCAAGGTACCTGAACCGTCTGGTTAACTCTCCTTGAGTGCTCTGGATAGGCTGCAAGTCTTCTGGCACACTGGGGTTGATGTTAATCGTTTACCACAAAGAAAATGATTTGGTGTCAATGGCTCTGCATCCTGCCTACTGTTGTAAACAAAAGTGATAGGCCTACTGTTCACCATTGCTTCTACTTCACATAAAACAGTAGAGAATTCTTCTTTGCTCAAATGAGCATTAGCTAAAAGTTTCTTTAATGGACACTTTACACTTCTCACTAGCCTTTCCCAAAATCCTCCCCACCATGGTGCTCTCTCAACAATAAACTCCCACTGTACCCCTTGGTGTGAAAAGTAGGATTGGAATCCTTCCTCTTTTAGCAAGGACCAAATTTCTTGGAGTTCCTTTGCAGCCTTTTTGAAGGTTTTTGCATTATCCGATATGATTTTATTTGGGAAACCCCTTCTGTTCACAAACCTTTTAAAGGCCAAAAGAAATACATCACTACTTAAGTTGCTTACCAACTCCAAATGGATTGCTCTGGTGGTAGCACAGGTGAAAAGACATATATAACCTTTGTTAGACTCCCCTCGCTCATACACATAGACTGGCCCTGCAAAGTCTACTCCCACTACATCAAATGGGGCAGTATAGACACACCGTTCTCTTGGAAGTGGAGCCACCTTTTCATAATAAGGCTTTGCACTCCAACGCTTGCAAACCACACATTTATGCAAGACCTTTTTTACTACTTGTCTAATTTTGGGAATCCAAAATTGTTGTCTAATCTCTATTATCACTTCTCTAACTCCAGCATGTAACAGCTTATGATGAGTATCCAGGATCAAAAGGTCCACAAAGTGCCCCCCAGAAGGTAGCAAAATTGGATGTCTTTTCTCCTCTGGAAGCCCAGAAAACTGTAGTCTACCTCCTACTCTCAATAAATCCTGATCCAAAAACACATCCAAACCCTTGAGCGCAGAATGTGTTGGTAGAACCTGTAATGGATGGCTGGTGAGCAATTCTCTCTCTTCACCAAATTTTTCCTTCTGCATATATACCACCCAGTATTTCCTGGCTTGCTGAATCTCATTACTGTTCAGAATTCCTTCCCTTCTTGTTTCTCCCTTAATGTTGTTGGTAAATCTATATACCCATGCTGTCACTCTTAACAATCTTTTCAGACTGCTAATGTCCTCAAGCCTCAATATGGGGTCCTGCTGCATAACTTGACAACTGTTCACAGCGCATTTTCTCACCTCACTCACCCATGCTTCTTCAGCCTGGCATTCTCCTACAATAGGCTGATTAGAAGGCCAGTTTTCACTTCCAAGTTTTAGCCACTCTGGCCCATTCCACCACAAACTTGATTGAAAGATCTTTCACGAAATTCCTCGTGTTGGTAAATCAGCGGGGTTTTGGATGCCTGGACAATGCTTCCATTGCTTGGGATCTGTGTGCGCTTGAATTTCCTCCACCCTATTGGCAACAAATGGTTTCCATTTCCTTGCCTGACTTCTTAACCAGTGCCAAACTATAGTGGAGTCTGTCCAATAATAGCTTGGAATTTCATAGAGGGCCAAAGACTTTCGCACTGTAATTGCAAGCCGACTAGCAATAACGGCACCCATCAATTCCAACCTTGGAACAGAAAGCCTTTTCAAAGGTGCTACTCTACTCTTTGCAGCAACCAACCTGCAACTTACTTCCTCTTGCAATGCGCCTCTTATATAAATACAAGTTGCATAGGCTTCCTCACTTGCATCACAAAAGATGTGCAGCTCCAAATTGTCTGGACTATTGTTCAACTCTCCAAAGTACCATCTTGGGATTTCAATGTCTCCAAGATGTGCCAATTCTTTGAACCAATATTTCCACCTTACCACCATATGATCAGGTAACTCTTGGTCCCAACCAAGTCCAATTTCCCAGAGGCTCTGAAACCAAATTTTTGACTTTATCACAAATGGAGCCAGGAATCCAAGAGGATCAAAGACCTTCGAAGCCAAACTAAGAGCTGTACGTTTTGTCCACCTTGTCTCATTCTCAGCCAGCTCTACTAAAGATTTCCCATTGAAGGTAAACAAATCATCATCTTGCTGCCAAACATGCCTAGCACCTTTGCGTCTATTGCCCACAACTCCTTAATACCAGAATCCTCAATACTTTCTGCTGCATCAGGTACTACAGAGGAATGACTCATAAACTCTTGTAATTGCGAATGATTGGTCTGCCATTTTCTGAGCTCCATGCCAGCCTCCCTCATTATAGCTCTAGCCTCCATGAATATCTGTTTAGCCATTTCTGTATTATCCACGGAACAGCAAATCATCAACATAAAAATTTTTCCTTATGTGTTCAATAGTGTTAGGATAGACTTCAGAATATTTCTTAAAATGGTACTGCATAGTAGCTGCCAACAGAAATGGACTAGAGCTGAGGCCAAACAACACTGACTTCATTCTATATGCTTGAACCTTAGGTTCATTTTCCAACAAGTCTTTCGTATCCACCCACAGATACCTTACTGCATCTCTGTCCTCTGGTTTTAACTTTATCCGCAAAAAGGCTTGCTTCACATCTGCAGTCAATGCTACTCTACCAAACCTGAATCTCAGTAACAAGGAAAATAAATCTGCATTTAAATTTGGCCCAGCATCCAAACAGTCATTCAAGGACACACCACCTTTGTCCTTGGCTGAGCCATCAAAAACTACCCTCAGTTTGGTGGTAGTTTTGTCTCGCCGTACCACTGCATGGTGTGGCAGATAATGTGCCTCCTGGCTCACCAGCTCACCTTGCACCCTTTCAGCATAGCCCTCCCTTACATAACTTAGGATGGCCTCATCGTATTCAATTAACAACTCCTCATTTTTCTTAGCCTGTACAATGAAGTCTCCAACCTCCGATTAGCTAGCTGAAGGTTTGAACCGGGTTTGCAAGAATCCTTCCATGGTAGGCCAACTTCATAGCAACCATCTCTAAACCCAATCCCTTTTTCAAATTGCTCTAAAACATCATTGTTCACTGTACTTGCCTGGTTGTCCTTTATACCAATAGATTCAAGTTCCCAAAACGCTTTCAAATGCCTTTCCAGACCATGGCTGTTCTCCTCAATCTTAACAAAGAGAGCCTTAACTTCCATTTCATTGCAATAACTACCATGTAGCATCCAGCCTAGCTTACTTTCAATAGCTACTGGGCCTTGAGATGTACGGACAATATTACCAGTGATGAAGTCCCAATAATAGTCAGCTCCAATCAAAAGACTAATATCTTCTGTTCCCTCAAACTTATTATTGCCCAAATTAATTCCTTTAACTTGCAATTCTTGGACACATGCCATATCTAAACAAGTAGTGACTGGAGCACAAAGTTCCTCAATCTCTACAGCTTGGACCTTGATAGTGGGACTTTGCGGTAACAACCCTTTAACCAGAACTTCTACCTTCTTAAATTTGGTTCGGTTTTGAACGGAACCCCCAAACCCAGAAATTCTTAAATTTTCCCTCTTAAGTTCTTTAAACTTCAATTTTCTGGAAATTCTGGTCTTAATAAAACTACACTGGCTACCACTATCAAACAACACTCTTACAGTAGCTTCTCCCTCATTCCCAATTAATAAGGCTGCAGTTGTTTGCAATAATCCCCCTTTACCTTTACTCCTTGCATAGCAGTGGCATGTGCCACTGATGTCTCTACTTCTGGGGTAGGCCTACTAAGAGTGTTTTCACACAATAATGGCTGATGCCTACCATGACATTTTTTGCACAAAATTTTAAACTTACAAAACCTTGCTCTATGACCTTTCAAAAAACATTTAAAACATGCTGTGGACTTAGTTACCCTGTCCTTTCTCTCCTCAAAGGGTAAGGCCTCAGCCACCTCACATTTATAT
Source organism: Bathynomus jamesi (assembly GCA_023014485.1). Classification (NCBI taxonomy): domain Eukaryota; kingdom Metazoa; phylum Arthropoda; class Malacostraca; order Isopoda; family Cirolanidae; genus Bathynomus; species Bathynomus jamesi. The sequence continues at coordinate 643,022 of JAJOZX010000509.1, forward strand.
GACTTGTGGTTGCCTTCGCAAAATATGCATTCCTTGATTCCCTTTAATTTATTCTCAGAGGAGGCATGTAGAGCTGACACTGTACCTGGGCTATTCCTTTTTGTGGAAACTTTGGTGCTGTGCCTGCCTTTGTCCCCTTGTTTACCATCCCACTGTGCAAACTCAACTCCCTCTCGTCTTGCTAATTCTGTGCCTAAAAGACTTAACATCTGCTGAAGGGGGATGTACACATGTTCTGCAGAGTGTCCCCTACTTAATTCAAGCAAAATTGAGCTAGGCAATTTAGACTCCAGTGTAGGAACCAACATTATACCATACTTTTCCATTCCTACACCCAAGTTGTCCAGGGACCTAGTTCTAATTTCAAATTCATCATATAACTGCCGTAACTCCTTGACACTATTAGGATTATTAACAGGAGGTATAGCTAAAAGTGCACGGAGGTGGCTTTTAATTAAGATCTCTGGCTTACCAAACCGTTTCTTTAATATATCCCAAGCCACATTATAATTAGCCTCTGTTAATGCTAATCCTGCTATAGTCTTTGCTGCCTCCCCTTCCAAGAGGGACCGCAAATAATTAAACTTCTCCACGGCACTTAACACTTGACTAGAATGAACTGCTGATTGAAAACTGTCTGCCCATCCTTGCCATTCCTGAATACTCCCAGAAAATGTTTTGAGTACAAGCCTCGGTAATTGAACTACAGATCTGTTAACCTTAACTTCACAAGCATCATTTGTTGAGTGTTGTGTTTCATTATTAGACCTGGTCTCTAACTGCACTGAGCTGCTAAACTCTTTTGCTCGGAGGCCTACGTTAATCATATCATCAATAATCTCTTCAAAGTAAATTATGTTATTTTCTATTTCATCCTCTTCTATAAGAGCCTCAATTTTAACATTTACCTCACTTAGAGCAACCTTTTTAGTTTCTAATATGGCAAGCTGCGCAGTCACTAAGCGTAAATCCTCTTGCTCTATGGCAGAATCTATAGTGGCAATGACCTTTGTAATTAGACCTTTGTAGGCACTTCTCCTTTTTATAAATTTGTTCAATTCAGATGCACTCATCTTCAATATAAACAACCCTTGGGCTCAATACCAAATGAGCTGAATAGGCAGAAATACTTAACCAAACTGATCAAACGCAAATTTTACTTTCAAATAAACTGAATTGCTGGGTGGGGTACTAACCAAACACCAGTATGGAATACCAAATTTTCCACCCCAGGACCTTAATTCAATAATGACCCAAAATTAACCAAACCGATCAAACGCAAATTTTACTTTCAAATAAACTGAATTGCTGGGTGGGGTACTAACCAAACACCAGTATGGAATACCAAATTTTCCACCCCAGGACCTTAATTCAATAATGACCCAAAATTAACCAAACCGGAAAAAATGTAGGCCAAAAAACGACAGACGACTGGCCAAGTTTCGCAATTGGGCGACCAAACTTTACCCTGGGACCTTAATTCAATAATAACCAAAATTAACCAAACCGGAAAAAAGTAGGCCAAAACGACAGACGACTGGCCAAGTTTCGCAATTGGGCGACCAAACTTTCAATAATAACCCAAAATTAACCAAACCGGAAAAAAGGTAGGCCAAAACGACAGACGACTGGCCAAGTTTCGCAATTGGGCGACCAAACTTTCAATAATAACCCAAAATTAACCAAACCGGAAAAAATGTAGGCCAAAAAACGACAGACGACTGGCCAAGTTTTCGCAATTGGGCGACCAAACTTTTTACCCTGGGACCTTCACTCAATAATACTCAACCCGTCTAGGCCTAACTTGGGATACAATTTGCACAATCAGAACTTTGCCGAAAAATGGTCACTGACTCAGTCTTGGGGTAGAAATCCGGTTCTGAAGGACCATGTTATTTTATTTATTTGTCGGGTTCGAAATCCCAGCTGAGCCGTGAACGGCCAAATTCTAAAGGGCAAGTTCTACCTAAAGCCCAAGTTAAGCTAAATTAAACTTTACGGATTTGAGATCCTATTAGGTCCTACCTCAGGGTAACCTCAGGGTTGCTGACTCGATGCGGGCCTACCTTAGACCTTAAATTACATGAACTTAAAGTAAACAAAAGGGTACTATTTGTGGTCTTCTTTCTGAACCTTGCAACAACAACGCAACCTGGACTATTGCACGATGCAACAATCATGTATCTAAACAACCAAACTGAATTGCAAGAGAGCTCTCTATCAAACCACACCTTTACGTACGACCTTCCACAAACGAGTAGAAAAGACGCGCAGCGTCTCAAAATGATGCCAACAGTGTGACCAAACAATGATGCCACAAGAGCTCAAAAATGCTAGCTCTAAATTAAGTTAATTTTTCACTAACCTTACAATTATGAGATGGATATATATACACACCTTAACTTAATATATATATACAAGCAATGCTGCATCAATCAGCTTAGTCATCGTATCGCCTTGGGACAACAATGGTTCTTCCTCTTCTAGATTTTCTAACAGTGGCATCTAATAAGAGGTATAAAATACTTTGTACTTTTGATGAAAAGATAAATTGATGTTACTATGGCTGAGACTCTGTCAATGAGAATCAAGAGAGAGATTTGTAATAATGAAAGGAATTAATTAATTCAATAAACTCGTAGGAGGAGGTTGTACACACCAAGCGACCAGGGAAGTACTCCGGGGGGGGGGGGGCACTTAAGGCAGGAGACAGGGAATGCTGGAATTCCCGTTTTTCCTGTCACTATCCTCCTTAGCTGATCTTTTTCTGTGTCTCATCTTCCCTGTGAACAGTCCAACACGCTATCAAATACATACTTCTCCCTCTATTCTTCACTACACATACGAGTACATGCAGTTTACACACTACACAATCTTTAAAAAAAAATGGCATCGTCAGCCACGGAGACCTTGATTTCAGCTCGGTCCTTCTTATGTAGTCGGGGTAAGGAGCATGTTTTTGGTTGCTTGGTATTCTGCCAAAAATAAGCATGGAGTTTGCAAATAGGATTTTAGGCTCAAGTAAAAAAGTAAAACAGCTTTGTAGTGAAGGAGAAATCGAATATATTCATTTATGGAATGATTTTAAGGAAAAGAGAGACCTTTACACTAAGAATGGATTGCATGCTAATAGAAAATAAATTACTTTGAATACTAGGGTTTTGGAAGATAAACCGATGTCTATGTAGGATTTCTGAAAAATTACTCTACATTAACAGAGAACCTAAATAATAAGTTAGCAGCAATGTTGGGATTATTAAATACAAATTATGATAGAAATAGCATATATATATATATATATATATATATAATATATATATAACCTTACCTTACAACCCTCCTCTCGAGTTGGCCTGGTGAAGTAGTGAGTTGGATTCTTGCGCTCTCCACCTCACATAGCCAGGTACGCCCGGCTCATCGGGGATTGTTCTGAGCCAGGCGTCAAGTCTTTTTTTGAAGATTTCCACTGCAACTCCCTTCGTGTTTCTTAGGTCTTTGGGCAGCTGATTAAATAGTTTTGGTCCTCTCACTACAAAACTATTTTCTTTCAGGGTTAAGGATGTTCCCTGTCTCGCCTTCAATTTGGGAATACGGCACAGTCTACCGTTTCTACCTTCCACCGTTGTTTGGGGAGTTATGGGATTCAGAGTAAGATTAGGGACTAGTTTCTCCATTATTTTCCAAGTGTAAATAATGGTGTATCTCTCTCTTCTCCTTTCCAGTGAATATAGGTTTAGTTCTCGTAACCTTTCCCAGTAATTTAGTTCTATATATATATATATATATATATATATATATATATATATATATATATATATATATATAATATATATATATATATATATAAATAATGGGTTTCTACCTTGTGGTGGACGGACGTTTTGTTTACGCTCTGTGTAATATCGAAAAATCACTAGTGTTTATAAGTTCAGTAGTAAATTCTATCTTATACCAGTGTGTGTATTAAATACCAGTGAATTCGCGATAATAATTTATTAAGTGAAAGCCGGTGGCATGTAGCTTGCACAAAGAAAAAACATCAATTGAAGCATAAATTGAAAACACTTCGAACGGAAAAACAGCTCCTGAGATTTGTATATTAGGCCTATAGAGGGATAAAGGTCAGACACAATTTGGAAGAGCAATAAAACGAAGGTCGAGTTAACGAGAGAAATTTGAGAAGAATGGCAAAAAATATGAAGAAGTGTATAAATTGCGCTGAAGTCAGAAAAATGAATAGAGCTGGATTATGTTTAATGGAATGCGCTGCACATCAGCGCTGTGATTGGAAAAATGAAGCAGACCAGACCTTGGGCTTAAAATGCTTTCTGTGCAATACCTTTAAACACTACGAATGCATGAACTTAGATAGAAAGCAGAGGAAAATGATAAATAGAATAAATAACAAAATCATAGGCCTTTATAGTTTCATGTGCGTCAAGTGCATGGAAAACAATAGGAAATTAGTACAAAGGGGAATAAAGAATGTGGAAAGCAGTTTAACCAACAGGAAAACCAGGAAACAACAGAAAACGCCGACACAACCGAAAACGAAAATGAGATGGTAAAAACACTTCAGGGAGGGCCGAAAGCAGCTTCAAATAAAGAAATATCCACGGCAAAAGAGGGAGATACGAAATACACGCCGAAGAAAAAAACCACTGAGTAGGGAAGAAGTGGTGGCGGTGCAGAAGAAGGAAATTGAATCACATAAGACTCGGAGGAAATTTAAACGACGGTCCATATGCGGATATTATAAAACAGGTTCGTGCAAATATGACTCAAACTGCTTATACAATCACCCGCCAAAATGCTTCTGTATGATGTGGAATGGGAAATGCAGGTACGGACCAGAATGCAACTTTTTTCAGCCTCGTATGTGCAGACATAGAAGTAATAACAATAGTAATGAAACATATTTTTTAAAAGAAATGAGGATAATAAAAGCACAGCTTGCCCTTCTAACAAGGAAAGACAGAACGCCGCAAATATATGCACCACAACATTACGCACATCACCCTTCTATTCAACACCACTCACCAGTAATACAACAACCACAGTGGTATCACGGGCCGCAACCCCAATACTTCCAAATGCAGCGGCCCAACCAATAACACCAAACAGGAACCGACATCGCCCAGGATACGATCATCAGTTAGGAAAATCGAACACGAAGATTAGAGTCCCGGTAAATGTATTATACACAAATATACAAGTCCTGTATATAGACCATGCAGACTGCAAATTACAATACTTGCAAAGTTTAGCTACGGAAACCAGCATAGATATCATATATCTAACGGAAACACCCTTACATAAGTGCGAAAAAGGCTGTGAAAACTGCATCTAGAATACTGAAATAGCATTGCTGGACTACAACATATACAAAGCAGATAGAGTGGCTAGACGATGGGGAAGGTGTTGTATCTACGTGAAAAACACATACACATGTGAGGTGAAGGTAAACAAATCAAACAGCACAGTCGAAGTTATTATATTAGAAGTAAAAGAAATGAACCTACCCATTATGGACGTCTACAGACCACCAAATACCACAAAAAGTGAATTCAAATTTGCCACTAATGAAATACAAAACATGTTACAATTACTTGAAACTTCAGCAACAAATATTCTAATTTTCGGAGATTTTAATTTCCCATTTATAACATGGAAGAAAAATGACGAAGTCAGATATGTCGAAATGTTTCATGGCAACATTACAAAAGATGATAGAACCCAAGCAACAATGCTATGAGATATGATGGAACATTACGCCCTTACCCAGGAAATCTGTGAAGCCACTAGGAAAGAGAACATTTTGGATTTAATTTTGACAAATAACAATGAGATAATAATAAAAAAAAAGGTAACGCACACAAATTTCTCCGACCATAACCCAATCGATATACAACTGAAGTTAGCACCCAGAGAGGCAGAAGGAATATATGAAGGTTTAAACATAAATTCAAAGAAAGTAAATTGGGAAAGTGTAAATAAAGATTTAAAGGAGGTAAATTGGGAATTACTACTTCACGAGAAGACTCCAGAACAAATACTATGTATAATGGAGTCTGAAACCAAACCTATATTAGTGAAGCATGTTCCAGAGAGACAAAAGAGAAAACGTAGCAAGCTCGAGAGAAAAATCAGGACACTATTTAGACAACTGAAGCAAACCGTAAAACACGAAGATTAGAGTCCTGGTAAATGTATTATACACAAATATACAAGGCCTGTATATAGACCATGCAGACTGCAAATTACAATACTTGCAAAGTTTAGCTACTGAAACCAGCATAGATATCATATATCTAACGGAAGCACCCTTACATAAGTGCGAAAAAGGCTGTGAGAACTGCATCTACTGTAGAATACTGAAATAGCATTGCTGGACTACAACATATACAAAGCAGATAGAGTGGCTAGACGATGGGGAAGGTGTTGTATCTACGTGAAAAACACATACACATGTGAGGTGAAGGTAAACAAATCAAACAGCACAGTCGAAGTTATTATATTAGAAGTAAAAGAACTGAACCTACCCATTATGGACGTCTACAGACCACCAAATACCACAAAAAGTGAATTCAAATTTGCCACTAATGAAATACAAAACATGTTACAATTACTTGAAACTTCAGCAACAAATATTCTAATTTTCGGAGATTTTAATTTCCCATTTATAACATGGAAGAAAAATGACGAAGTCACATATGTCGAAAAGTTTCATGGCAACATTACAAAAGATGATAGAACTCAAGCAACAATGCTATGAGATATGATGGAACATTACGCCCTTACCCAGGAAATCTGTGAAGCCACTAGGAAAGAGAACATTTTGGATTTAATTTTGACAAATAACAATGAGATAATAATAAAAAAAAAGGTAACGCACACAAATTTCTCCGACCATAACCCAATCGATATACAACTGAAGTTAGCACCCAGAGAGGCAGAAGGAATATATGAAGGTTTAAACATAAATTCAAAGAAAGTAAATTGGGAAAGTGTAAATAAAGATTTAAAGGAGATAAATTGGGAATTTCTACTTCACGAGAAGACTCCAGAACAAATACTCTGTATAATGGAGTCTGAAACCAAACCTATATTACTGAAGCATGTTCCAGAGAGACAAAAGAGAAAACGTAGCAAGCTCGAGAGAAAAATCAGGACACTATTTAGACAACTGAAGCAAACCGTAAAACATCTCCACAGATGCAAAACTGATGCAAGGAGACTTAAACTAGAGAGGAAATTAGGCGAAATAGAAATGGACCTAAAGTAAACATTCATACATAAGACAAACAAGGAGGAAAACAAGGTAGCAGAAAACATAAAAAATAACCCAAAATACTTCTACACGTTTGCGAAAAGGAAAATGCAGTGCAAGAATATTGGTCCGTTGATAGGCGGGAAGGCCAAACAAACAAATGACCCCCAAAAAAATGAGCGAACTGCTTAACGGACAATTTAACTCTGTGTTTAGCACCCCTAAGTCCGAAACGAAAGTAGAAAACGCAGATGAATTTTTCGACATTGATACAAATCAGCCAAGGACAAATTCTAGTACAAACCTATCACAGATGACAGACAATTCGGCACCAGGGCCAGACACATAGCGTGCCACATTTCTGAAGAAATGTAAAGAGAGTATTGCCAAACCGCTTTTCTTACTATGGAGGAAATCACTCGACACAGGAGAAATTCCACTGCCATTAAAGAACGCAAACATTACACCTTTATTCAAAGGTGGTAACAGAGCAATGCCGAAGAATTATCGGCCGGTAGCTCTCACCTCACACCTTATAAAGTGCTTTGAACGTATAATTAGAAGCTGAACTACCTACTACCTACAAGAAAAGAACTTCTACAACCCAAATCAACATGGTTTTAGGGCTGGAAGATCATGCCTATCACAGCTGTTACACCACCAGGAGGAAATATTGGAAACACTGTGGCGAGGACAAAACATAGATGTAATCTATACTGACTTTGCTAGTCTTCGATAAATGTGACCATGGAATTATAGCACATAAACTTAAGAATACAGGAATTACTGGAAAGCTGGGAAGATGGATATTTAATTTCTTGACGCAAAGAACATAAAGAGTGGTGGTAAATGGAGTTAAATCAGAAGTCTCGAAAGTAGAGAGCTCTGACCCACAAGGTTGTAGATATCAATGACAGTATTGTATCATGTTTCGCAGATGACACAAAGATATGCAAGAAAATATTGAACGAAGGTGACGTAAAAGGATTACTAAACGACATTGAAACATTATTCTAGTGGGCAGAAGACAACAATATGAAGTTCAACGAAGAAAAATTCCAACTTCTAAGATATGGTAATAAGAAGGAGTTACAGAAAAAAGGGTACAAAACTCTGCAAGCCAAACAGATAACACCAAATCCACAAGTCAGGGATCTTGGAGTAATAATGTCGTCGGATGCAGAATTCAGAGAGCACTATAACATCAAAATTACAACGGCTAAAAAAGTAATGGGAATCATCTGGAGGAGCTTCCGCAGCAGAAAAGCAAACATCATGCTCAAATTATGGAAGAGTCTAGTCCTACTAAGGAGGTAATCACAATCCCATATAGAAAACGAGACATTGCGAACATTGAAGCTATACAAAGGATTTTTAAGTCTAAGATAGAGGAAACGGAAAGTGAAGACTACTGGTCTCGACTACAATCCCTGAAACTCTACTCTCTCGAAAGAAGGCGCGAGCGGTACACAATAATATACATATGGAAAATACTTGAGGGTTCTGTCCTTAACCTTAAAAATGAAATAGAAACAAACTTGAATGAGAGAAGAGGCGGATTTTGTACGGTCCCAGCTGCGGTGGGACAAGGGGCCATGAAAACGAGTAATGGAAAATACCCTCAGAATACGGGGCCCAAAGCTTTTCAATGTCCTACCAAAAGAAGTGAGGAATGTCCAGCACACCGACCTGAATAACTTCAAGAACCAGCTGAACAGATTACTGTGCAAAGTCCCTGACCAGCCATGCGTGGCTGGCTACGAGGGCAGGAGGATATCAGACAGCAATTCCCTCCTTCACCAAATCCCGCAAATGAAGCAGGATGCTGCAGAGGGGTCGACCGTAGGTCATTCCTGAACCGTCGTTCGAACTCACCTAAAGAGCTACCTAAAGAGCCTACCTAATTTGCAACTTGTGTAATTTAGAAACAACTGGAAAGGTGGCAATGAGGTGTGATTTCTGTCAAAAATTACATGAATTTATCTGTATGAACTGGGATGATAGGAAAATATCCCTTCTGTCGAACACCAAACAAATCACGGGGATCAAATTTCTGTGTGATGCATGTATCGAAACCGTAAACTCAATTGCAGTATTTAAAGAAATGGAAAATACAAATACGAATGCGATAGAAAAGGAGTGAATAACGGGGATAAAAGAGGACTGAAATGTCCCAAAGAAATACGGCGTGTATGAGAAAGGAACAAATGAAAATATAACACGGAAGGAAGACATTACTGTAAAAGAAAGAAAAACGAGACAAGTACAATCTGCTATATGGTAGAACTGCCTAACGAGGATAATGATAAAAACACGACAAAAATTGAAAATATAGACACTAAACAGACGACTAGAATTAGAAACGTAGATGATAGTAGTAGTATGATTTTAGAAATCCCGAGTGCAATTCAATTGCATGCAACGTTGCATGCAACATGATGAGAGTATTTTTAACCCCCGCAATATATATATGATTTGTATGAATGAGATCTCCAAGGGGTAACCTAACCTGGCTGCTCAGGCCCACAAAAAAATATATATATGTGGGTGTGTATGAATGTATAGCAAAGCTTCTTTTATATATATGAATTGTATACATATGTAGTGGAGAGCAGGGGTTAGACCCCACCACAAAGATGGCTAACCTAAAAAAACACAAGAAGGAGGGGGGGGTTGAGAAAATCCATCCATTCGTAGCCATGGATGGAGCATCGCATAATGGTGTCTTCAGCATCACAGCCATCAGGCTTAGAAGGCAGCCAATCGTCTCACAGCCAGTTGTATAGGGCGTACACAGTTATTTCCTTGTACATACATATAAAGGAGAATTAGCATCGCTTTGCCTCCAAAACACACACGCACATCGTATTTGACGTAAAGGAGAATTAACGCGGTTCTATCCCAAAAAATACATGCGAACCCTTAGAATACTCGGAATTCCCTTCACGTATAACCCCATCTCAACAACACACAAGCACATAACGTACATACGTAAAGGAGAATTAAAGCAGTTCTATTATAACGAAATAGATGCGAACCCTTAGAATACCTCACAAACCCCTTCATACACAGCCCCATCTCAAAAGTACATGTGACTATGCCATACCTCACAACAATAGTCAGCACCACCACCAACCATTAGACCGGTAAGATCTGGAAAAACGGCACAGATAATAGACAGAGCTAATTATCAGTTCGTGACAGAAAGCCGACACGAGAGCAAGGGTTGTGATGTATTGGAATCCTGTCTGTTCTTTCAAACAAAAACTGAAACATGGTAAACCAAATTTAAAACAAAAACAAAATTTTTGCCTTAATCTAGAAATATATCTTTAAATCTTATTATAAAAAATATTAATCCTTAAACTATTAAAAAATACCCACAGTTCCTTCGATTTCCTGTTTCCATCCATTTCTAAAAAAAATGACCCACATGGGGTAATGGGGGAGGGGGTGGGGGTAATGAGGGAGAAGGGTTGGGGTAATAGGGGAGGGGGTTATGCAACAAGGGGTGGGGGTTAGCCCCAAAGTTGCATAAAGGGGGGTGAAGGGGTTTTGGGGGAGAGGGAAAATGACCTCCCCCCAAAAGAGTAACCCTAACGTGCCTCGCCGTAGGTGAGTTTGCGAAGCATAAGCCTCGCCCGTAGGGCAGGGAGCCGAAGGCTCTGCTTGTATAATTTTATAATAAAATTAGATTTTACTTTTAGGGTAACTTATTTATTTTTATAAAATATCCTATTTTTGGGCGGATCCTGTGTTTCACAATGTATAAAAAGTCGGCGAGCAGCAGACAATTAATTTCATAAATCAGAAATAAATACACGGATATATATAAGACAAATATAGGATCATCTGAAGATCAGGGCCCCCAGCCTCAATTACCAAATGACATCTTTGTTAAAACTAACGAAAATATCACGACTTAACCTAACCAGTCGTCAAGGACGTATAGTTGACCTAACCGGGCATTCAATTTAATTTATTATTATATTTGGTACTGTAAAGCAAAAACCAAGAATAAGTGGGGGCTCTGATCTTCAGGTGATTCCAAATATATACAGAGAAGATATATATAAATACATTCTTTAATTTCTTTAATAGGTTGCAACACGAATGCAGGAACAGAATAATAACTGTCCATTCTTTTACCAGGATATCTGGCAGCTATCTCCACCAGCTGGTGTGAAAAAGTTGCCAACGTTGCCCTTTAAACCAATAGTATTTTTCTAAACGTATTTTATAAAGACGCTAATCAAAATATGTTAATGAATTACGTAAATCGTTTTTGATACATGAGTGGCCATAATTCACCGTACGCATAGGTTATATTACTTCCTTTAAACAGTCTCCTATTAGCTGGCGGAAAAGTTGCCAGACGCATCAATACACATTGGAATTACCTGTTTGACAAAGATTTCATGGCACCTTACGTGAACTAATTACCGAACAATAATTATATGCGGTAAATATCCTATTTTTGGGCGGAGCCTGTACTTTACTGCATAAAAAGTCGGTGAACAGCAAACACTTTATTTCAGACCATAAATAGAGGGAAATAAATACAGGGGAAATATATAAATACATTTCTATAATTTCTTTAGTAGGTTGTAAACTTGTAACACGATTGTAAGAACAGAAAAATAACTCCAATCTTTTACCCGGCATATCTGGCAACTATCCCCACCAGCTGGCGAGAAAGATGCCAGGAAGGCCTTTAAACCAATAATATTGCCTCAACGCATTCCCTCATTGTCATATTGTTCAGTCAGATAAATTTAAAGAAATGCTAGCACTAAATCAAATATACAACCGTTTTCTAAATATACGCTTAAGCATTATTATTATTATTATTATTATTATTATTTTATTATATATGTAAATGAATATTTAAATTAAACATCTGCTTGCCTTCCAATAAAAAACAGTTGGCAACCCAGCCTACATTCTTGACACATAACTGCTGCAGTAATTGTTTTCAAACTAATAAATTAATAAATAAGTTTTAATTACATATAAGTTTCTGAAAATTCATTTCAAAGTAGTGTAATAATAAATATGTTTTTAAATAAATGTTTTTACTAAAAAATTTCGAAAACTCGATAATTTATTAATTTTTTATTGTCGAGTACAGTAGTTAAATTAATATTTTTCAAATGGACGCTTGAAACACGATTTCAATTATACGGGAATTTAAAAACAGAAGTAGTTTTATAATGTGGAATTTGTGTAGGTGATTTTATCGCGAACTGTATTATCTCCCATCGGCTAAAAATGAAAACTATAATCTCTATAAACATTAGGTTATTTTTAAATGGGCGAAATATGTAAGATATGATATATGATTAATATTAATAAGGTCGTCAAATTCGATTTACTACCGTTACCTCAAGGTAACACCAAATAACACTTTTCTCTATACGATCTCATACAGAAAACCTAAACACATTTAATGGGGACGGGATCTAAAATATTTAATATCCAGTTTACGAGCAATCTGAAAATTTACTTGTAAGCAATATTCCACTCATTGGTCTTAATTTGTTCTCTAGAAATTCGGCATATTAACGTTGAATGTAGAAGAATTATAACTTCTGAACATGAATGAAATAGGACATTTAATATAATTTCTTTCCAACAATTTACCACTGCGCAGCTTTCAACTGCGTGCCGTAATTATTATGCAGATGGCCAGAGGACTGCAAACTATTCAGATAACTGGACACAATATATTCAGTACACGTATAAATCCAACAGTTTTTCATTAGCAGGCTTTGAAAATTGTTAATACCCCTTAGAATAGATTGTACAGATGTGCTCATAACGAATTGAAATAAGGGAGAAATCTGGAAACTAAATGTGTACGGCCGCTGAGAGTCATGATTTGCTGCCTAAAATCAAAATCCATGCCTTAAACCTCCCTCTTCATACAAAAACTCTGCAACATCGTATAGAAAGACACTCCGCTGCATAAAAGATTTCTATATTTTAATAAAATGAATAAAGTACTCTTTTGATAAAGTAACCAGCCATATATGAAATCATCTAAGCTCCCACTATTTACCAAATTCTTATACTCTACGACTAAAACAAGTATTCCTCTGTTACAACTTATTCTCACTTAATGCCAATCCGACAAGAAATAATGGGCTTAAACTGGAACAAAAGACATTTAGGACCTCTGTCATCCGTTTATTAATTTATGTACACAAAATACAAGTCTCTCTGTCACTCTCAATATATATATATATATATATATATATGCTCTGTGTGTGTGTGTGTGTGTTGTGTGTGTGTGTGTGTACTGTATGCTTTGACTTCAGGTGAAGGACAAGTTTTGACGAGCAACAGTGATGTTGCTGTACATGGTAGGACAGGAAAGACAGTTCGCTGATGGATAAGGATTCAAACTCTCCTCCTTCGAACGAAAAAACCTAAACCTGATGTGGTCCTCATTCCATTTTCGCTGTTACTGCTTCGATGGCTGAGGTCTCATCTTCCGTTTTACCGCTCCAGTCGTAGAAGGCCTATTAGATTTTTCTTCTTCTTCACTGCTGTGTTCAGACTACTCTTCGACTGGCTTCTCTTCTCCAACGATGACCTCTTCACTTTTGGTGACATATTTTTTGAAGTATTTATACAAAGACATCATGAGAGCAAAAACTTTTTCTCGTATTCCTGAACTCGAATCTTCGAATTCTATACCCTCTGGCTACGACTTACATGCGAATCTCCAGACATGAGCAGTAATGTATTTGAAAATACTTAAATACATATTTAAATACATGTATTTATAAATACTTTTTGGAGAGTATGTTTAATTACATATTTAAATATGATACTTTTGAATACATTTTTAAAATACTTTTAGTGAACTGTTCAATTTTGCGATGATGTACAGTACTAACCACCCAGTAATTAACTGGTACCACAGAACACAGTAAAACACTTTTCAAGGTGCTTGTACTTCCAGAAAGTTCCAGGCTCAGCAGGCTGGAACTTTCTGGAAGCACCTTGAAAAATGGAATTTCCAACCTGCTCTAGTGGCGATTGTCACAGACTCACAGATGCAGTGCGGAAGCTAGCAGTCTATCCTGTGGCATTGTCATATGTGGTTATGTAAAGTTCAGCGCTAACTGTGCAATTAGCCTTAGCCTATTGATCATATTAGATGAGGACAACATTTGTAACATGGTTGCAGCAAGTGGAAGTGGTGGAAAAGAAGGTGGTAAAATAAAAGTTGTTGATGGTGGAAGTGAAAATAAAAATAGCGAATCACACCTGCACCCACTTTTTGATGGAAAATATTTCCGAATAACTTCCAAAGATGGTAGTAAAGTAAAGATTTTGTCTTCTGTACCACAAAACAATTGGAGCGTCAACTTCTGCGATTTCTCGATTTTATTTGACTCTAAGCTGATGTAGTGATTTTATGTGCTTTTTGAAAAGTATCTAAATTGTATTTGAAATGTACTTAAATACATTTTAGGAGTAATGTATTTAGTATTTAAATACTTTCTGAAAACTGAATTTTATTTAGTATTTAATTACTTTTATTTTCAAGTAATGTATTTATTATTCAAATACATCTAAAGTATTTACTGCCCATGTCTGCCAATCTCAAACTAAATACATCTGCGCTGTTTACCTTTCTCCTAATTCTCGTGACTATCCAAAATTCTTTGACAACCTCACTTCCAAAGTGGAATACATTCTTTCTCCCTTTCCTGAAATCTCCATTTTAGGAGATTTCAATGTTTACCACCACTTTTGGCTTTCCTCCCATTTCACTGAAATCCCTGGTAAACTAGCTTACAACGTTTCTATCCTAAATGACCTTGAGCAGATTGTACAGCACCCTACTCGTATCCCCGATACCTTTGGAGATAGGCCCAACATTCTGGATTTATTTCTTAACTCTCATCTTTCTTCTTACTCTGTGAAACTTTCTTCTCCTTCGGCTCATCCGATCACAATCTTATATTTGTTTCCAGTCCTATCGCTCCAATTCGGCCTTTGAATCCTCCCAAGAGCACTTTAGCACTTCGGCTCCGCTGATTGGAAGGCCCTTAGGCACTACTACTGTGATTTCCCATGAAATGATTACTGCTTCCGTGGCCGGGGCCCTTCTGAGTGCGCAAAGCGCATCACAGAGGTGATTTTCTCGGGCATGGAGGCTTTCATTCCATATTCTATTCCTACTACAAACGCCAAAAAAAAATGGTTTAACTTTACTTGTTCTAATGCCGTCGCCATCCAACTCCTGACTCATTCAACTTATATTTCTGCCCGAATTCGTGCAAAATCTGTTCTTCGACTCGCCAAAAATTCCTTCATCCGACGAAAATGTGAAAATCTATCCAATTCTAATTCTTGTCGCTCCTTCTGGCATCTAGCTAAGAACCTCCTCAACAACTTTACTTCCTCTTCTTTCCCTCCTCTTTTCATTCCGACGGCTCAGTTGCCCTTTCTTCTCCTGACAAAGCTAAACGCTCCTCTCAAACTTTGCTTACAATTCATCCTCAACGATTCCGGTGCTGTTCCTCCATCTCCTCCCCCCTCTGACTTTATTATGTCTGAATTAGAAACTCTTCTAAAGATGTTTTCTTTGCCTTATCTGGGCTCAACTCTAGGAAGGAGTATGGTTCTGATGGTGTTCCCCTGTTGTTTTAAGAACTGCGCTTCTGTGATGACACCCTGCCTACGCAAACTCTTTCGTCTTTGTCTCTCATCTGGTACGTTTCCTTCCTGCTGGAAGTTCGCTTTCATTCAGCCTGTCCCAAAAAAGGGTGACCGCTCTCAACCCTCCAACTATCGTCCAACTGCTTTGATTTCTTGCCTTTCCAAAGTTTTTAATCTATCCTTAATAGGAAGATTCTTAAACACCTTTCTTTTCACAATTTTCTTTCAGATCGCTTGTATGGGTTCTGCAAGGGACGCTCTACTGGCGATCTTCTTGAATATATCTCTGACTCTTGGTCAGTCTCCTTTCGAGAATTTGGTGAAACTACTGCTATTGCGCTAGACATATCGAAAACTTTTGATAGAGTCTGACACAAATCTTTAATTTCCAAACTGCCCTCAACGAGTTTCTATCCTTCTATCTGTTCCTTCATCTCTAATTTCCATTCTGGCCCATCTATAGCCGCAGTTGCAGATGGCCACTGTTTTTCTCCTAAAGCTATTAACAGTGGTGGTCCTCAGGGTTCTGTCCTGTCACCCACTCTTTTCCTTTTATTTATTAGAGGTCTTTTAATTCGCACTTCCTGTCCTATTCATTCCTATGCTGATGATTCCACTCTTCACTTCTCCACCCGCTTCCCAAAGTGTCCCTCACAGCAGTCACTTCATGATTCACGTAGGACGGCTATGGGACACCTGATCTCTGATCTCTCTGTCATATTTGATTGGGGCAGAGAAAATCTTGTGGCTTTCAATGCCTCAAAAACTCAGTTCCTCCATCTGACTACTCGTCACAATATCTTCCAAACGACTATCCCCTTACCTTCAACAACACACAATTCAATCCGTTCTCTTCTCTTAACATTCTTGGCGTTTCTTTTTCTCGTAATCTTTCCTGCAAAGATCACATATACTCTCTTTCTAAAACAGCTTCTAAGAGGTTAGGTGTGCTGTACTACCTCCGCAGTTTCTTCATCCCCCACTCACTTGCTGTCTCTGTACAGGGATCTTGTTCGCCACTGTATGGAGTATGCTTCTTATGTGTTGGGTGATTCAACCCACACAGCCGTACTTGATCGGGTAGAATCAAAGGCATTTCATCTCATCAATTCCCCCCCCCTTACTGAGTGTCTTCAATCTCTCTCTCTTCGCCGCAATGTTGCCTCACTCTCACTTTACTATCGCTATCATAATGGACATTGCTCTTCTGAACTCTCTAACTGCATGCCTCCTCCTTTAAGGAGAGCACGCAGTACCAGACTTTCTACACTTTCTTATTCCTTTTCTGCCCAACTATCTAATGCAAGGGTTAATCGGTATTTTCAGTCTTTCATCTACTCAACCCATCAACTCTGGAATAATCATTCTGCCTACGACCTCCTATCTTTCAAACGCAGAGTGTCTAGGCATCTCGAAAACCCCGGACCTTGATTGGGCGTTTTTGGGGGCATTTTCCATTGGCCCCTTCTTCCTGCATAAAAAAATCATCAACTAAATACAAAGCCAACTGACAAATACAGGGATCCGAGAGCCGTATAGAAGGCATACAGAAATACATTACATGCGATATCGAGACAACGGGTATCGAAACAGATAAAGGGAGGAAAATTCTTGGAGGATCACAAGGCAACGAAACATCACCGCCATTGGAAGAAATACAAAAAGGGAAAATCGAAAGTGAAAAAATAAAAATAATCCTAGCCAACATTCAGGGCTTCCCAAACCATTCCCTGGACAAAGTCACATACTTGAAAAGACTCATGCAAGAAACCAGAGCAGACTTTGCATGCCTCACGGAAATCCATCTAAAGGACTGCCAGGCGAACTGTGAAAACTGAGTTTTGTGTTGGCAAAAAAAGAAATACAAATTGACAATTATAACATACTCAGCCGACAGAACAGTAAGGTGTAAAGCTGATGTGCTATTTATACACGCAAAAAACATATGGCAGAAATGGCGATATGTGCTTGAAACAACTATGTAGAATCTCCAGCAGCAAAAGTTGAAAAATTAAATATGATACTAATCAGGACCGATTTTAGGCGGGTGCGAGGGGATGTTTTTGTAACAATCGATAATCACAATTACTTGTCAAAGCTGCATTCAGACCTAATACAATACGCTTTTATTATTATTTTAATATATTATTATTATTATTATTATTATTATTATTATTATTATTATTTATTTATTTATTTTTATGAAAATGGTTCACTGAGTAGGTAGGCAGTTAATCTAACAATTATTAAACGTCATTTATACCAATGACTGGGTGGATGAAACCAATTGGTTACTGACCAGAGTTAATCTCCACACTAGTATTTTTATACTGTGTGGTAAAGCGTACTCGGTACTATTGATACAATGATACTACTGATCAACTAACCAACCAACAAAAGCTGGAGAAACAAAGAAAAAGGCTGCAAGATGTAGTGTCATTAGCATCATGGGACGCTGAGGGCTTGAAATGCTAACGGGAAAAACAACTATTGCTTCTACAACTGATACAAACCAGCTCTAAAACTGCGCTCACTTAAATTCAACAAATGGAAGGAGAACTCTTAAACACAACTAAACCTAATTGAATAAATCAAGAATTATTTAAGAAAAACTGACTTGATAAGTTAACCGTTGTATTTCTAAGCCCCAGTTTAGTGACAGCAGTTTAAACTAGGTCAAGTTAGATTACACTTATATTGTGGTCTAAGATCTAGTATTAATTTATAGTTTAAGAAAGGCTACGGTAAAATGACGAAGCCTAATCTTGTGAGGAATCCTACTGTAGACATCATTTAATCTACTCGCTCTGAACAATTTCCGGAATCTCTAGGTTGAACCTACTCGGCTAGACTTTTCCTACTTTGACTTTATTTCACTGAAAGCAAGAAAAGTTCAGTTTTCACAGTTTTTGTAACACTATTGTCGGTACCTAATATTCTTGTTCCATTATATTGCTAAAAAGAGAATTGTATTTTATGTAATGTTTTGAAAGTGTTGCGTTTAAGTTTTTGTGAGTGTATCGTGTAACGTGTACCTAATATTCTTGTTCATATAATAATACCAAATTTTTTCTATATCTTATGACTGAAAGAATTGCATTTTATTTTATATTATGAGAATATTATGCTTATTTTATGATTAGTTATTGTCGTACATTGATTATATTGATTGATAAAATAAATAGCTAAATGGACCTGAATCTTATTATTTTTAATATTTTTTTTTAGTGAAACTGAACGGCAATATAAGTAAATACGCGTTATTAACAATTAAAAAAAACCTGCCAAATATTAACCGCCAGCCCGTATAGCATTTTGCACCCGGCCCCGTAAACCGTGACCCTGTCCTTGGTATTAATATACAGTAGACCCCCGAACACGCCAGTTTCAAAATTTTCAGATTCCATTACAGAGGTCAGAAACTGGGTGAAATATTTTTCTCTGTGGTGATTTTAATTTTTCATTTATGAAATATAAAAGGATAGGAAAAATATATGTATACACCAAGACAAGGGGGGCACACGGGAAGACCAAGAGCAGGCAAAAATGCCGATGAATTTGTTAACACAAAAAATAACGGAAAATACACTAAAAAACAACTGCCTAGATTTGATATAAACACACAACAGCAACCTAATTGATAACATAGAAATATCCCCAACTATAATATATTAGATCACAACATTATTGAAATAACTAGTATAAAAGCAACAGGAAAGGAAAGAACACGCACTATATAGAAGAAAGCAAATTCGAAATTTTTAATTTTCACTCCAAAGCTATAAACTGGGAAAGTGTTGCATCCAGCTTGGAAGCAATAGACTGGAAAACATTTTAAAGATGGAAGAGGTGGAAAAGACGCTGGAAATTGTGGAAAGACATGTCCCAAAAATGCAACAAAGAGGAAAGAGAAGCAGGTTCGAGAGACAAAAGAGGTCATTGTTCCGAAAGAGAAAAAGAGTGACTGTAAAATTAAGAAACTGCAAAGACAAGAACATCAAAAAAATATTAAACGATAAACTGCAGAATATAGATTGCGTCATACAGGATTTAATTGAGAAGCATACGGAGAAAGAAGATGACGCTGTAGAAGCGATAAAGGCCAAATCAAAGTACTTCTAGAATTTTGCAAAAAGGAAGTCGAAAATCACGCGACTATCGGACCTTCGAAAAATTAAAACAATGTTTTATCGGATGGTCTAACAGAGGTACCATCTGAAATATAAAGAGCTCAGTATGAATTATCTTTCAGTATCTCCAAAACTGATCAACTGATATGCGATAGAAACGCGCTCTTTGAAGAAGAACTACAGGAGGAAAGTATAATGGACTTCGACTTTACAAAAGATGATATTACACAAGCTATAGGGAAACTAAAGGCACACTCGACGACAGGCCTGGACAAATGGAATGCCACACTGATCAAAAACTGAAAGAATGCAATCGCTAAGCGCCTGTATTGGATATGGAGACGATCACTAGAAACGGAGAAATACCGGGCATCCTGAAGAGAGCGAACATAGTTCCAATATAACTTATAAAGGAGGAAATCGGTCCGAGGCCAAAAACTATGGACCAGTGTCTCTTACATCTCATTACACCAAACTATTTGAACGAATAGTTAGAGAAAAAATCTATGACTTTTTGTAAACTCAGAAAAAATTAAATGATAACCAACATAGATTCTGGTCAGGAAGATCATGCCTATCACAACTAATAGAACACTAAGGAATACTAGACCCAAAATGGACAGGACATTCAAGGAAATTCTAAAACAAAAGATTTAGGTGTTGTAATGACTGATGATGCGAAATTTGAAACACAAAGTAAGATAGCAGTAAAGAGAGCAAAAAGAATGACTGAACAGATACTGAGAACCTTTAAACGAAGGGATAAGAATATAATGATTCCTCGTTTGAAAACACTGATCATACCCAAGTTGGAATACTGCTAGGTCTTAACATCCCCATATAAAAAAAAATCAACTAGAAGGGATTCAGAGAAGCTTCACAGCTAAAATCAATGGATGCAAAGAACTAAATTACTGGGAAAGGTTAGGTGAATTAAATTTATATACACTGGAAAGAAGAAGAGAGAGGTACATCATCATTTACACTTGAAAAATAATGGAGGAACTAGTCCTTAATCTTACTTTGAATCCTATAACCCTACAAGCAACAGTAGAAAGTAGAAAAGGAAGAATGTGTCATGTTCCTAAATTAAAGTCTAAACAGGGAACATCCTCAACCCTGAAAGAAAATAGTTTTGTTGTAAGAGGACGAAGACTGTTTAACGACCTGCTGAAGGCCCTGAGGAACACGAATGGTGTCGCGGTGGATATCTTCAAAAGAAGATTAAACGCCTGGTTCAGAACATTTCCAGATAAGCCGGGAGCACCTGGCTATGTGAAGTGGAGATCACAAAAAACCAACTCCCTACTTCACCAGGCCAACTCGAGAGGAGAGGCAACAAGCGTGAAATGAGAATCATCGCACAAAACATTTGAAAGGTTGAAAGGTATATACTTGTGACCGTGGTTTTGCATTCGCCCTAATTGTTCATTCTGACGAAGGTGAAGCTTCGTCACTCCACCTAGTCACTCCACTCCATATAGTTGCATGCAAAATTTTGGGTACGCCTACTAAATTCTTGAAAATGAAATGTTTGAATTGTGAACCATCGAAAGAAATATAAATGTTCAGACGTAATAAAAAAAAAACTTTGGTTAGCTTCCGCCCGAATTGTTCATTCTGGCGAAGGTGAAGCTTTTCACTCCACCTTAGACCTACAGTTTAACGTGTAATCCGAACCACGCCCCATCAGCAGCCCAGCGTCTTAACCACTAGGCCACCTAGGGTACCCATTTATCTACCAATCAGGATGAACAGCTGGGTTTTGCTGCGCGCCGGCTGCCGTCGGGTCTGGAACCCGGGGCCGATGGATTCGTAGTCAGTGACGTTAACCACTGCACCACCGAGGCGCATCAATATGTGAAAATCTTCAGTCAAATATTTATATAAAATAACGAGTAAAGGAAAATAATTGAAAACACAAGAATTGATGATAATGCTTAATTTTCAAGACTACAACACAAATATGTAGGCACCCTTTAAATCAGTAACGCGTAGAATCTTTTGTTGCGATTACTTCAAGCAGACGTTTACTTTATCCTTTAACCATCTTCTGCATTCGTACATTCGTTAGCCGTGACCATTCTTCACAAAATGCCTCGAACTCAGTAAGGTTTTTCAGATTTCTTATATGAACCACATGTTTCAAATCTTCCCAAAACTGCTCGACGATATTGATGTCCAGGGACTGTAAAAACCATTCCAAAACCTTGATTTTCTTTTGTCCCAACCATTTTATTGTACTTTTGGATGTATTTTCGAATCATTGTTCTTCTAGAGTATCCAACCACGCCCCAGCTTCAACTTCCTCACCGAGGGCACAGTGTTTTCATCCAAAATACTTTGCTGATTCCATTGTTCCATTAAGTGGAACCAAATTATCCACACCGCCCTCGTTCGTTCTTCTTTCAAACTTCTTAAACCAGAGAATTTTGTTCAAGGACTCTTTAAAACAATGCAAATGTCTCTCAGCATACTGTACCTGAAAAGTGCACCTGTACGATGAGGACGCCGAATGGCTTTTTCCTTCAAACCATCCCGTGCAGACAATTCTTGTGAAGCGTGGATAATTACTATAACTGAATTTCACAACTAAGTTGGAAACTCGGTTACAGTTACTAGTTAATTTTGAGTCCCCAAACAAAACTTAGTTAAGTAACTAATTTTTTTTCTTATAACTGAGTATTTAATTTAGTTGTAACTTAGTTATCAAATTCTGTAATAAGTACTGTATAAAATGTTATCAGTGGTGCATGTGCTAACAGAATTCAAACAATTGAGAATCTTTAAACGAACAGTTGAAATATATTTCCTGTATAATGTAGAGTGTAAACATTCATTACTGCTGGGTGGTCGGTTGCATGTAGTTTCCCAAATTATTATAAAATAAAATTAGCCATTACTCTTTAAATCTTCCATCGATTGATTAAGGCAACTGGCGGACACTGGCGGTCGCTTCGTATTTGGCCGTCACTGCGTATTTCTTTTGCTTTAAAAAGGGAAAAGTTGAATTTTTTTTCATTATTCTCTAGTTACTGTATTATATATGTATAATTTAGGGTGATTCAAAAATTGACCGAAAAAATTTTTTGGAATTTTTTTTCGGGCCACCCTCTGATTATGTTTAATTTGGTAAAAAAGTAATGCATGCAAATTTTGAATTAAAAAAATTAATTTTTAGGGGTTGCTACCATAAGTTGAAAATCAGGCACAAAATAAGAAATATATGCTGTTTCCACACCACCCTTGAGGTAAAGCATACGGCGCGTTACCTTTTTTTTAAGTGGAAGTTCCCCGGTAGGCCTATCATAACCACTTTACATTTTCAAATTGACAGTTCTTCTGTAATAATAATAAGACTTCCGTAATAATAATAACCTTTTGTTCATTATATTTCACTGTTAATTTCTTAATGATGATATTGTCTTCTTGTTTTTATTTGGAAGAGCAGCTCTATATTTTTTTACCACTTGGAGGAGATATTGTTTTTGTTCTTCATCATTTGTGATTAGTTTGTTGTATTCATCGACTAATCTAACTCCTCTTTCTGCATTGTCATTAACAACTTGAATTTTTCTTATGACTTGTTTTACGTTGTTGTAGCAGTCATCTTCATTCCACGCTTCAGAGTTCTTATTAAGAATCGTTGATGGTAAACCAAGTCTATTAAAAAATTCTTTTGTATTTGCACTAACAAAGTCTTCCAGTTCTCTGTTTTCAATAACTTCAGGGTCAATAACCGCTTTTTTCTCTGTATTTGGTTCGGCGCCGTTTTGCAATGCTTGCTTCATTCGGTTTTTAGTTTGGTGTAGCACGCCATCATCAAAGAAAGCAAATGCTATTAACTCCTCTGAAAGATACCATAAATGATTCATCATTTTCTTCAGGGCAACAGTTGCAATGCGTTCATCTTTTAGTTTGTACAGTTGCAGTTTCTTCAACATCTCTAAACCGAGACGAGGAGCGAGAACTGAAACTGACGCTGTAAACCAGGATTTAGCATATATCTGTACAGCAAAGAGGCAGATATCTCTAAGGCCTTTTTCTTCTCTGGGTGTTAATTTAAATTGTGTTTTAAAAAACCAAATTTTCATGGCATAAATGACTTTTGCCATCCATCTTGCTCGGTGAACGCCAGCTGGTCTTCTGAATGAAACTCCTCTCTTTGGTACTCCACCAAGGAAAATGATTGTCAGTTCCAGCAATTCTTTGTAATCATCACGAGGTTGATGTTCTTCAAGTTGAGTGGTAGCAAACGCAATCACTTCTGCTTTTATATCAGTAATACTGGGTATGATATTTGGATCATCTAATGCTGTTCTGTAGTTTTTTGTGTCTAATTTTGACCATTTCATTCTAAATCGTTTGAAAATTGCAATATCAAGTCCTGATGATGCAGGCAATGAATGCGAAACAACAGCTTCCAACATTATTTCTAGTATGTGATGTCTGCAGGCCAGCCACATCATACGTTTGTTCATTTTCTGTTCTAGAAGAACAGAGGCACCATTTCTACGACCTGTATTCAATGCTGTGGTGTCAAAACACATGCATTTTATTTTGTCTGAGATATCCCAATCCAAACAAGCTTGGTGGACGGCATTTGCAGTTAATTCTCCTGTGCTTGCAGTGATTTCTGGAACACCAAGAAGTTGATCAATGCCATCTCCTGAAATCAGTATAGGGAGTCGCTCAACAACTTCTCGTCCTGTTATGTCGTCTATTAGTTTTCCGTCCCAATGAATGGTTAAAGGAACATCAGCTTTAAACTCTCTTTAAATTTTCTCCAAATTTTTTCCGAAATTTTTCTCTTGCTCTTCTTATAGACGAATAACTGACATTGAATTCTTCTGCTTTTTTTCCAAGACCTTCAATCGTTGGTATCATCACCAATGATGCACTTCTATTGCTCATTTTAGTTACATCAAGGGCTGCAAGCAATGTATCATCAAGCAATTTTTGTTTCTTTCGTACAGTCTGTTTTGAGATGGATGGTTCACTAGGATCAATCATAAACTCTTCATCAGATGTTGTATTTTGTCTTTCAGCGCCAGAACTGCTAGTTGAGTCACTGAGAACTACAGTTTCTTCAAATCTCGACATTTCTCTTGCTTTTCTTATGTTAAATTGTTCTTCCTTTTTCTTAGCATACTTTTCTTTCTTTGCAAACTCTTTATCAATCCCATCCATTTTTCCTTTTCGCCCCTGTTCTCGCTGGAGTTTTAGAAATAGCTTATCTTCTTCAATATCAATTAGCTTCATAGCATCTGCATGTGCTATATCAAACAGGCTATCTAATTCTTGGTTCCATTTGGTTTGCTTATCTAATAGATTTTTTGATTGTTTCGCCCTATTCTCTTTATTTTTCTTTAATCCTTGCCATTCTTTGAACAGTTTCTCAATTTTGTCAACAACGTGCGACTTCTTTCTACAGGGTGGGCCGTAAGTTTCCATACATAGGAAAAATTGAACGTTTGTTTTTATGTTTCAGATACCCTAAGAATATGCGTTTGACGTAAGATCTTGTTTACTGATGAAGCAAATTTTTACGTCAATGGAGAGGTTAATCGGCAAAACATACGTTATTGGAGTAATGCTAACCCTAACTGGCTGAGTCCGACGAAGATGCAAGGTGCCGGTAAAGTGATGTTGTGGGCCGGGATATGGGGTGACAGAATTATTGGACCAATTTTTGTCAGTGGAAATCTTAATGCCGAAAGGTATCTTAACATGTTGCAAGAAGAGATTTTCCCATCCCTGCTAAACGAGGAAGGTAACTTCCCAGTTTACTTCCAGCAAGATGGAGCTCCACCTCATTATGGTCTTCACGTGCGTCGGTATTTGGATCAGCAGTTTCCGGATGCTTGGATTGGTCGGCGTGGTCCTGTGGAGTGGCCTCCCAGATCCCCAGATCTCACCCCCCTTGATTTCTATCTTTGGGGGCACTTGAAGGCCATGGTGTATCAGGAAAAGATACGAGACATAAATCATCTAAAGGAACGTATCACCAACGCCATTACAAGCATAACGTCAACTGTGCTAATGCGTGTTCATCAACAGTGGGGAACACGTATTGAAATGTGTTTTCAAAACAATGGCAACCATGTAGAGCATATTATATAAATAAAAATGGTTGTCCATAAAAAATGTTTATTTTTCCTATGTATGGAAACTTACGGCCCACCCTGTAGTTGGAATTCGTGCTCCTCCCCATACTGCCAACACATCATTTGCAGTAGACAAGCAGACTTCTCGAATTGTTTGTTTTTTGTTTCTGTAAGCCATAAACAAAGCCATAGTTTCTCGCTTTGATGGAAGAACTGTTGTTTTAAGTGTGTCTGATAGTTGTCCAATAAGCCAAACATTAGTATCTTTTCTTGTGTGCATATAGTGGGGCGGCATAGCAATCGAATTGTTCGTTTTTTGATACAAGCATGAAAATTGGCGCAGAGATAGATAAATAAATTGTAAAAAGATTTGGATATGGAGGCATCACGAAATGAAAAATATCAAAATGCTCTTAGAGTATCAACTTTGGTTTCAAATTGAAGCTTACAGTCAGTAGTTTTTTTTTATCTGACAGTGCTAAATTTAGTGCTTTTTTTATTATTATAAGTGAATTTAGCTGATATCTCTCTCTCTCTCTCTCTCTCTCTCTCTCTCTCTCTCTCTCTCTCTCTCTCTCTCTCTCTCTCATATATATATATATATATATATATATATATATATATATATATATATAATTTGTGTTAATTTTAGACAATGAAGCGTATCCACATCTTTTACCGATCAATTATAAATATCTATCACCAACCTTTGCGATTGTTAGTAACGTTATTTAATAAACACTGTTGGTATAAAGCAGGACTAATTTCATTTTGTTGCGGCATGTTTAAATCACACTGTGCTTGGGGTCAGGAGGGATGGGAAATCATTACGTTTAATCAGATAGCGACTGATTTGTGCTTGTCGCTCTGAATGTGATTGTCACTGCTGTGGGGGCGATAAGGAGGGGATGAGGGTACCATTACGTTTTGCTACGTCATCGGGGCTGCATTTCCGATGTCGCCTGGCGTGTGATGAAATTGTGTTGTGGGGAAAACAATGAGGAGGGATGGGGGTACCATTCGATTAATGTGCCACTGGGGCTGACGGAATTTAGTCGCTGAGTGTGTGTTCTGTGTTCACATCTCTTTGTGGGTGATATCTAGTTGAATTGCTACAGCTGAAATATTAATGTAATATTGTTCTTTTCTCTTTGCAGGGCCGCCTGTAAGGAACATCATGTCGTCTAGTCAAAGCTTCAACGTCGATGATCCAGAGCGTCTGTGGTCATCAGTGTCCGTGCATCCAACTGAGATCAACTGGAACCTGTGTATCATCTGCCAAGAGGACAAGGCAGAGCAGCTAACACGTCCTTCACAGTCGAAAAGAACTGACGTTGGGAGTGGATACACTTCACTGGCAGAAAACCTAGTGAAATTCAGCGAACTGGGTCAACTTCCACAGACACTGAAGATAGAGAGACTGGATGAAGGGTGCGGCATTGAAGCCGCCATGGTTGCACACAATGCACAGTATCACAAGAAATGCCAGCTCAAATTCAACAACACTATGCTGAAGAGAGCAGAAAAACGGAAACTGGAAACAGACGGTCATTGCCAAGATGGAGACGAAACAGGTGTATACAAGCACATGAGGTCGGAATTCGTAGTTTCTGAGAAGGGCGTCCAAGAAGCATTGTGCTTCTTCTGCAGACAAGCAGCTGGCGCAGAAGGATTCCGCGCAGCATCAACCTTCCAGCTAGACAGCCGGGTGCGGGCCTGTGCTGAGATTCTTGAAGACACACACCTGCTTGCCAGACTCAGTGTGGGAGACGTTGTGGCTCTGGAGGCTAAGTACCATGCCAAATGTTTAGTAGGTTTGTACAATCGAGCAAGGAAGGCAAAGGCTGCCGAATCTAAAGAAACTGCTCGCGAGAGGGAAATAGCCACTACTGTCTTCGCCGATTTGGTTCTATACATCGAAGAAACACGTCTTGGGGCGACAGCACCGGTGTTCAAACTGGTTAATATTGCTCGCCGCTACACGGCTATGTTGGAGCAGGTAGGAGTCAAAGTAGATGGCAGAGTTAACACGACACGACTGAAAGAACGACTCCTGTCACAGTTCCCAGACATGAGTGCCCACAAGAAAGGAAGAGATGTCCTTCTGGCATTTAATGACGATGTTGGTTCTGCGATTGCTAAATCCTGCGAGTTAGACAGTGACAGAGATGCGGTGTGCCTTGCTCGTGCAGCACAGGTGGTCCGCCGCCAAATGTTTCAAGAAGCCAAGCCCTTCACTGGTTTCGCTGAAGGATGCCAAGAAGAATCTGTACCGCAACTACTGCTTTGCTTGGTGAGAATGGTCCTGGATGGTGCCAGTATTACAGAACACGTGACACACACGACGCATGCAGCACTAACCATCGCCCAGTTGGTGAAGTTCAATAGTGTCAAGCATAATCGGACGCCTGGGACAACAGCCTCTGTCAATGTCCGGCACATACCCTCTCAGGAGACACCTTTTCCCTACCTAGGGTTGATGGTTCATGCTCACACACGCAACAGGGAATTGGTTGACAGGCTTTTTCACTATGGGATTAGCATCTCATATGACCGTGTTCTCCGAATCTCAGCACAGATGGGAGACAACGTCTGCCAGCAGTTCCAACGAGAGCAAGTAGTTTGCCCTCCAAAGATGCGCGGCAGTGTGTTCACAACTGCTGCTGTCGACAACATAGATCACAATCCAAGTTCAACAACAGCTAAGGAGTCCTTCCATGGTACTGCTATCTCCCTATTCCAGCATCCATCCTTCACTGGCGAAGGGGTTAATCGGAGTATCGTCATCGCAGAAGGGTCCGGTAAAGCAAGCGATAAGAAGATCGTCATAAACTTGCCGTACAACTATACTAACATTCCAACTGTCACCAGCACCATTACAAATCAAACTATCCCACCTGCTGATGTGGTGTCTCTGTGCCGAGAAGGCTTCCCAGAACAGAGAAAGACTGAATACCTGTGGCTAGACCACGTCAGACAGGCCCTTGAAAGGTCTGACGTAGAGGAAAACACGTCTTGGGCTGCCTTTCACGCCAGCCGTCAGCCATCAGGAGCTCAAGTTATATGCCCCACTTCTTTGCTCCCACTCTTCCTTGAGAGAGCACACACAACCGCCATGATCCGACATTCAATGGACGTTGTGCGAAAATGTATTGAACATGTTAATCCAGGGCAGACACCAGTAATCACCGTCGACCAACCCCTGTTTGCCTTGGCCAAGCAGATTCAGTGGAAGTGGCCAGAGAGCTACGGGGAAGACAAACTAGTGGTGATGTTTGGTGGTCTCCACATCGAGTTGGCAGCCCTGAAGATGGTGGGTGACTGGCTGCAAGGAAGTGGTTGGGTTCATGCATTAGTGCAAGCCGAGATCGCATCACCAGGGACAGCTGATTCGTTCTTGCACGCAGCCCACATCACGCGTACAAGACGAGCACACCAGGTA
Organism: Bathynomus jamesi; assembly: GCA_023014485.1. NCBI lineage: Eukaryota > Metazoa > Arthropoda > Malacostraca > Isopoda > Cirolanidae > Bathynomus > Bathynomus jamesi. The sequence goes on from JAJOZX010000509.1 coordinate 672,650, forward strand.
ACCGCATCTGCACTATACATCTTACAAAAACGAGCATACGACAGAAGCTGTCAGATACATCCAGCTGAGGCAGGGGAGACAGAAAACTTTGAAGACTGGTGCCATAACAGAACACATGCATATCCTCAATTTCAGTATTGGGCAACCGTGCTGGAAATAGAGCTTCTGATACTCGTCTACGTGCGTTCTCTACGGCAGGCATCATTCACCATGTATCTCGACGCCCTGACTGAACTCGCCCCCTGGTTCCACGCTCTGGATCGCACCAACTACGCTAGGTGGATCCCAGTTCACCTGAAAGACATGGCTGAACTTTCAACAAAGCACCCAGATGTGGCCGCAAAATTCACGGCTGGCAGCTTCACAGTTCAGAAGACCCAGAAAGTGTTCTCCTCAATCCCAATTGACCAAGCACATGAGCAGAACAACGCCCTAATTAAAGGGGACGGTGGAGCTGTTGGCCTTACGGACAACCCAAGTGCCCTTCGGCGTTGGATGATTGCTGGACCAGAAATCGCCGCGGCAATACAAGAGTTCCAAGATGGGCACCAGCACAGGGGAATGCAAATTGACACACGGCACCACGATCAGACAGCCAGTGTGCAGACCGCATTTACCAAAGATGTCATCTCCCTTGTTAATGTGATAGAAGATCTTGGCAACCCATTCGAGGAAGAAAGCGTGGACCTGATTGTTCTCGACTCCAAGGAAATTGCAGGTCCTGCAGCGGTCGATGCTGTCCAGAAGGTGAAGATGATTGGCAAGGAGCAGTTCAAAACCTTCACCAGAGAGCGTCTGGTAGAAAGAACGAAGCCCATTGATGACATCATACGTCGCAACAAGCTGAACGTTTTTGTCAACCCCAGGCCGAAGACAGCAAGTAAAGGGAAGCACCAACTGGTGTGTCTGAAAAATAACGTCGGACTCTTTTCGCGGCTGTACATTGGTTGCCAGACCAGGGACGGGAACCTAGAGGAGTTCTTTCGCCATGAGAACCAAGCATGCCCTCCAGCACTCTCTGATGATGGTAGACTGCGCTTAGGTACTAAGAGTGACCTACTTCAATGCCTAGAAAACCTATCTGAAGTCCATGCTGACGCTCCTGTTACAACCTGTATAGTTATTGATGGGGCTGCCATAGTTCACATGTTGAAGCCCGGTGCTGCAAAGAACTTTGATGAGTATGCTAGTCAGATATTCATTCCCTACCTGTCCACAAAACTGCAGCAAGTGACACGCCTGGATCTAGTGTGGGACACCTACAAGCAGGATTCGCTGAAAGGCATGGCAAGAACAAAACGAGGACAAGGAGTGCGCAGACGTGTTGTAGCTGCAACTGCCATACCAAGAAATTGGCCAAGTTTCCTCCGTGTGGACTGCAACAAGACGGAGTTGTTTAGGTTCCTGTCTGAAGCTGCCCTCCGGTGGTTCAACATGGAGGGCAAACAGCTAATCATCACCGATGGAGAGAGAGTCCTCAGTAAGCCGCCACTGGATGATCTGGCATCACTCGCTCCATGCCACCATGAGGAAGCCGACACTCGCATGTTGCTGCATGTGTCACATGCTGCACAGCATGGCCACCGCAAGATCATGCTTCGGACGGTTGACACAGACGTTGTGGTGTTGGCCGTGTCTGTGGTACCGGAGCTGCAACCTGGAGATGAACTCTGGCTGGCATTCGGAACTGGAAAGGGATTTCGGTACTTGTCAGCACACGAAATAGCAGCTGGGCTTGGTCGACAGAAGGCTCAGGCATTGCCGATGTTTCACGCTCTGACTGGGTGCGACACCGTGTCCAGCTTTACTGGGCATGGTAAGAAGACTGCCTGGACCATCTGGGCTGTGTTTCCGGAATTAACAGCTGCGCTGCTGAAGGTCTCTTCAGCACCAATTACTGTACCAGAATGTGTCATGTCTACCATCGAAAGGTTCGTCATCCTCTTGTACGACCGAACAAGCACCAGCTCTGACATACATATAGCTCGACAGAAGATGTTTGCAAAGAACAACAACGTGCAGTTGATTCCACCAACAAGGGCAGCTCTAGAACAGCATGTGAAGAGGGCGACCTACCAGGGAGGTCATGTGTGGGGACAGACACTTCTACCAAATCCAGATCTCCCTTGCCCCACTAACTGGGGATGGACCAAGACTGGTGACCGCCTGTACGAACCACACTGGACGAACCTACCCGAGGCATCAAAGGCCTGTCAAGAGCTGGTTTCATGCAAGTGCACAAAAGGATGTATGAAGCGCTGCACCTGCAGAAAGGCTGAACTTCCATGTACGGCCTTATGTGCGTGTGAGGGGAATTGTTCTTCTCAGTAGTGATACGTAGCATGTAGTTATGTGTTGTTGTTCTTGTGTAAATAAAATATCAATCAATTCAATTTGGGACCAAAGTCGATACTCTACGAGCATTTTGATATTTTTCAATTTTTTCTATAAACCTATTTTATAGATTGAAATATCAATATTCCCACTATCACTTATAAAGTAGATGTTACTCCTCTGACTGTAAGCTTCAATTTGAGACCAAAGTTGATACTCTAAGAGCATTTTGATATTTTTCAATTTTTCGGCCGCCATTACCAGTATCGCCATATATATATATATATATATATATATAATATATATATATATATATATATATATATATATATATATATATATATATATAGAGAGAGAGAGAGAAGAGAGAGAGAGAGAGAGAGAGAGAGAGAGAGGTATCATCTAAAATCACTTATAATAAAAAAATAAAGCACTAAATTTAGCACTGTCAGATAAAAAAAAACAACTATTGACTGTTAGCTTCAATTTGAGGCCAAAGTTGATACTCTAAGAGCATTTTGATATTTTTCAATTTTTTCAATTTTTTCAATAAACCTATTTTATAGATTTAAATATCAATATTCCCACTATCACTTATAAAGTAGATGTTACTCCTCTGACTGTAAGCTTCAATTTGAGACCAAAGTTGATACTCTAAGAGCATTTTGATATTTTGATATTTTTCGGCCGCCATTACCAGTATCGCCTATATATATATATATATATATATATATATAAATATATATATATATATATATATATATATATATATATATATATAGAGAGAGAGAGAGAGGAGAGAGATAGAGAGAGGAGAGAGGAGAGAGAGAGAGATGAGAGAGAGAGGAGAGAGAGAGGTATCAGCTAAATTCACTTATAATAATAAAAAATAAAGCACTAAATTTAGCACTGTCAGGTAAAAAAAAACAACTATTGACTGTTAGCTTCAATTTGAGGCCAAAGTTGATACTCTGAGAGCATTTTTCAATTTTTCAATTTTTTCAATTTTTTCAATAAACCTATTTTATAGATTTAAATATCAATATTCCCACTATCACTTATAAAGTAGATGTTACTCCTCTGACTGTAAGCTTCAATTTGAGACCAAAGTTGATACTCTAAGAGCATTTTGATATTTTGATATTTTTCGGCCGCCATTACCAGTATCGCCTATATATATATATATATAGAGAGAGAGAGAGAGAGAGAGAGGTATCAGCTAAATTCACTTATAATAATAAAAAATAAAGCACTAAATTTAGCACTGTCAGATAAAAAAAAACAACTATTGACTGTTAGCTTCAATTTGAGGCCAAAGTTGATACTCAAAGAGCATTTTGATATTTTTCAATTTTTTCAATTTTTTCAATAAACCTATTTTATAAATTTAAATATCAATATTCCCACTATCACTTATAAAGTAGATGTTACTCCTCTGACTGTAAGCTTCAATTTGAGACCAAAGTTGATACTCTAAGAGCATTTTGATATTTTTCAATTTTTCGGCCGCCATCTTGGCCGCCATCTTGAAAATAATAAAATTTCGTGATGCTCCCATATCCAAATCTTTTTACAATCTATTTAGCTATCTCTGCGCAAATTTTCATGCTTGTATCAAAAAATGAACAATTCACGTCGATATGGCAGCTATGCCGCCCCAAGAATAGCAGTACCCATGCTAGAAGATGGCGGGGGTTCCATGACGAGAGTCGACAGCAGAACCTCTTGTACTCACGACAGTCAGACGACTACTGAATTATAGCTGTACAGACAGTACAGTGTACAAGTGCCAGTTGCCCTCAATATTCGGTCACAACAGAGTGTAAATGGTTACAAGAGTGTTGTGTTTACTCAGCACTGTTAGCTCTATGTGCATTAACGCACTTATCACACGGAACAGATATTATAAGAAAAACGTCACAGTTCAAAACTCAATTTCCTGAAAGTAAACAGAAAAGTAATAGTTTAGATTACGATAGCGACCCCTAAATACATTAGAATCACCTGAAATTTTGTATACATTACGTTTTTACCAAATTAAACATAATTAGAGGGTGGGCCGGAAAAAATCTAACAATCGATATTTTTGAATCACCCTAAATTGTATATATATATATATATATATATATATATATATATATGATGAAAATAACTAAGAAGGAAAAGGAAACACAGAATGGTGCTCAAGCGCTCTCGTTTAATGACATCCTCAGGATGTCATTAGACGAAAGCGCTCGAGTACCATTTTGTGTTTCCTTTTTTCTTCGTGGTTATTTTCATCATAAATATTATTAACGTGTTACTTTCGTGAAATAATTTTCATATATATATATATATATATATATATATATTATATATATATATATATATATATATATATTGTAGACACCAGTTGAACAGGGAAGTACTCGGGGGGGATGTTAGGCATGAGGCTGCAGGGAATCCTGGAACTCCCATTTTTCCTGTCATTGTCCTCTTTACTTTAGCTAATCTTTTTCACCGTTTCATCTACCCTGTAAAAAGTCCAGCATGCTCTCAAACACAAACCTCTCCTATTCTTCACTACACATGCATGCATCTTACACACGCCACTGTTTCCGGGCGCTCGCCTTTAGCCCTTCCTTCCGACGTAAAAAAAAATATATATATACAGTATATATATTTTTTTTGGTATAAATGAATTTTAACAGATTTAATAAAACTTAGTTATTAAGTAGTAAATAACCATATTTTGAAAAAAAGTTAGTAACTGAGTAATTTTATTCGGGGGTGGGAGAGCGATAACGAAGTAACTAAGTATTTTTTTATAACTATCCCAACATTGTTTGGCAGTAAGTTGAAAGTTCTCGGCCAGATTTCGGACAATTTTCTTCGCAGCTCCCGAAGAGATTTTTAGTGGCGTTCTCTATCTTCGGAGCGATTAAATAGCAGCAAACTCCTTCCATTTTTTTATGACTTTCTGGATAAAAAAAGCAGATAGGTCAAGACGCACGGAAACTTCTTTGAGCTTTCTCAAGACTTGTGCACGTCGACATTCTTCCGTTTTAGGTCTTCCGAAAGTTCTCTTGAAGAATGCATCGTTGGTTTAACAGTGGATTAGAAAATCAATGTCATCATGCACGAAACGCTAAAGGTGCGCCAATTAGATAGCTTGTATGGAAGTGTATACAAGTAAATTCTGATGACGACTACATACATCTGTGACAGTCATGTATATTGTAAGTTCTACGAGTTACAAATTTGAAGGGCGGTTAAAGTTTAGTGTTGCAGTCTTGAGAAACAAACATTTTTATATGATGTCGATGAATATTTACGCTATTTTTTGTAAGTATATAACAGCTATATATATATATATATATATATATATATATATTATGCCCGAGTATTTATACTAGTGATGTACCGATTCCAAAATTTAGCCGATGCCGATGAAAAAATACGAATACCGATTCTTTTCATATATTTAAAAAAATCAATTCCCTTAATAAATTTTACTCATCTAGTGTGAAGCCTTTCAATTTTCATATTTTTACATTTCAAATTTGTTTAAACGCTTTTCCTCAGCTCACTCCACAATACACAGCACCAGAATTTGTTATTCAAATACCGTAGCTAAAATGATGTTAAAAAGTTTTATTACTCAGTAAAATGATAAAATAATTTTATTTTAGTTTCATAAATTATTTAAATATTCATAAATACAGTATTTAAAGTAATTATTTTTCCTTATGTTGAGGGTATTTTTTTTTTTTCAACAATGTCAACAACAACGACAAAATTTTTCATTAAAATTTCAAGTCCCTGGTGGCCAATTTGAATAAAAAAAATGGGTATATAATTTGGATTTATAAAATTATTAAAATACTTAAAATAAAATCAACATAACAAAATGGCTTAATATATAAATTATAAAGTACAACTTAATATAGAATTATTAATAATATAACTTAGGAGATTAAAATAGTTTATAATATTCAGAGATTAACTAGTTAGAGAAAATGTAAATTTTTCCTTTTTCATGAATGTAAAATATTTTTATATAATTACACTTTGAAATTAATATAAATTATCATGAATGGTGTTTTTTGTCTATTCAATTTTCTATAACTATAGATTTTGTTCTGTAATGAAAATTTTAAAATGAAAAAAATTGGTAAGAGAATCGGCTAAATTTTGCCGATGCCCCCAAAATGACCGATTCTGCCGGTGCCTATGTTGATACCGATTAATCGGTACACCACTATTTTATACTTCTCTGGATGTATCACAATTTAAACATTTTCAAGAATTTAATAGGGGTACGGTACTCAAACATTTGCATTCATGTCTCTCTCTCTCTCTCTCTCTCTCTCTCTCTCTCTCTCTCTCTCTCTCTCTGTATACACATATATTTATATATAAGGATTGCACTGGGGCTGATAATCGGCCCCTTTCGGATGTTGGAAGTGATCTGATAATGCTGTGAAGATGTGGGCCACTTTCCTATCTTAGATCGTAATTCTGTCCAACGTAGACGCAACTTGACTGGTGACAACAGTCACAGTTTCGCGTAGCCTTGACCTCTTTGGAGGTTCAGCCGAAGCATCATCCTTCGAATGTGACGAAACACTGGTTGTGCTGAGGTTGCTAGAAGAGGATTGTACCTGGACGAGATCTGCCTGTGCCTTCATTTCTTTGGCATGCCTCTCCGAGCGATTAATGCTGTCAGCTTGTCCCTTCCACTCCTCCTGCTTGGAGTTTCTTGTCGATACCAGACATGGCCCCCCCCCCCGTCTGCCTTTCTCTCGATGAGCAGTTAAGAATTCTGTGTCTTCCTGGGTGGAGATAAGAGTCATCACATTCTGGTGAGCCACGTCAAACAGATCATCCAAGCGGTTTTGAAAAGCTTCCTTTTTTTTCTGGGTTATCACGTTCTTGCGGGAGATGCATTTTTTCAGCCTCTGTCACTCTTTATGGAGTTTACATGCTCCAGTAAATGTTCGTGAGCCTTTTACCACATGAGAAAAAAGGCATCGGTGGTGGTTGCAGCACTCTCTTTGAGAGACATGTTATCTCGGTGGTGGGAGAGCAAACCTAGGACTTCTATCCTGGATGCCAACTTTGTCTCTTGGAAAGCACCTATGGTGTTACCTACCAATCACACTTTGGAGGCTGAACACGATTTTGTCGGTTCCTGGTCGCAGTTATTGGATCGGCCGTTGCACTTCAGAATACTAGAGATCTTCCCCCTTGGTACTATTGTGGTTGGTAAGTTAATTGCGGGTGGTATTGGGCTGGTAGATGTTGCATGTATTGTTGATGTGCAACTGTGTATATATCTGCGAAGTCCAGTGACAATTATCCTTTTATCATTCTCATTTCTTCTAATAGATGTCCTTCGTTGATCATGTTGTCACTTATTTTACTTGGGGCTTGAGCTGTTTTTCCTCTTTCTCTTCTTTGTGTACCCTTAATGTGAAAGTAAGGGCATTCCATACTGAAACACTTTTCTCACAAATTGAATGTCTGCACATAGAAGGATGAAAGTAGCAGCAGCACTCTCCATATCGACAAATTCCATTCCTCATCATATTCAGTGGTGGGCACCGTTAACCAAAAATTAACTTCGATAACGATAATCCGTTAACCCCAATTTTTAACTCCGATAACGATAATCCGATAATTTTACTACAAAGTTAACGGAAGTTAACGATAATCCGTTAACGATAACTATTTCTTTACTAACATTTAAAAAATCAAGGAAAAAAGCTTTAAAACCCATAGAAAATGTTTATTTATGCAAAATCCAACAATAAATAGGTATTTAACTGTATTTTTATCAAGTTTTGCAACTTTTTTGCTTAATAACTTTTATTTTTATTTTTAATAAAAAATGTACTGATTACATGTTTTGAAACCCTTGTAACCACTAACCATTAACTAAATTTTAATTTACCAGAGAATTATTATGGCGGGAACTGAAAGGTAAAATTAAATTTTAGGCACATTTATTAAAGACTATGACACAATGTGCTGGTTGCCCTTCAGAAAGACCAACTTCTCAAAGTTAGGCCCAACTGCCAGTCTTGACCTCTTGGGCCTCAGGATGTCCTTGCCGAGAGAGAAGAGCCGTTCCACTGCGGCAGAGGACGGAATTGGCAGATTGAAGTTATGGCGGTTTGAATTCATTCGCGGAGCGGTGATCTTCCGTGAATGACTCCTCGCAGTTAACGTGTTAACGGACTTTAACAGACTAAATATCGAGTTATCGGAAGTTAACTGGTCCGATAACGATAAATGGAAATTAACTTCCGTTAATAGTCCGTTAAAAAAAGTTAACTTCGTTAATTAACTGCTATCGGATTAACGCTTTAGTGCCCAACACTGATCATATTGAAACTTTTTTATGGTTATACAGGCATCCGAAGCCATATTTACACGATCCTGTTTTGTAGTTATCGCATAGGGTTAATCTTTTAGATTCTTTATGAGTCCTGTGAGATTCAAATGTTTTCTTTTTCCATATTCAGTGGGGGGGGGGTTCAGTCTTTGGTGTGTTTCATTTTTATTTATGATGTGCTATCTTGTGCAAGGTTTTTTTTCTTTGTCTAAGTTTTTTTCCGCATCTCCTTCTAGTGCATGTCTCTTCTCACTTAGGCGTACATTAGCCGTTTTAGGAGCCTCCTCCCTGTAACCCCTTCATTCGGAGACTGAGAGGAGCGGTTGTGTTACTAAAACCTTCCCTGGTCCTCTCTTAATGTGTGTACTAAATTTGGAGATAACCCTCGTTGTTTACACGTGTATGTACGAACCTAAGACAAGCTGATAGACAGATAGACATCATCCCTTTTATATATATATATATATATATATATTGTCCACGTCATCTGAGCCGCATAAAAACAGTAACCCAATCATGTGATCACCATATAGTGAGCATATACTGTAATTATTTATTTATTTATCTATTATTAATTAATAATACTTGTTTATTTATTTATTTGTTTATTATCAATATTAACTATCTGTTTTATTTTTAAGAAGAGCCCAGTAAAGCCTAAAGCTTAAGGTCCAAATTAAATTAAATAAATAGTCCAACTTCACAATTATTTATGTCATTGTAAATTGTAAAACCAATGTATTTATTTTATTATTAATAAAGGTTATTCAATTCAGTTCAAAATATAAATTAATTATTTTATCATATCTAGGGTAGGCCTATATTATAATGGAGGTAAGTGCGATATATATATATCTATATATATATATATATATATATATGTAACCAAAAAAAATTTATAAACTTTAAAATGCATTTTCGCTGCTGTTCTTTTGTATAATGTTAAAGTAAATCCTATTGAACATTATATTGCTATAACTGTAGAAAAATGAAAATTTGAAGCTAAATTTTGAGCAAGAAAATCAATAAGGAAAACTGATGATTGGTCCTTGGAGGTCCTTGGATTTTTTTTTTAATATAATGGAAGTAAGTGCGATATATATATGTAACAAAAACTCCAAACTCGGAAGGATTTAACTGCGGAGCTACCTCTGTTATTCTTCTTCTTCCGCAGCTTATTATCCCATCTTTACATGGGGTCGCTGTTTTTGGTTCGTCTTCTCCACTCTCCTCTGTCGTATACCACGTCCTCCTCCAAGTCCTTCTCCCTGATGTCCGCCACCACACAGTCCCTCCATCTCTTCCTCTTCTTCTCCGTCCCGGCAACTCCATCTCCAATACTCTGCGCCCTACATACTCCTCCTCTCTTCTCCTGACGTGTCCATACCACCTCAGCCTGGCCTTCTGCACCTTCTTAGATGCTTCCGCCACCTTCACTGTTCCTCTTATATGCTCATTTCTGACCCTATCCCTCCTCGTCACTCCACACATCCATCTCAACATCTTCATTTCAGCCACATCGATTTTTTAAATTTTTGGTTAAATTTTTTTTTGGTTAAATTTTTTGGTTATTGAAACTGGTTAAAATACCACCCACAAAAGAACGTAGCCATGAAAATCTTGAGCTTCACATTATGTCAAGATTTGTGAAGCTTAAGATTTTCATGACAATAGTTTTACTGACCAAATAATTGAACCCCCAATTACTGTCGGTTCAATTATTTGGCCAATAAAACTACGTATAGAAAAGAACGCAGTCATGAAAATCTTGAGCTTCACATTCGAGCTCATTGTATCAAGATTTGTGAAGCTTTAGATTTTCATGTCTGCGTTCTTTTCTATAGTTTTATTGACCGAATAATTGGTTCGCCAGTAATTGGAGGACCGCAGGCACCCCAATTACTGAGGCCCAAGGTGAGAGGAATAGGAGTGATATCCAGATAAAGGGCTACTGATGTTCAAAATAAAATACGCCGTAGGGCCACAATTCGGTTTGGGCCGAAGGCCCAAATGCCGTAGATATAGCAAAATCGGCGCGTAGCGACGATCTTTTGCTAGTTAGAAGTAATAAAGGTTCTTCATAAAAAACCTTTTCAGATGAGCGATATAAACTATCGTCATTACTCCGTTCTGAACTGTATTCATTTATGTCTTGAAAACTGACGCATAAAACTTTTAACGAAAATATCACGACTTAACCTAACCAATCGTCAAGGACGTCCAGTTGATATTTTCGTTAGTGATATTTTCGTTAGTTAGCCTTATAAGGCTAACTAACGAATGCTGGGGGCCTGATCTTCAGGTGATCCCCTATTTTCCCGTAAGTTAGTCTACCTAGCAGTTAAACATCTAATCTTGACTAGATCCAGTTCAAAATCTTTAAAAATTATCTTTTCAATAATCTTCGACTTAAATTTAAATTTTAGGAATTTCCAGTTTTTGCTGCTGAATCTGAACCCCATTTTTGAAACCACAGGGAACCCTTTCCCTATTACATTAACAAATAAAACTCCAACTTATCATCAAATACGCTCTGTTAATGCCTTATGGTCAATCTCCATTGTGAAATGGACTGGCTTTTGCGAGGTTTTGAAACGTACCAGATGGTTGGCAAAAGTAAATAAACACCTTCGGTTTTTTCCATAGTTTTTAATTTGATAATGAAAGTTAATAAATAATAACAGATTTATTGAATCAATATACATAATGTTGTTGTTGTTGTTGGTTAGCCGATCAGCCCATCCTGATCGAGCAAGCCGGCGGCACGCAGGTAACCGATCGCCCTCTCCGGAGTGGACCAGAGGTTCAGCGCACTAGTGATGTTGTGTTGTATAGTCTGTCATAATGTGTTCAATTGTTTGTGGTGTGTCCTGGCACAGGTGGCAGGTGTCGTCTGTGGAGTTGTCTAGTCTGTGTTTATACGTCTGTAAGTTGGGGTGATGTTCACATCGGAATCGTGCTAAGTTAACTTGATCCGATCTGCTCAGGCTGGTCTCTGACCTGTCAATGGGTGGCGGCTTCGCACCTAGGACTGCATTCTTACCAAGTCGTGTCAGTGCTTTGTGGGTTAGCTGTGTGTGTGTGTTTTCTGTACTGTGTGATGTCTGTGGGGCGTGGTATGGAATGGTGTATTTGGTTAGGTGTCCAGAAAATTCGGTCTTGAAAATTTGGTCTCAGAAAATTCGGTCTTGGAAACTTCGGTTAGGTTAGGTTAGGTCAAAAAAATTGCCCCGAACTAATAATGCCCTTCAAGCATTTCATTCCGCATTGAAATCATCAGTTACAAGCAGACTAAAATTTCACATTTGCAACGAGGAGACAAGCCAAGTAAAAAGAAAAAATATGAAACACGACTCGCACATCGAAATACTTGTGCAAAAGTATGTTAAAAGTGATAAAATTGCCTTCTTAAAATCTGTTGCTCATAGCTTAATTTCATTTTAACTTTTCTTTTCGAGTCTCAAGACCGAATCTTCCAAGACCGAATCTTCTTTTATGTTTTACCCATTATTTAGGGTATCTTTTTTAGTTTTAAGTTTTAAACAACAAAACAATTCCTTTAATAAATCTTTTCAAATTCTCGTTTATATTTTCATTATAGCTGGCAAATGTGATTTAAATATTTTTTGCTATCTGAGCTCATAGATTTAGTACTTCAATTTTCTGAGACCGAATTTCCCGAGACCGAATTTTCCAAGACAGAATATTCCTAGCACCATTTGGTTATAATGTCTCTCCGGTGTTATCTTAATGTTGCGAGGTGTTGGTGCATGATTGTACATGTAGTGGCAAGGGTGTTGTGGGTTAGTTGTCGCTGCTGCCATGAATTGTGTTCCCCTCATGTCTAAATGTTCCCTAATTTTCAGTATTTTTGTTTCTATGTGCAGGTGTTCTATTGGTGTTGTTTGAGTACATCCCGTAATGATACGAAGTGCGTTGTTTTATATTGTCTGTAAGGTGTTTGTGTGTGTGTTTGAGATAATGGGTGCCCAGCATGGGCTAGCATAGTCCATAACTGAGCGAATATATTGTTTGTATATGAGTGATGTTGTTTCCTGCTGGTGTCCAAAGTTTGTGCCTGTTAGTACCCTAAACGTGTTAAGTCTTGACGTACATTTGTTTTTAATGTCCTGAATGTGGTTTGCAAAAGATAATGATGTGTTTTATGTGACCTCAAGTATTTTGGTCCTGTGAGTGTGTGGAATGTTGGTGTTGTTTAGTGTAAGCTGTGGAGTTATCTGGTGTTCTTTTGTTAGCAAGATGATGGTCGATTTTGTGGGCGCTACTTTGAGTCTATTGTGTGTGAGCCAGTCTTGTATACTGTTTATGTATGTTTGTAGGTTATTTGTAGCGGTGTCGATGTTGTTGTCGGTGGATGGGTACTAGGAATATTCGGTCTTGGAAAATTCGGTCTCGGAAGATTCGGTCTCATAAAATTGAAGTAAATCTATGAGCTCAGATAGCAAAAAATATTTAAATCACATTTGCCAGCTATAATGAAAATATAAACGAGAATTTGAAAAGATTTATTAAAGGAATTGTTTTGTTGTTTAAAACTTAAAACTAAAAAAGGTACCCTAAATAATGGATAAAACATAAAAGAACATTCGGTCTTGAGACTCGAAAAGAAAAGTTAAAATTAAATTAAGCTATGAGCAACAGATTTTAAGAAGGCAATTTTATCACTTTCAACATACTTTTGCACAAGTATTTCGATGCGCGAGTCGTGTTTCATATTTTTTCTTTTTACATGACTTGTCTCCAAGGCCTAACCTAACCTAACCTAACCGAAATTTTCAAGACCGAATTTTCAAGACCGAATTTTCCGAGACCGAATTTTCAAGACCGAATTTTCTGGACACCGACAAGGATATATCCCATAGAATATAACTGAATATTCAGTTATTCGCAATCACACTGACCAGTTCTTTCCATCCAGTAACCAATGATGGTTTCTCAATACTCGCGTCATTCGTTTGAAGCTGATATAAAGATTCTTTAATCTTTATATTTTTGTCTTTTAAAGTCATCGTTGAATGAACAATCCTCCTCAGTTAAACTGTATACACTTTAACAGTTACTTCACCAACCACCTAATTAACTTTTACCGCCACTGCTTTCCGCGTCATTCAATTTGCGTCCCTTTTTACCTTTTTAGTACGTACGAACTTCCTTCATCTAAGTATGTTGCACCTTCTGCGTTACCCATTTCGGTCTTATTATTTTATATTTTTATATCTGTACGTGTTTAATTGTTTTATACTTCTGTACTGTGACTCTCTTTCTTTTTATATTTTAATATTAACCTTTTGCTTTTTACTGTCTTGTTTTAGCCATCGAGGATGGAGTTCTCTGTCTCCGAAAGATCTGGAATTAAAGATTAAATGTCTGGTGTTTGTGCTTGGGTCTCTCTCTCTCTCTCTCTCTCTCTATTATATATATAATATATATATATATAATTATATATATATATATATATATATATATATAGTGCAGTGGGTACGAAAATGAAGAGTTCGCTTCGAATTTTCCTAACATGAACAAAATGATTCCGAACTTTATTAATTTTTAATAACAAAAGGAAATGAATATTGTTTAAAAGAAATCAAGTTTAACCATAAATGAAGGCTGTATTCTCCTATTGTGTATGTCTCCCTTTCGTAGCGAATGCACTAGTTCACTCAAGTTATTGATGATATCTTGATTATTGTCGTTCCAGTTCTGTTGGATCACTTCCCAAAGATCAATATGGTTGTTGGGTTCGTCCTTTTTCTTTACAAATGTGAACAGCGCCCATAAATGTTGGATTCAGATCGGGTGACTGTGGGGTCTATTCCTTTATGGTCAGCTCATTATGTTCTTTATACTCCAGAGTATAAAAGTTGTACTTGTGTTTTGGGTCATTATCTTGTTGGGAAAAACGTTTTGACTCACTAGCTGTTGACCGCTTGGTATGGCATGATAAATTCAGATGGAACGGTATTGTTCTTTCTTCATGGTGCAGTTGACTTTCGCAAAGCCTCGAATGTTCATACCTAATGAAACAACCCCATACCACTATGAAACTCCCAGTATGCTTCACGGAAGGTTTTTTTTACAGTGCAGGGTCAATTTCTCATTGAGTCTGCGCTTGATCTACTACCTTATGTATGTATCAAACAAATCCACTTTGGATATATCTGCGAACAGGTTATATTTTTTACCTGTCTTCAACATTAAAATCTTCATATATTTTGGTTCGCTGCATTGGAAAATATTCTGAAGGAAGGGAACATAAAAAGCGACAATAACCGAGACATTTGGGAAGTTTCTTGTAGTTTTCTTCAGACTTCTGCGCGTCGACGGTCTTCTGTTTCAGTTCTTTCCAAAGTTTTCTTGAAGAACCCATCATTGGTTTGGCGTTGCATTAGACTCGCAGTGGTTCCCAACGTTTTTTTTTAGCCGCGATTCTAAATTGGCTATTAACAGGACCTCCCGACCTCAGGCTGATGATAAAATTCAAATATGTATATAAATATAAATTGAATTAAGAAATAGTAAATATAGTGACCCCCGCGACCGTGATTTGGGTCGCGACCCGAGGTTGGGAACCACTGCATTAGAGAATCGATGCTTTCATCCCTGAATTACTGAAGGTACCTGTTAGATTATATATAAGCGAAATATTTCTGAGAATAAATTTTTCATGGAAATGTATACGAGAAAATTCTGAGTGAGTGCATATTTTTCGGGTGCATTCGTGTATACACGACGTTTTACAAATTATTAATGTAAATACTAATTACATTTATACTGCATTTCTGAGAAATAAATATAATTATCCATTTTTGTTTGATATCTATTTTAGTTTTATTCATTAATTTTTATAAATATCCATAGCAATACTTTTATACATAATGTCTTAGCCTTTATGCTTCTCTGAATGAATCAGTGCAGATATATATATATATAAAATAAAAATATGAAAAATAATTCACAATTTTCACGTGAACTTTATTCAGTGTAATACAATCTGCAAAGAAAATGAAAAAGATCCCGAAGACTTTCGTTTATTACAAGCCCTCCACAAGGAATCATTCTTGAGAAGGTCTTGTAATCGACGAAAGTGACTGGAATCATTTTCATTTTGCTTGCGTTGTATATATATATATATATATATGAAAAGAAGGATCAACACAACGGCAAACATTTTCATTTATTTGTACATCAGACGTTTCGACAAATCTTTTGTCATCATCAGTGAGTTAAGTCTTAAAACCTTAAAACAAAATTGAAAAGTGAAAGTTACATCAATACAATATTAAAACCATTAAAATTAAAACCTTAAAGCAAAATGAAAATTGCATCAATACAAAATTAAAATCATTTAAATTTCATCACTATAAAACTAAAATTAAATTAAATTTCATCACTATAAAAACTAAAATTAAATTACCTCAATAGGTAAATACACAATGTTTACATCCACCTCCATACTTGGCAAAGTCTAACGGAACACTAGATGGTCAGAGGATTAGAAAGGGTATGTCTGTGAAAACGGTTGGTTAGTCAAAAGAGTCGTAATTTGTAGGATGAGCTATTATTATTAAGGGAGGGTTTGTTTCTATAGATGTACAAAGATTCTAAAATTCGGAGTTCTGTAAGGTTATTGGATCTAGTTAAAATTTCAAACTGAGTTTTGTGAAGGGGATGGTCGTTTTCATTACTGTGGTTTCTAATTGCGGATTGTGGAGGGCTACTGAGGGGACGGTTGGTACGGACTGACAAGCCCAAATGTTGAGAAAGGCGCACCTCCAGTTGGAGTTGAGTGCTGCCAATATACGCAGCCTTACAGCTGTCGCACGTGTATTTGTAAACAACATTGGGGCATACAGTTTTGGGGAATTCATCTTTGAACTTTAAAAAATTTGATAATTTAAGTGGGTTGACGAAGGCGAATCTAAAATTTATTTGGGGATAACTAGACTTGAGTAGTTTGGACAATTCACCTCGAATACGCAATGATAAATAACCATAAAATGGTTATTTATCATTGCGTATTCGAGGTGAATTGTCCAAACTACTCAAGTCTAGTTATCCCCAAATAAATTTTAGATTCGCCTTCGTCAACCCACTTAAATTATCAAATTTTTTAAAGTTCAAAGATGAATTCCCCAAAACTGTATGCCCCAATGTTGTTTACAAATACACGTGCGACAGCTGTAAGGCTGCGTATATTGGCAGCACTCAACTCCAACTGGAGGTGCGCCTTTCTCAACATTTGGGCTTGTCAGTCCGTACCAACCGTCCCTCAGTAGCCCTCCACAATCCGCAATTAGAAACCACAGTAATGAAAACGACCATCCCCTTCACAAAACTCAGTTTGAAATTTTAACTAGATCCAATAACCTTACAGAACTCCGAATTTTAGAATCTTTGTACATCTATAGAAACAAACCCTCCCTTAATAATAATAGCTCATCCTACAAATTACGACTCTTTTGACTAACCAACCGTTTTCACAGACATTTTCTAATCCTCTGACCATCTAGTGTTCCGTTAGACTTTGCCAAGTATGGAGGTGGATGTAAACATTGTGTATTTACCTATTGAGGTAATTTAATTTTAGTTTTTATAGTGATGAAATTTAATTTAATTTTAGTTTTATAGTGATGAAATTTAAATGATTTTAATTTTGTATTGATGCAATTTTCATTTTGCTTTAAGGTTTTAATTTTAATGGTTTTAATATTGTATTGATGTAACTTTCACTTTTCAATTTTGTTTTAAGGTTTTAAGACTTAACTCACTGATGATGACAAAAGATTTGTCGAAACGTCTGATGTACAAATAAATGAAAATGTTTGCCGTTGTGTTGATCCTTCTTTTCATCTGTAAGCTCCGGTTCCCTAAGGAGAAGTCAATAGCTTTGATATATATATATTAATATATATATATATATATATATATAATATATATTGAATGATTTATTCTTCGGAAACCGAATTCTTACAAGGAATAACAATACAATTACAGAAGCCAACATTCTTTTCACTTTATTTATTAAAAACTAAACGTTTCGGAAGCTCAACCTCCATCTTCAGTAGCTACAAAGACAAAGAATTCCTAAGATGTATTTATTTAAACATGACAAGGCAAATTACTTGTTATAAAAGCACATTAATTAAAATCTTCAATAAAAATCAATTAGAATAAAACTTGAATTAAAATATTTGCAACTTACAGTAATAATATTACCATAATTATTCAGTAAAGGTTTCAATTTATTTATATAGAGAGACTCCATCACTCGAAAATCTTAAATATTATGGGTTAGGTTTATTATCCTAAAACTATTGTTTCTTAGGGGTACGTTTGGTTCTTTCTGAATGCAATCTTTAGCTGAATGAGAAGGATTGGACAGACAAACCAGTGAGTGAGAGTGAATTTTCTAATTTTATATACGGTATTATGTTAGAAATGTCTTTCTCTTCGTATTATTAATTTTATTTACACTTAACTTCAACTAAGCAACTGCCAGTGTTTATCGTTGTAATATTTTCAGAATTTACCTTTAACCGTTATAAAAAAAATACTTAAGCTTTTACCTTTTAAACCTTTTATTATGGAACACCGTTGTTTTTATACTTATAATCTTGTTTTTTTTTCACAAATTAATGTTACACTTACTTTACACAGTTAATAAAGGGGAAAAGGTTTTCACCAGAATTCAAGTAGGTCTAAGTAAATTATGAATTTGGCCTAGGGCGGAACAAGAATAAGCCTTGAGTCTGAAAAAATTCCATCAAGTATGCCAAAGGAAAGAATTGAATTTGCTTTACTGGCCTAAGTTCATCTTAAAGTGGGCCCCATTTCCCAAGGGCACAATGGACATTAAAATAAAAATAACAGAAATTTCTGATTGACTGCTGTACGACTTCTCTCTCTGCTTAACTCGTCTCCCCTGACAGACTGCTGATTCTTCAGTCTGATTTGCACTGCGATCTGCCTTTTCCCCCATCAGATCTTGGGTTTTTAATTTGCATTCGGAAAACACAATTCCACGTTCCTTTTTCATTGAATCTAAAATTTAAAAACATTCATTAATATAAAACCTTAATAACTTTTATAATTTCCTAATCATTTTATACTATTTAACTAACTTATTTGGCCTATTTAACTGTATTAAATCCTTTTATTATATAGATTCGATACTGTCAGAAAACAAATCTGTTTTTAATAACATGATTGGCCTTCAAAGAAGGTGTTATATCACGTGACTATTAAACTTATACGTAATTGGTGGAACACTAATTGTTCCTAAACACGCATGATCGTGTTGGAACTTGTCTGGCTGTTCTACGTGTTTTTCCAAATACATTTTAGATCTATTTCCTAATGCAATTGCAATGTAGCAAATGTTGATCAATGCTGCAAAAGGGGGAAGGGGTATGTTGCAAAGGGATGGGGTTGCGATGGGGGATGTTGCAAAGGGGAGAAGGGGATGTTGAAAAGGGGGGTTGAAAGGGGGATCTTGCAACAAGGGGAGGGGTTATCCCCAAAGTTGCATGAAGGAGGGAAGCTTTGGGGGAGGAGGGAGGATGACCTCCCCATAAAGGGGTAACCTTAACCTAAGAGAGAGAGAAAGAAGGAGGAGGAGGAAAGTCTTTGGGGGAGAAGTTGGGATGCCCTCACCCCCCAAAGGGAAATCATAACCTAAGAAGGTAAGCCTTAACCTAAGAAGGATAGAGATATTCGCCTGGCCCCAGCCAGACGCATTATGCGAGTTCAGGGGACCAGCAGTTGTTATCTAGAGGGTCGTGAGTTACCAGATACCACTATTTATTTTATTTATTTATATATGGAGGGTTGCAAGATACTACTATTTTATTTATTTATTTATATATAGATGTGTTGCCAGATACTTATTTTAATTTTTATTTCTGGAGCAGTTACCAGTAATTTAATTTATTTATTTATTTATTAAAGGCGAGAGAGAAGGAGACGTTCTCCTTAATTTGCTCAGCAAAAGAACTAATTAAAACCATTATTTTTGTTTATTTAGACGCAAAACGAACCCCAATTATTTAATCAAAATTAATAATACAAGAAATACACTGGACTCTTTATATTGTACATTGAGATTTAAAAGAAAATCTTACAGTAACTCACGATCTCTATGACATTAGGAAAAACTTTATAAAATATATGAGCGTTCTTTCAGAAGCAAATAATTTTTTCAATATTAATAATTAGTAAGTAAAATTACATTCATTAACTTGCCTTTATACTCTTATTACCTTTGGTAACCTTCGGTTAGCTTCTGCCCGAATTGTTCATTCAGACGAAAGTCAATCTTTTTACTCCATCTTAGACCTACAGTTTAACATGGAATCCGAAACATCAGCAGCACAGCGTCTTAAGCAATAGGTCACCCAGGGTACCGATTTATCTACCAACCGCTTTCTTTAATGTGCGGAAGGATGAACAGTTGGGTTTTACCGTGCGCCGGCAGCCATCACCGGGTCTCGAACCCGGAACCAATGGATTCGTAGTCAGCGACGCAAACCACCGAGGTGTGACATTGAATAAAAAAACAATTGGCAGAAAATGCAAGCAATATAATAATTACACACTTTATATATATATATATATATATATATATTATAATATATATTTCTTAAATAATTGTACAGGAGAAATTTTATATTAAACAATAAAATTTTAACAAACTTCACCGAAAGTGGCTATTTACTCTTGTCAATCCTTGTAAATGTTATAAAAAAAACAACGAAAAACACATTTACATTAAAACAATTCTTTTTATTCCAAGAAAGACAGAAAGTGCGTAACGATATAAAATTCGATTCACTTTACACGCACGTGAATCGCCGCCCGAGGCACTCCAAAAACCGCAAAGAGGCTATATCGGAATGCGGATGACCTACCTAGGGATGAAAGTAATATCGGCTATTTTGAATACCGGGATTAGGGCCTTTTTCCGCAATACCGGTTTTAATACCGGTATTCTATACTACTGTACATAGTTTTATATATATATATATATATATATATTAAGGACTTAAAGAGTAAAAATGACAGATTTTCTATTTTTTTTATTTGTGAAAAGAAACAAAAATACCGGTAAATGTTTTATATAAATTATTTTATAAAAAATGTTTTTTATATAAAATTTTTATTTCTTATGATGATTTTGGAAGTAACTTTTAAAGAAACAGAGAGCATTTAAGGATTCTTCAGCGAGATTGGATCTCAAATTTGTAAGAAATAAGCCAGCAGCAGAAAATGCTCTTTCAGATTCAACAGTTGGATGTGGTTTGTCATATTTATTCATTTTTAAATTATCTTGAATAAATCCACTTTTGGCAATAGAATATTGAAACTAAATCTATCCACACAGACAAGTTTTGAAATTTCTTCCTCAATAGGTTTCTCGGCGATAAAACCATCCAAAGTTGTTCTTACTTTTATATGGCTGATTTTCTGTCTTCTCAACAGCAAATTTACGAATTGCTCTTAAATGAACGACCATTCCAGTGGTTGAAACTCCACCACAGTTAATAAATTTTCACATTTAGTGCATTCTGCTTCATCTTTATTCTTCTTTTCAAAATACTTCCAAACCTTTGATTTTATTGACATTTTCGTAATAATCTGAAAAAAAGGGCAAAAGAAACCTTTAAAAAGGTTTTTAATTGATGTTTTTCCTTCACTTAACAACAACCTGTAACCATCAATCAGTTATAAATAGACTAAAGAACGTGTGGTTAATAATACCGCAAAACCGGTGTTGAAAGCCCTGAGATCGGTATTCCTTTTTTTAAACAATATCGGTTTTAATACCGGTATTTGAATACCGGTTTTCATCCCTAATTCTAACTGACCACCATTGTTCTCTATCTCCTTTCTCAATCGTCTCAATATGAGAAATACACACTTTAAACAAAAGAATATAAGCGTAAAAAAATAATAATAGAGGAGATCAGACATCAATTCCCTCCCTCAACATAAGAAATACACACTTTAAACAATGTAATATAAACATAAATCTCTCTCTCTCTCTCCTCTCTCTCTCTCTCTCTCTATATATTATATATATATATATTATATATATATTATATATATATATATATATATATATATATATATATATATATAATATATATATATATATAGATATATATATATATATATATATATTATACAGGAATCTTGCACAATTTTTTGAAAAGAAAAAAGCATCAATTTTCCCTACCTTAATTTCATTTCGGATTCTTTTTTCTATAAGGGCGGGCACTTTTGTGGGCGTTCTTCCTTAGCCCATCTTTTCAGCATATATATATATATATATATATATATATATATATATGAAAATTGTTTCACGAAAGTAACACGTGAAAAATATTTATGATGAATAAAACCACGAAGGAAAGGAAACACAGAATGGTGCTCAAGCCATATTTTCTTCAGTGTTTCTCCACGCTCTTAGGATCGCTAGTCCGGAGTACATCGATGCAGAATTAGAAAAAATCAACGGTATGGGAAGTGATCTATACTTCCCCCCTGCGTTTATGGAATCTTGTCTTAACAAGGCAAAACGAACCTTCGATCGTGTGAATAATAACACTCGCACTTTGTCAAAGAATATTTTAGTACTTCCATTTTTCCCGGACTTTTTAGGCATTGCTAATGTACTTAAACTTTTGGATATTAATGTAGTATTTTCATATGACAATATTGTGAAAAAGATCATAGTAAAACATAGCCTTACCAATAATTCAGGCATTATCTATAAAATTGGTTGTAAACAATGTGATTCCTTTTACATTGGTCAGACGGGAAAGGATTTGCACACGCGTGTAAAACAGCATCAATATTCCGTTAGAACGGGACAGTCATCCAGTGTCCCTTTTGTTCATTTGTCAGTTATCTCACTGTATTGATTGGAATAATGCTTCAGGTTTGTTTCACTCTAGCAACATTGTTAATAGAAATATTTTTTAGTCTGCTATTATCCAACTTACAAATAACTTTAACATGAGCCAAGGTCTTTTTCAACTCGATCCCGTTGTTTTGAATTCGTTCAGAATGGATTTAGACAAGAAGGGCAGAGTGCTAAAACTTTGGTAGTTTCCCTTATAAATTTGTATGCTCCTCTTACATTTTTTATTTTTCAATTTATTTTTATATTTATTAATATTCTTTGTGACCTATATATCATTCAGGCATTATCTATAAAATTGGTTGTAAACAATCCATTTGATCTTGTGTTGAATTCGGGCAAAGTGTTAAAATTGGTAGTTTTCCTTACAAATTTGTATGCTCCTCCCACAATTTTATTTCTAGATTTATTATATATATATATATATATATATATAATTTTTTTTAACCTATATATAGTCTTGAACTCTTTATTTACTTCAGTGTTCCTGAGGATGTCATTAGACGAAAGCGCTTGAGCACCATTCTGTTTCCTTTCCTTCGTGGTTTTATTCATTATATATACAGGGCGTCCCAAAAAATGTATACACACTTTAAATAATTATAAAGGCAGTGTTATTAAAATACATTTCATTTCCAAATGTAATAGAATCTACAGACATTATTTAATTGTTTTGTCAACGCCTGTTTTCAAACTGACGTCCGTTCTGGTCCAGGCACTGCTGATAACGCGAAGCAATGGAATCGCAAACATCACGAAACATTTCGTTTGGTTTGTGTGCATTCTCGTTCAATGGCTGCTCTCAATTCAGCGACTGTTGCAGGTTTTATAGCGTAGACTTTGTCTTTTAAGTATCCCCATAAAAAAAGTCTAGTGGTGTGAGGTCTGGTGAACGCGGAGGGTATTCTACGAAACCCCTTCGTCCAATCCACATCCACATCGTGCCAAGTACCACTCGCAATACTCCACTCTTCGGTCGGATCATCTTCATTAATAGCATGGACTAATCTTGGAATGTAACTTTTCCATTGACAGCGCTTCAAAATGCGTTGGACAGACGATTCTGAAATTCCTACCTCACGACTCGCTTGCCGCACAGATTTTCTTGGACTTTGGTGATACGTTTCCAGTACTCTTTCTTGCTTTGTGGGGCTTGTCGATGTCCGTGGTCTTCCGGAACGCTTCTTGTGGACATTCTGAACAGTTCCATCGGCTTCAAACTTATCTCTAATTCGAGTGATGGTAAGTCGCGTTGGTGGATCTGTTTGAAACTCCCTCCTAAACTGTCTTTGCACTTCAACTGCGTTTTCACACTTCCAGTAGCATTTTAGAATGAATTTCCTTTGTTCAAAGCTTAGTCTGACTGCCATTATTAATTCTAATGGGTTTAACTTGGAAAGAAAGAAACATCAATTGAGCTATCAGCTGTTAAAGTGTGTATACACATTTTTTTGGGACGCCCTGTATATATATATAATATATATATACACACACACACATACACACACACACACACACACACGAGAGTACTTCAATAAGTATCCACACTTTTTATTTTAGTGATAATATAGTATATATAATATACAACAGTATAGGGTTATTTGGCTAGCAACAGTATAGGCTTATTTAGACTACTCGAAGCTGTCACATATCGTACGAGTAGTCAGCATGGCTGCGCCACTTTCAATTTGTACTCTGGAAGAACAGAGATCCGTGGTTCCTTTGTTGTGGGCAGAAGGTGTGAAAGGAGCTGAAATTCACACGCGTTTATGTGCTCAGTATGGGAATAATGCGTTACCACGGCGAAGTGTGTACGAGTAGATTCAAGTGTTCAAGGAAGGTCGAACATGTGTGACATGCTCAGCGCTCAGGACGACCGTCAACATCAACCAGTGGTGACAAGCAGGAAGAATCCAGAGCCATGATTTTCGATGACAGAAGATTAACAATAAAAGAAATTGCATCTTCATTAGACATCAGTCAAGGGTCAGCCTATTCGATAGTTCATGACATTCTTGGCTTTCACAAGGTTTGTGCAAGAAGGGTGCCCAAACAGTTGACAGAAGAGCACAAGCGTAATCGTATGGACGTCTGCTCTCGTCTTTTGGCGTGGTATCATAATGAAGGTGAAAACTTTTTGGAGCGCATTATCACTGGAGATGAAACCTGGATCCATCACTATGAACCAGAAAGCAAACGACAGAGCATGCAATGGAAGCATCCAACATCTCCCGTTGTAAGGAAGTTCAAAGCGCAGCCGTCAGCAGGTAAAGTTATGCTAACACTGTTTTGGGATACACGAGGCCCTATCCTTGAACATTATCTAGAGAGGGGAACTACAGTAACAAGTGCATCGTATTCTGACATGCTTCGGAATGAGTTAAAACAAGCAATTCGCACAAAACGGAGAGGGAGATTGTCGGAAGGTGTTATTCTGTTACACGACAATGCGCCCTCATACCGCTGCACAGAGTAGAAAATGCCTTCAAGAACTTAAATTTGAAGTTCTCGACCATGCAGCCTACAGTCCAGATCTGGCACCTTCGGAATTTTACTTGTTTGGACGACTAAAAGACGCTTTGAGAGGTCAACGATTAAAAGGAGATGATAACCTGAAAGAGGCGGTGCATGACTGGCTACGCACACAGCCAAAAACATTCTTTTGTGATGGCTTTAGGAATCTTGTAGATCGCTGGACTAAGTGCATTGAGAAACAGGGAGCCTATGTTGAGAAGTAATGTGTTTATAATCTATCAGATGTGAAAATAAAATTGTGAAAATAAAAAGTGCGGCTACTTATTGAATTACCTTCGTGTGTGGTATATATATATATATATATATATATATATATATATGTGTGTGTGTGTGTGTGTTATATATATATACGGTGAGGGAGATTGTCGGAAGGTAGAAAGTACAAGAAGCCAACTCACTACTTCACCAGGCCAACTCGAGAGGAGGGGCGACAAGCTTGATCTTCGTGAAATGAGGAATCATCCCACGGAGCATTTTAAAGGTTGAAAGGTGTATATATGGCCAGGTACACCCTGCTCATCGGGACTTTTTCTGTTCCATGCGTCTCATCTTTTGTATTCAATGGAATTTTAGGTCCTCCCTTTTTTCCGTACCGTAACAGTTCAAATTTCTCAGTGTTAAACTTTATATTGTTGTCTTCCGTCCGATTCTGTTTGTAGAGACCCTATAACCTCTAGGTTTCTTATTTTACTACTGATCTTTGTGCCATCGGTAAAGGATGTTACTGTTCTGTCTCTGGCAATGTCCTCATCTATGTCAGTTAGCATGATTATAAAGATTAGCGGCGCTAATACTGTTTCCTGTGGTACTGAGCTGAGGGACTCTGATGAAGATATTCCTTGTACTGTAACGACTTACCACCGCTCACTAAGGAATTATATGCCCATTTCCCTATCCAAAATGGAGAAAGTTGAGGATCAAGTTGAGAGTAGCATGCTTGCAAATATATAATAATAATAATGCAAAATATTTGAAAGAACCGTGACAGAGCGCGCGAGTGGGCAATTCACTCATTCACCTTGAGATGTGAACATTGAAATTAAATCTGCGGAGAAAATAAACCGAATTTGATAATGACATATTTACAGATGATCCCTTGAAAAGAGGAAACAAACTTATACAGATGCAAATAAGAGTGACAATTGACAACTATAATATGTAGGACCCATGTACATTTAATGTTGCAACTCATCATTTCTGTGTCTGACTTTGGCGGTGAGGCTCTGGTTCGCTTCAGCATGCAGGCTCCTGGAGGCTCTAGGATACCTAGTGTACCCATTCATCTACCAATCAACCAGTCATTTTCGTGCATTTTTACGAACTAAACATATTTTATCCACACTCCGGCGACCTATTTGAGAGAAACATGTGCCCATGTGCCCATGTTTTCCTTTTTGCTTAGCAAACGATACTCGTACCTAAATTCTATTAAAAACTCACGCAGGCCTTTAGCGACAACCTAACTAAACCTCTTCATTATATATACGAGAGCCACTCAATATATTTTGCCCCACCTTTTTTTCTTCTTTCCAAGTTTCCTTGTAAGTTCCAGAAATTTTGTACACAAGTGGTTACATACCTTTTTTACAAAATTTTATTTTTCCACATAGTCTCCATCCTTTTCTACGGCTTTCCTCCACCTCGAAACAAGGGCCTTTATTCTTTGCTGGTAAAAGTCCGCTGGGTTCCGCTGGAGCCACCTATTAACTCCCCAACAAACTCATCGTCACTAACCCAAACAAATGTAGGTGCCAGATCCGGGCTGTATGGAGGGTGGGGTAACACAGTCAAGTGCATTTTTGTGATGGCCTCTCTTGTTTGCAAACTGTTGTGTGATCTTGCGTAATCATGCAAAAGAAGGGCATCTTCCACTTTCTTCTGAGGTTGAACTCGCTTTATACGTCTCTGGAGTCTCTGTAGGGTAGAAATATATGCCTCTGAGTTGATTGTTTGTCCTTTCTTCATAATGTCCACCAGAATCACCTCTTTCATGTCCCAGAAGATGGTGGCCATAACCTTTCCTGCAGAGGGAACCATTTTAAACTTTTCCTTGCGTGGGGAGTCTGCGTGATGCCACTCCATGGATTGGCGTTTTGTTTCAGGTTCAAAGTGGTGTACCCAAGTCTCATTCCCAGTCACAATTCGCGAAAGGAAATCATCCCCTTTTGTCTCGTATCGAACCAACGACTCAGAAGCAATTTCTTTTCTTTGGGCTTTGTGATCTTCAGTCAGTTCGCGAGGAACAAACCGTGAACACACTTTTGAGTATCCCAGTTGCTGAATTATCGTATTCACACTTCCTTCACTAATTCCTAGCTCCAGTGATACCTCCTTGTATGTGACAAGCCAATTTGATCGAATGATGCTGTTAGCACGTTACACGGTGTGAGATGTCACAGCCAATGCCGTGCGACCGCTGCGTGCCTTATCTTCGAGGCTGGCTCTCCCTCTCTCCGATGATCTCACACGTTTAGACCAGCGTCCAACTGTGCTTCGATCAACAACAGCATCTTCGTAAACGTTTTGTAGACATTTGTGAATATTTCCAACTGTTTCCTTCTCTGCGGTTAAAAACTCGATAACAACTCTGTTTACGACGCACATCACTGTCAAGACGCCATTTTCGAAACTGCGTTAACCATCGGTTTTATACAAGGGCGCTTCGAAGCGGTTTTATACAAGGAGAGGAGGTTCAAAGTGGAAAAATCCGGTTATGTGAAGCGCAGAAAGTTCAAACTTACGGTCGAAAAGACATTTCAGCCCCATGGCCTATTATTTAGCTGAAAAAAGGGTGGGGAAAAATATATTGAGTGCCTCTAGTATTAATGTAGTGGTAAAAATACTTCAAATTCTCCATTATGGCAAGATTTACATTCGAATTCAGCCGCAGGATACGATACTCGGTATGATGCAGCATGACATAATACCGCTTGTCACACCCACTCATCAACAAGACTCACCAACCATAATGGTATATGTAAGCTTTTATACAGTTTAGTCCTACAACATAGTCCATTACAGCGTTTGTACCACGAAATCCTGCAATGCTCTCGCCAGAATAGCTATAGAGTATTTGAACCTCTTGTTTCTCAAGCTTCGCACGGTTCACTGTAGCCTTAAAAGTATCAAAGAAGAGTGGAATAGGGAGTCTTTCAGTGTTCACCACATCTTCACATTTTATCGAAAACCACTTCATAAAACTCGAGCACGCAATATTAAAGGTAGCCATCACTATTTTTCGTCTACGTGAGATTTCTTCAAATACACGTCTGAGATCCACGGTTTGCAGCGTTCAACTGAGCATGCAGGGGTAGAGATATGCCCAGGTAGTAGCAGGAGTCACGTGACCATTGATCGACATATAGGGGGCGGAGCTTAGGACAGATAATTCAAATGAATGAATTTATTAATATCTTACCACCTGTTATTTTCTGGGAGAAAGAATAAGCGCGAGATAACCCATTATAAAAGTTAAGGGGTACTGGGGCACAATAGTACCCCGTGTAGAGTTTAAAAGTTAAATTTACAAAAAACTCATAATAATGTTGATACTACGATTTCAATATTTCACGCTCTTCTCTGTTCATAGTTAAACATAGGCGTAAGTTTTCTTCAAAACTGATATTAAATCAGTTTAAAACTTAAGCTTACATAATGTTTAGTTAACTTTAAACTTGCTTTTAGTTATGTATTAAAACCAATTACTTATTTGTGGTTTGATAGTGCTTCCTCTTTCGAGCTCTGTTATCTGAATGTTCTTCACTCTGTGGTCCTTAAGGTTTTCAGTTCTATTTATTAATGTTGTCTTTTAAAGGATAGGACGTAGAAATGAATTCTTACTGTGATAACTTTATTCTCAAATGAAGGAGTTAAGTTTCTTCAGAGGAGTAGTGAGCTGGTGAAGGAGAGAGTAGGTCTTCTTTTACAAATCCCACTTTTATAGTAATCAATTCTTGAGTGAAATCCTAACACTGCTAAAATTTTTACATATAAGTTGTACGTCAGTTAGGCATTTGAACGAAACGTTTTTGTAACACTGAATTCGATGTGTAACATTAACGTAACTTCTTCAGATTGAGATATAAAATGCTACTAGCATTGGCTGATGAATTTATGTTAACACAAGAAATAACAGAAAACACAAGAAAAAGCAACTGCAATGATTTGGTATTCACAAACAACAGCAATATAATAAATAATGTAGAAATAGCCCCAATTATAATATCGGATCAAAACATTATTGAAATAACAACCAATATAAAAGCAACAAGGAAGGAAAGAACACGAACAAGAGAAAGAAGCAAATTCGAAATTTTTAATTTTCACTCCAAAGGTATAAACTGGGAAGATGTTGCATCTAGCATGGAAGTAATAGATTGGAAATCCATCTTCGTGGCCAAGTCAACGGAAGAGATGATAATGACCTTAGAGGAGAAGACTCTGGAAATTGTGGAAAGACACGTCCCAAAAATACAACAAAGGGGAAAGAGAAGCAGGTTCGAGAGACAAAAGAGGTCATTGTTGAGGACCCCAACATACAGTGGACCGATACAGATGATCATTGTGGAAGCAAAGGTCCAGGAATCGAGTATCGTAGACATACCAATATTATCTTAAGGAAATGTCTACGTTAGGAATTTACGTTAGGAAGTTACGATAGAATTAGACATTTCCTTAAGATTTAGAGACGAGTAT
Organism: Bathynomus jamesi; assembly: GCA_023014485.1. Lineage (NCBI taxonomy): Eukaryota > Metazoa > Arthropoda > Malacostraca > Isopoda > Cirolanidae > Bathynomus > Bathynomus jamesi. Next base: position 702,535 of record JAJOZX010000509.1, read on the forward strand.
CGTTTGCTAAGCAAAAATGAAAAATATGGGCACGTTTCTATCAAATAGTGCGCCGGAGTGTGAATAAAATGTGTTTAGTTCGTGAAAATGCACGAAAATGTCTGGTTGGTTGGTAGATAAATGGGTACCCTAGGTATCCTAGTGATTAAGACGCTGGGTGCTGATCGGGAGGTTGAGAGATCCAGTACGGATGACGATTTTGTAATTTCTGACCGCCCTTGCTGGTGCGTAGTTCGGATTCAACGTTAAACTGTAGGTTTAAGGTGGAGTGAGAAGCTTGACCTTAGTCAAATTTAACAATTCGGGGTGAAGGAAAACCAAGGTAGCCAAGGTACAGTTAACCATTATTACTACTGTATAGCCACAGTTGCACAACCCTATATATATATATATATATATATAATATATATATATATATATATATATATATATGTATGTTACAGATGTTACATCTATAATAATAATAATAATAATGAAAGGACGTGTGTGTGTGTGTGTGTGTGTATGTGTCTTTCTGTCTGTGTGTTCCAGCCATAACTCCAAAATGGAAGCAGTTACAAACATAAACGTCACACATATTGATTAGGTCCCCAGGTTGTGCACCCACCTGGGTGTTAATAAATTAAATAATTAAAATTACTGGGCCCGAAGGACCCAGCACCGCGATAAACTACAGAAAAGAACGCAGCCGTGAAAAACTTGAGCTTCACATTGTGTCAAGATTTCTGAATCTTAAGATTTTCTTGACTAATTATTTGGTCAATAAAACTATAGAAAAGAACGCAGTCATGAAAATTTTGAGCTTCACATTGCCGCCCGTAATCTATAATAATAAAAGGACGCGCGCGCGCGCGCGCGCGCGTGTGTGTGTGTGTGTGTGTGTGTGTGTGTGTTCCAGCCATAGGTCCAAAAGGAAAGCAGTTACAAATACGAAACTTCACACACATATTGTTTAGGCCCCGAGGTTGTGCACCTGTGTGTTGAATTCCCCTTTAGGTTAATTGAATGCCCGGTTTGGTCAACTGAATGTACGCCCTTGACGATTGGTTAGGTTAAGTCGTGATATTTTCGTTAGCTTTTAGGTCCAAAATGGAAGTATTTACAAACATGAAACTTCACACACATATTGATTAGGTCCCGAGGTTGTGCACCTGGGTGTTGAATACCCGGTTAGGTTAGTTTAATACTGGGTTAGGTCAACTGTACGCCCTTGACGATTGGTTAGGTTAAGTCGGGATATTTTCGTTAGCTTTAACGAAAATATCACGACTCAACCTAACCAATCGTAAATGGCGGACAATTAACCTAACCGGGCGTTCAATTATCCTACACTGGTAATCAATTATCTAATCGGGCATTCAGCTGACCTAACCGGGCATTTAATTAACCTAATCGGCATTCAGTTGACCTAACCGGGCATTCAATTAACCTAACCGGGCATTCAACTAACCTAACCTGGCATTCAGTTGACCTAACCGGGCATATACTGTGTATATATATATATATATATATATATATATAGCTTTCAATATCCACCCGGCAACACCGGGTAGCTCCGCTAGTATGAGAATATGATAAGGAAATTCACTACTTAATCAAAGGTTAATTTAGCCTATAAATAAATTATTCATGGAAAACAATCATGTGAATGCGAAATGGCCATGGGCATTTTTGTATAGATAGAAACATTTTCGGATGTAAACGAAACAATTTGAAAAATCTTAAGTACAACCCTATTCCCATGTAAATTAGGACGTATGACAATAAATTATATTGTCTGTTTAATTCTATACAATTTCAAATAACAGTTATGAAGACGGCGAACATACAAACAGTAGATAGAGTTAATAAGGAAAATAAAACCCAAAATAACATTAGACGGTGAGCTAGCCGTCTGGCTCTCCTTGAGACGCTCTTCGCCCCAAATCTGAGATTCCACATACAAGTATACTTTTGTATAAAACGGGAAAATTCCGTTAGTTAGATTGTTAACCTATCAGACTACTTCTTGCTAAGAGGCTGGTCGTTCATATTCCTATGAAAAAACTACAGAATGAATTAATTATGAAGTTGATACCGAAAGCTAAGTAAATCAGACGCCCGGCATCCGGCATTAAATATATATATATATATATATATATATATAAAGACAAATTTATATCAAGTTAGTCTTTATATATTGCCGATTAACGTAGCATAAGATTATGTTAATTACGATATGGTATTAATGTGTTTAGTAAAATGTAACATTCGAAGCAAAAGGAACCAAAATGCAACAAAGCAAAAGAGAGCAAAAAACTACCACCCTTGGGGAATAGGATCAGTACACTCCCGCATGTGCAAACACAAAATTTGTGTTTAGAATTCTTAGCATCAAATAGGAGTTCGTTCATCCAAAAATTAAACGAACTTAGATTACATCCTCTTTTTGAAAATAAATCCCATTTTAAAATTTAATTTGATGAGTTCATACAATTTTTCTGAATCTTTTTTAATAAATATCCATTTGTTTTTCACCAAGATACAGGTATCGTGTACTATATATATATATATATATATATATATATACTCATAAATATCAACTTTGGTAGTTCTAAAACAGATACTTTAATTTGCATGGACCCGTCAGCTTTCCCACAGAAATGATGAGTTGCAACAGTAAATGTACATGGGTCCTACATATTTCAGCTGTCAATTGTCACTCTTATTTGCAGCTGTATAAGTTTGTTTCCTGTTTTCAAGGGATCATCTGTAAATGTCATTATCAAATTCGGTTTATTCTCTCCGCAGATTTAATTTTAATGTTCACATCTCAAGGTGAATGAGTGAATTGGTCACTCGCGCGCTCTGTCACGGTTCTTTCAAATATTTTGCATTATTATTATATATTTGCAAGCATGCTACTCTCAACTTGATCCTCACTTTTCCCCATTTTGGATTGGGAAATGGGCATATAATTCCTTAGTGAGCGGTGGAAAGTCGTTACAGTACAAAGAATATCTTCATCAGAGTCCCTCAGTTCAGTACCACAGGAAACAGTATTAGCGCCGTTAATCTTCATAATCATGCTAACTGACATAGATGAGGACATTGCCAGAGACAGAACAGTAACAGCCTTTATCGATGACACAAAGATCAATAGTAAAATAAGAAACCTAGAGGTTATAGGATCTCTGCAAACAGAATCGGACGGAAGACAACAATATAAAGTTTAACACTGAGGAATTTGAACTGTTACGGTGCGGGTGCGGAAAAAAGAGAGGACCTAAAATTCCACTGAATACAAAAGAGTAGACGCATGGAACAGAACAAGCCCCGATGAGCCAGGTGTACCTGGCTATTTGAGGTAGAGTGTAAGAGAAGCCAACTCACTGCTTCACTAGGCTAACTCGAGAGGAGGGGCGACAACCTTGATTTTCGTGAAATGAGGGATCATCGCACGGAACATTTGAAAGGTTGAAAGATATATATATTATATATATATATATATATATATATATATATATGATATGCTGAAAAGATGGGCCAAGGCAGAACGCCCGCAAAAGTACCCGCCCTTTTAGAAAAAGAATCCGAAATTAAGATACGGAAAAATGATGCTTTTTTCTTTTCAAAAAATTGCGCAAGATTCCTGTATAATGTGTGTATATATATATATATGTGTGTGTGTGTGTGTGTGTATATGTATATATATATATATATATATATATATAGAGAGAGAGAGAGAGAGAGAGAGAGAGAGAGAAAAAAAAAAAAATTTTATGTTTATATTCCTTATGTTTAGACAAGAGAGAAAGGAGGTAGAGAACGATGGTGGTCAGTTAGAATGTAGGTTATCCACATTCCGACATAGCCTCTTTGCGGTTTTTGAAGTGCCTTGGGCGATTCACGTGCTTGTAAAGTCAATCGAATTTTACATCGTTACGCACTTTGCCTTTCTTGGAATAAAAAGAATTGTTTTAATGTAAATGTGTTTTTCTTTGTATTTTTATAACATTTACAAGGATTGACAAGAGTAAATAGACACTTTCGGTGGTTTGTTAAAATTTTATTTTTTACTATAAAATTAGTCCTGTACAATTATTTAAGAATACATATATATATGTGTGTGTGTATATATATATATATATATCTGTGTGCGTGTGTATATATATATATATATATATATATATCTGTGTGCGTGTATATATATATATATATAGAGTTTGTAATTAATATATTGCTTGCATTTTCTGCCAATTGTTTTTTATTCAGTGTCACACCTCGGTGGTTAGCGTCGCTGACTACGAATCCATTGGTTCTGGGTTCGAGACCCGGTGATGGCTGCCGGCGCACGGTAAAACCCAACTGTTCATCCTTCCGCACATTAAAGAAAGCAGTTGGTAGATAAATGGGTACCCTGGGTGACCTATTGGTTAAGACGCTGTGCTGCTGATGTTTCGGATTCCATGTTAAACTGTCAGTCTTAGGTGAAGTAAAAAAGATTGACCTTCGTCAGAATGAACAATTCGGGCGGAAACTAACCGAAGGTTACCAAAGGTAATATGAGTATAAAGGCTAGTTAATGAATGTAATTTTATTTACTAATTATTAGTATTATTGAAAAAATTATTTGCTTCTGAAAGAAAGCTCATATATTTTATAAAGTTTTTCCTAATGCCATATACGGGGTGTCAGGAAATGATTGCCCCCCTCTGTAGAGCAAAAACTAGAAGAGATAGATAAAAACCGGCGAGACCACTTGAAAGAGCGTTAAAATCTGAATAAAAACCATTATATTCTATTCCTGTGATTTTAATTCTTACCATTTTTTTCCCCACAGAAACCATGGCATCATCTATTTTGAACGATTCAGAGAAAAAGCGAGTTCTTGACCGCATTCGAGCTGTCACATTTCGTGAAGCAAAGGAAGCTGGTGCAACTTTCATAACTCGACACTGGGTGGCTGAGAGATTAAAAAGATCAGAAGACTTTGTCAAAGGAATTGGAATAAGAATCCTGAAGATTGTGAAACAGAATTTCGAGGAGGAAGACCGGAGAAATTATCTCAAGAATCGAAAGACATTGTGCTTGCTGCATCACGGCGCCGAAAGAAGAGCTGCTCTGAGGTAGCGAAAGAGATGCTTATCCGTCGTGGTAAGATAGTCAATCGGCAACTTGTGCATCAATTTCGAGTTCGCCAAGGCTTGAGTGCTTGGCATGAATAGCTAAGCCACGGAAGAGTGATCTTAATATTGAAGATCGGCTATTGTTTTGTGATTATCTTGAGGAATGGACGGAAGACGATTTCCTTCACTTGGTTGTCAGCGATGAATTCTTCGTTTATGTCTCCAGAAAACCAAATTTTCAGAATGATCGGGTTTGGGCAACAACTCCTGATGAAGTCCCAGACGACCAGAAGTATCGAGAAATAGTAAAAAATCCATGTGTGGGTGTTTTCATTATGTTCTCTATTCGGAAGCTCATCTGGGTTATCAAACGAGGAACCAGTTGGGATGGGCCTTATTTTCGAAATGTAATTTTAGCCCAACATGTAATTCCGTTTTTGAAAGACCCCGAGTGTGTTTTGGATGTTGAACAAGCAACCTTTCTTCACGACAAAGCCCCCTGTATGAAAGCACTTGCGACTCAACAACTGCTTAAGGACAATAACATTGATTTTTTCGGAAATAATGAATGGCCTGGCAATTCTCCCGATCTTAATGTCTGTGAACATGTCGGATCCATCATGAAGGATCGGGTGGAGTCCTTAATGCTGGAACAACCCATTCAGAATCGGTATTCAACAGAAATTATGACTGCAAAGATCAACGAAGTCCTTGAAGAAATGAGTCATGATACCGATCTCTTTGAGACACTTCTGGGATCATACCCCCGTCGATTAATGGCCGTCAGAGCTGCAAATGGGGGCAACACCCGATATTAAAACAAATGTTTTTTATTCAAAATTAAACGCTCTTTCGCGTGGTTTTGTCTGTTGTTTTCTATTCCTTTCAGTTTCTTCTGTACAGGGGGGGAATCATTTCCTGACACCCTTTAGATCGTGAGTTACCGTTAGATTTTATTTTAAACATTAATGTACAGTATGAAGAGTCCAGTGTATTTCTTGTATTATTAATTTTGATTAAATAATTGGGTTTCGTTTTGCGTCTAACTAAACAAAAATAATAGTTTTAATTAGTTCTTTTGCTGAGCAAATTAAGGAGAACGTCTCCCTCTCTCTCGCCTTTAATAAATAAATAAATTAATTAATTAATTAAATAACTGGTAACCGCTCCAGAAAAAAATAAAATAAATAGTGGTATCTGGCATCCCTTCTATATAAAGGGTGATCCAGAGAAATGGGACCCAAAAGAAACCCTGTAACTCTTAAAGTATAAGTCCTTTTATAAAATCATACGCATCATTCGAAAGAGGATAGTTACAAGTTTGTACAGGATTGTATTGGTTTTGACAATACAACAAGATAAGATACAAAACAAAATAAAAGTGTTAGTTAAAACTAACCCTTCAAGATGACTGCATGGACTGTGGAACAGCTGCGTTTCATAACTGAGCAATATTATGAGCATGGAAGAAGTGTAGTTTCAGCTCAAAGATCTTTCAAGACAAATTTTCAGATGTCAAAATCACCTTCTAAGAAAGTAATCCGTCGGTGTGTCAGAAATTTTTCCCTAACTGGCAGCATTGGAAAAAGAAAACCAACTGGAAGAGTGCGCACAGCAAAGATAGACGAGATCATTAACAGAACTCATGAAATTGTACAGGATAATCCTAACATAAGCATCAGACGTGCTTCTCAGCTGTTAGGAGTTGGATATGGAACAACACACCGTATATTCAAGCAAAATTTAATGCTCTTTCCATATAAAATTCAAACAGTGCAACAACTAAACGATGGAGATTTCGCACGAAGACGACAATTCTGTCAATGGATCCAACAGAAGGTAAATGACACCACCAATTTTCTAGCAACTTTGATTATGTCAGACGAAGCCCATTTTCACTTGAATGGAACTGTAAACAAACAAAATTGTCGTTTCTGGGCAACAGAAAATCCATTGAATATTACCGAAGTCCCGTTGCATAGTCAGCGTGTAACTGTTTGGTGTGGTCTTACTGCATCTCAGATCATAGGGCCGTACTTTTTCGAGGATTCCACCGGAAACACGGTCACTGTAAATGGTGATCGCTACGAAAAAATGTTGACCGATTTCCTTATTCCTAAATTAAGAGATCTTTGTCTAGAAAACCACTGGTTCCAACAAGACGGAGCTACCTGCCATACCACGAGGAACTGCATGGCAGTTTTGCATCAAACGTTTCCAGGCGAGTTAATCTCAAGATTTGGAGACGTTGAATGGCCCGCAAGGTCTCCGGATTTTTCTCCCTTAGATTATTATCTCTGGGGATATTTAAAGAGTAGGGTCTACAGAAATAACCCAACGACCTTGCAAGAATTGAAGGCCGCCATCACAAATGAGATACAGGCCATACCACCGCACACTCTTGCAAAAGTGATGCAGAACTTACAAGCGAGAACACTGGAATGCTTGGCAACTAATGGAGCACATTTGAAAGGAGTCATTTTCAAAAAATAAATATTTCATAATAAACTTGTAACTCTACTCTTTCGAATGATATATAGTTTTTATGAAAGGAATTAAATATTAAGAATATTTGGCTTTTTTTTATGGGTCCCATTTATCTGGATCACCCAGTATAAATATATAATTAAATTAGTGGTATCCGACAACCCTCCTTATATAAATAAGTAAAATCAATAACTGACAATCCTCCATATAAAAAAATAAAATAAATAGTGGTATCTGGCAACTCCCGACCCTATATATAATAGCCGCTGGTCCCCTGAACTCGCATAATGCGTGTGGCTGGGGCCAGGCGAACATCTCCATCCTGCTTAGGTTAAGGCTTACCTTCTTAGGTTAGGATTTCCCTTTCGGGGGTGAGGACATCCCAACTTCTCCCCCAGAGACTCTCCTCCTCCTTTCTCTTTCTCTCTTAGGTTAAGGTTACCTCTTTGGCGGGAGGTCATCCTCCCTTTTCCCCCAAAGCTCCCCCTACTTTATTGCAACTTTGGGATATCCCTCCCGTTCTTGCATACCCCCCCCCTTGCAATATCCCCTCCCCTTTTCAACACCCCCTTCCCCTTTGCAATACCCCCATCTCCCCCTTTGCCATTCCTCCTTGCAACATCCTCATTTGCAACATTGAGCAACATTTACACCATTGCAATTGCAGTCGAACTTTTTGCACCCATACTTCTCACATTAATGGCAAAATGAGCCGGAGCCACGTCTTGTTGAAACCACACCCGACCAAGCAGTCCTAAACGTTCAAGCTCAGCCAAAAACCAGTCCCGTAACATGTTGAGGTAGGCAGTTTAGTTGACAGCACCCTCAAAAAAATATGTACCGAACAAGTTCCTAGCAGACACTGCACCCTATATCATCACGTGCGGTGGATGGTGTTCCAGTTCCTGAAAGAAGTGTGGATTTTCCTTGCTCCAGAAGTAAACATTTATCATTTTGGCGCTACGTAAATTGCACATTCGTCAGAAAAAAAATCACTGTTCCACGTGCTGGAATTGTTGGAAAAACGGTCAAAAACCGTTTACAGGCTTCATATCATTTTTGCATGTCTATATCGCTTAATTCATTAACAAATGACGCCGGTATGGTTTCATGCAGAGTTCTTTTGTCATGTGATCTCTCATTGTGGACATGGGAACTGCAAGTTCTTGTGATCGTTTCCGAAGTGATTTTTTTCGGTGAACGAGCCACCGATGCAATCACACCTTCACATTGTTCTGTTCGCGTCGTTGGTCTTTCCGACCGTGGTCTGTCCTTGATGGAGCCAGTTTCAAACAACCTTTTTTCCCAGCGTAATACCGTCTTGTCTGGTGGTGCAGCCTTATTGAATCTTGTGTTGAAATCATTCTGGATATCATGCATCGTTTTGCCAGTATGTGACCTTTCATGAGTCCATGTGCTCATCACTATCCTTTCCTCCAGACTGTAAGTGGACTGGTCTGCCATTGTTCACACAACTCTAATACCTGGAAAAGGAAATAAAATGTCAATGAATCACATATAAATTCAATTAATCACAAAAAGAAAATTGGTATTACAATATGTACATTTTGTAGGGGGTAACGGGACTTTTCGAACACCCTGTACACTCACCGAAAAGAAACGCCAAATATATATATATATATATATATATAATATATATATATCCATGAGGTAAAGTGTTGAACTTTAATAAATATATTATTGGTGAAGAAATACCTTTAAGCTACGTTTTCTAAATTTATGATTGGTCAATAAATATATTAGCTCTCTGGTAATATATGAATTTGTTGAAGTGTTTCGGGAGTTCTTTTTATTTATACTTTTGTAAACATTGATCCCTCAGAAACTGTTTTTATTTTTAATGTTGCTCAAAAGTAATTATATTTAAAATATGAACCAAAAAGTGATTATATAATGCGAAAAGAACCCTTCTTTTGTCATATTTTGGCTCATTAATTTTTATTGTTGAATATATAGAGTAATTTATTGTGATTAATTTTTAATATACAATTACAAGACGTCAGAAATTATATTCAAATGTGATTTAATTAAATACCCAATAAAATATCAACTACAAAGGGATCAAATAATGAGGAAAACCGAATCACCTGAAGATCAGGGCTCCCAGCCTCAATTAGCAAATGATATCTTCGTTAAAACTAACGAAAATATCATGACTTAACCTAACCAATCGTCAAGGGCGTACAGTTGACCTAACCGTGCATTCACTTTAATTTATTATTATATTTGGTATTGTAAAACCAAAAACAAGAATACATGGGGGCCCTGATCTTCAGATGATCCGATATTTTTCTGTTTTTATAACATTTAGTACGCATTTTGGACCTTTTCCGTTCTATGGGCACCATTGAAATGAGAGAAATTAATTAATATTTTTTAAACTTATATATATATATATATATATGGGCTACGTCGTGGCCAATGTCGTAACACCGCTTCCCGGAGATCAGCGAAGTTAAGCGACATTGGGTCTGGGTAGTAGTTGGATGGGAGACCATCCTCCGCGCCCAGATTATGTAGCAACCCGTAGTTCGGATCTCACGTAAAGCTATAGGCCCCCTCCGTCATATGACCTTAGATGTTGCGAAGGAGGTTAAACAACCCCACTAAAAAAAATATATATATATATCATATATATCGAAACCTACGGTAAAATTATTGAATGCCCGGTTAGGTTAATTGAATGCCCGGTTAGGTCAACTGTACGCCCTTCACGATTGGTTAGGTTAAGTCGTGATATTTTCGTTAGTTTTAACGAAAATATCACGACTTAACCTAACCAATCGTCAAGAGCGTACAATTAACCTAACGGGGCATTTAATTAACCTAACAGGGCATTCAATGGAGCAAGTGTAGTTTACGTCCCCTGACACAAATTCCACAAGGTCAAAGTTGGGGAACGTAAACTATACTAGGATTTTTAGGAGACATTTTTTAAATGAATCCATCAAATGAAACGTTAAAACTAACGAAAATATTACGACTTAACCTAACCAGTCGTCAACATATATATAATATATATATATATATATATAGAGTATATAGAGGGCCTATCAGACAGGGGGCTAGGAGAGCCATTTGGCCTGGGCCTCAATCTTAAGGCGGGGTCTCAAATTTAGAAACTTTCATGTTTGAATATAATGTTTTGCAGTGAAAGTAATAATTGGGTTTAGCTGTGGGCCTCAAAAGCTGAAAGTGGCCCGGGCCTCTCTGGACCTCTGAGAGGGCATGTGTGTGTATATATATATATATATATATATATATATATATATATATATATATATATATATATATATAAAGTGACGATTGGTTCGGTTAAGTCGTAATAGTTTCGTTAGTTTTAACGTTTAATTTGATTAGGTATACGCAGCAAAGTTAGGGGACGCAATCTACACTAGGATAATGTAGGGGAACGTAGACTACATTAGGCACCACAGGGGGACGTAAACTACACTTGCTCCCATTCAGTTAATCTAATCGGGCATTCAGTTGACCTAACCGAGCATTCAATTAACCTAGCCGGGCATATATATATATTATATATATATATATATATATATATAGCCTAGGTCTTTGCGCGAACTGAGAATAATGTGGCCTATAGCCTACGTCCAAATTTCAACGCAAATTATTGTAAAATTTTTGAAGAGAAATATTTTTTGTTTTAATTTATGTTCATAGCTGCTAAATTAAATAAATTAAATTTCTCCTATTCAAAATGTATTGATTATTAATAAAAAGTTAAAATAAGTTTAAAGAATATTAATTTCTCACATTTCAATGGTTCCCATAGAAAGGAAAAGGTCAGTAGTGTTGGCGCAAAAGGGGAGAGTGCAATGCAATTGCAAATGTTGATGCATAGGTTACGCAACAAGGAGGAATGTTGCAATTTGTTATGCAACAAGGGGTTATGCAACTTGGAGGCGGAGTTATCCCCAACGAGAAAGAGCGAGGAGAAGGAGAGAGAGGAGGAGAGGTGTTCGCCTGACAAGAGCCAAGCGCATATTAAGACCAGCCGAGCGGCCGTTGTCTTATAGGGCCCCTAATCAGCCAGCTGGCTTAATCCGCCAGTTAGCTTATCTGGCTGAGTTGCCAGATTCCGTTTATTTATTTAATTAAAGCATATATTCTGGTTTAATCCGCCAGTTGGCTATTTGGCTGAGTTGCCAGATTGCGTTTATTTATTTAATTAAAGCATATTTTCTGGCTTAATCCGAATTAAAGCATATATTCTGGCTTAATCCACCAGTTGGCTTAGAAGGCTTCTTAGAAGGTATAAATGGCCTGTATATATTAATAACCGTCGAACGAATTAAAAGCACGCACAAACGCACATACACTCACCGACTGTACGCCTATAAAGCCCCTATTATCACACACACACACACACACACACACACACACACACACACACACACACACACACACATATGTAAAAATGAACAATGAATAATCAATATTCATTTTTACATAAGAACCAAAACCGCTTAACGCGAGTTTGGATAATAATTTTACTTGTAGCTTCCTATTTTTGTTTGTGTCACAACCCAACGATCTACCATTTCTATGGTTTAGTCGTATCCATTTTCTATTTGTTATAGAAGTTATTATAATTAATTATGATTGTCTTGCATCTCACCCTCGACCCTAGATTATGCATACACATTGCATATGACAGGATTGGAACCCGTAGTTGTACTTCTTAGTCATTAATACCCACTCTCTTTCTCTAATTCGTTCTTGTAAATCTTCCTAATAGTGATTTGTACTATACGTACAAATTCAATTACTATGACATCACATTTTCCCGTCATTAATTTCCCTTCATCATATCCCTAGTATTCAACGTATGAAAATTCTTTAACATCATAATAAAAACTGTACACTCTATAGAAGTCATTATTTATATGTTATGTAGTATAAATATAACTATTATTCGACCATGTCCACCCCCCATATGTCCATATCTTATCTTGACCATTATCCTATATCAATTTTATTAAATATTCATTTTGCTCGTGAAATGCAAAACTTTATGCATTCGTTCGAAAACGCGAAAATACGTTCTCGTATTATTTTTTTATTATTTTTTTTTCAAGTGCGTTCACCCCTCGCAAGATACTCATAAATGCTTAGGTAAGTGGTGGAATTCACTAATCACAGCAAAATCGAACGCTTCTAAGATAAATATCTCCTCTCGCTCTGATTCAAATTTATAACATATTATGTTGTATATAAATCCATACCGTATGTGCCCATGTACTTTGCATTATATTTCTAACATCTTGATTGTCTATTAATATGAAACACTGTTAAAACAAAACAAAGTTATAGTAACTGTTTAATTGTAATTAACTGTAATACTTTAATTTAATATAACGTAATGTACTTTGATGAAACTGTAATTAATAATAACTTGTAATGTACTTTAAATGGAAGTGTAATTAAACAATAATAAGTGAATATGAATTAATTGGTAATTGTAATCGTAATTGTAATGAACCAAAATTAATACGTACTCAATGATGTACTTAGACTGTACTTATGTACTACTACGAAATGATATCGCCTTCAGAAATGTAGACTCGGCGAAAAAATACGATTAGTTTTTATTTTTATTTTTTACATTTTTATTTGGAATCTTTCAAACATCTGATCATGTGTTTAAAAAGGGGGGGAACTTAACCTTCAACTGCATTCCCCCAACATTTAGACTTATATGATACATGTAATTGTAAAATTAACTTCACTTCATTACGGCACTCTTCTTTGGTCACTAATACGAGACTCCCTTGTTAGCAACCTCGCTGCGAGGAGGGGGCAGAGGCCCCTCGCCTCCTTAACTTTTTAGATTCCGGCCTCAGCTATGGTCGAAAGAGATCGAACCTCTACCCCTGTAAATTCAGAGCACTACCTGTACATTTTTTAGAAGTAAATTACAGTAAGAGAAACTTTTTATTTTCCCCTTCGAGTTGGGCTCTCTTCAGAAGAACTTAGTCAGTAAAGTCGATAAGTTATAAAAGAAAAGTCGATAATTTTAGTATCAGAGAAAGTATCAGAGTATTATAAAAAGAGAAGAATTAACAACTGTCGACCCTTTAGCGAGAGAAAACAATTAGAATGTGAGAGAAGAAATATCCGTTGCTGCCTCCTACCCAGAACCCCCGTCGACTCCGAACCACCCCAGGGCCATAAAAGGAGGGGTTAACACACATATACATATATATATATATATATATATATATATATATATATAAACTGATTGATGCATGCAAAGCCCCAATAGCAAAATATATACGAGCACAACCACCACACAAAAAAAGCATCACATCATCTAAGTATAGACTTTTAGGAGCTCATCCCATCAACAGCACATGGTAAGGTGAGGGCTACGACTCTTAGGAGCTCATCCCATCAACACCACGTAACCGATATGAGGGCTACAACCAAGCGTCCAAACTTAGACGATTGGTGGTGAAACTATTACACAACAACCCACCAACCACCTCCGCCACCGCCTTACTTACCAACTCCTGGTAGACCGACAAGGTCTCTAAATACGACCCAATAGACAGAGCTATTAAACATAAACAAATACGTTACAAATGAGGTAACCACCCGGGAATCGAACCCGGGATCTTCCGATTGCCGGTCAGATATGATAACCACTACACCATGGTCCTCACTCGATCAGAAGTCGTAATTCTCCTACATACGTCCTACATTTGTTCGTTTTCCCTCCTCATCTTGCGCGGAATGTTCTCCTATACAAGCGTCGTTCTTTAAGTTAATTATACTGCGTGTTCTTTGCAATTGAAATGTATATATAGGTGCGGCATGCGGGAGGTGCCCCTCTCGGGGCATTGGTTTCTGCGCGTATGTAGGAGAATTACGACTTCTGATCGAGTGAGGACCATGGTGTAGTGGTTATCATATCTGACCGGCAATCGGAAGATCCTGGGTTCGATTCCCGGGTGGTTACCTCATTTTTTTCATTTGTTCGTTCTCCCTCCTCATCTTGCGCGGAATGTTCTCCTATACAAGCGTCGTTCTTTACGTTAAATATACATATATATATATATATATCTATATATTATATATATATATATGCCTAAATTATATATATATATGGTAGACTTTTAAATTACCAAAACTTTTAAGAATTATCTGCTTTTTTATTATAATTTTTTAAATTCGTGGCATTTTCTCTTGATGTAGCTCTTTATTTTTACTTAACCTTATAGAACCGATGCGGAACTTGATCGTGTTATAGCTACTTTTGATGAAAGGGGAATAAATGATATGGATGCTTCTCCACACAGCCAACCCAGTGACCTGAATACAGAAGTCGAGGTATTGGCCCATATCCGGTCCAGCGAGTGTCAGGTCATCGAGGAACTAATGTAAGTATTTTTGAGGTTAAGAACAAGACACATTGTATTTTTATTTATTAAATGATAGAAAACATGTACAAAGCGGAACCAGTGTCCGATAAATAAGTCTTAATGGCTACATTTACAGTTACAAATGTATATAAAGCTTTATGCAATACAAATATACACCTTTACAAAATACAGCGGGTGCTAACATAGGGGAACCTTTTTTTTATCTGTCTGCATACACTTTTATCTTTCATTTCTGTTTCACACAAATCGAATAATTTAAAAAAAATTATAAATCCTTTCCCATGTGACATGTACAGGAGAAGTGAAAGGCAATACAGGCCGCACGTTTCGCTATAATATCCTTAAAAGCGATACGGGTTCCAAACAATCAGGTACATGTAATTGCGCGATAAACTGAACAACCACAGAATCATACCACGGCTGAGTGCCGAGTGAGTCAAAATAGTACATTCTTTCCCTATTTTTAAAATAGATTGCAAACCAATGAATCCCCTCACCCCCACAATGTCGGTGTTAACGATAATCCCATACCAGTTTCTCGTTCTTGGCTGCTTCAATATTTCATTCTTCGCAAACACACCGATAAATTTTGAGTGTCTGAAACGGTCACTTTCATTGCTCTCTGGAGTGTATTCGCCTCCATTTTAAAAGTCTGTGACCACGTTCCTAAAACGATCAACTTCTATTAGTGCCTGTGATTCGAGGTACAGTGCTTACAATAAGTCTCACGCCTCTGTCTCGTCCCAAGCTAGTCTGTTAGGTATAAAATGGGCGGTCCTTATGGCAGCGGAGTTGTGTTCGGATTGGTGCACATAATTGCTCTAACCCCATCAATGACGTCCATTATTACGTCACTTCTACTACATTTTAGTGTTTAAAATACAAATGATTAAGAAGCAGAATGACCAAGTTTCGGGATGTTGGGATGGTTATGGAGTAATCCTAGTCATCATAATATTGGCTGGGCATTACATTATACCGTCTCAGTATATACTGTAGACTATAGAGAACGACTAATTCCGCAAATATCCCAAATCATGGCATGATACCTAAGTTATTTCGACGCAGGTCTAAATTATTTGTTCAAATGCAATGATTGATATTAAGTAATTGTTGGGAATTGTTGTCAATATTGTTGTTTATGATACATATCCTACGTGAAGAATCAAATGATCAAATTCCTCAGTGAACCTCTCACGCGCTCGCATTTCGAGGAAGTCACGGTCGTCTCACTAATAGATAGTTTATCCATTGTTTTAAGTGGTAACCTATTCCATCTTATGAAAGTCACTAGTTTAAAGCAAGACTGGTTGGTGGGCCGTGAATCAGAGAAATTTGCATTTGAATTGTTCATCGTAATTATTACGTAATATAGTATACTGTATATAGTAGTATATAAGAGTTTATTGGTAGCATATCATATGACAATTCCCATAAATATGTGATGGCCTCGATGTTGCCAGTTTTTATTTTTTTCCTGAAACTATTACCTTCTCATAGTTTGTTTCAACAATGCATATATTATCATCTCCACGAGCGTAGACATTGCAAGAAAAGATTCTAACTAAGGATAAGTAGAGTTCTTTCATGGTCACAATATATACTTTTATAGATGTCAAACATAAAAATATAATAAAATTCTATATTAACATAAATATATATTCGATACACATTTACGTCATGGCTTTAACATCAGTATTTCGTGTAGCTTCCTCCAGGCATCAATAATTTCTTGCAATCGTTGCGGCATAGAAGAGGCCAGATTGTAGGGAATGTTTGGTGTTCGACGTAAGCTCTCCCAACTATTCCTCGTGTGAGCTAAAAGTGCTTCAAATGTTCTTTCATTGCGTTGCTCCCATTCGTTAATCATTATTCCCCAAAGGTTTTCAATCGGATTCATATCAGGAGAACGTGGTGGCAGAATTAGATTAATAATCTCTGGCTCCCTTTCCTCCTCCCTTCGTAATTCCCCACCCAACCTCGTTTCCTTCGACATAGCAACGCTTACCTCCATCCTCATTCCACTTCCTTCATTAAACCTATTATCGCTTTTACTGTCCCTTCCTTCCATCCTTCATGCCAGCGTTCTTAAACCTAGCACATAAATTATATAATATGGAATCTAACACTTTAGATCTCTACGCATTCATGTTACTTGAAGACGCCTGTGTCTTAGGGGAATCTAAGTGTTGAGAGTGGGCTTGAGGGGTAGTCTATGGATTACTACAGATGACCTTGAACGCTCCAACTATTTAAAAATGATTATTTATTACGCACATCATGTGGCATAATACACACATGAATTTAAGTATCTTACACTATAGGAATGGAATTGAATCCTACCAGAGTTAAAGAGTCGCCAAATTTGATAGATTAGTTTGTATTAAGAGGTTACTAAGAGAAAAGGATTTGGGATAGAGCGGAAGGCAGAGAGTATATTTTCTCGAGTTCCGGTTATTATTAACGTTATATGGATACATTGCCATGCGGTGTGATCAGAGAGAGAGAGAGAGAGAGAGAGACAGACAGACAGAGACAGACAGAGAGAGACAGAGACAGAGACAGAGAGAGACAGAGACAAAGAGAGACAGAGAGAGAAACAGAGAGACAGAGAGAGAGACACACAGAGAGAGAAAGAGAGAGAGACAGAAAGAGAGAGAGACAAAGAGAGAGACAGAGAGCTTTTAAATCACACCTTTTAAATGGTTTCTGGGTAAGGGCTCCACGTATGTTATTTTAGTCCAGGGTAGTTTATGTGGAGGTGTTAACGTAACTTGCACTTGGGACTGTTAATTGTAAGACAACTACCATAGCTGGGACTGAGTCACGTTATTCCCTGCATACTCTTATATATATATATATATATATATACAGGGTGGGGCACGGGAATCAAGTGTTTTTTGAATAGCTAGTAATCGGCCATTAGGAATGGGAGGGGCGTGCGGTAGGTAGCATTCCATTCCTGGGTTCATAGCATTTAACTTTAACTAACACTCACCTTTATCTTTCAGGTGCCATCATGGAGCAGTGGACGTTAGAACACCGCATGTTCGCGTATGATCATTTTGTTAGGAGTGGCGAGTCAGTGACAGCAGTTCAGCGTGCGTTTCGCCGCAGATTCAACATTCATCGAAATGACTCTGTTCCCGCTCGTGACACAATCTTACGTTGGGTTAACAATCTTCGAACAGGAGGCTCAATAATGAAAACAAAACCGAAGGGGCCGCAACGCACTGTGCGTACTCCAGAGAACGTTGAAAGGGTCAGACAAGCGATGTTGCAAAGCCCAGGCCGCTCTGCTCGGAGACATTCAGCTGCACTCGGAATCAGCAATCGTACTGTTAGACGGATTTTGCATGAAGAATTACATTTTTACCCATACAAGTTAGCGATGGTGCAGGAATTGAATGTAAACGATTGCCCCCAACGACTGAATTTTGCACAGGAAATGATTGCACTTTATGAGCAGAATGAAAACATGATGGTGGTAATGAGTGATGAAGCCCATTTCCACCTTAATGGGGCCGTCAACAATCAAAACTGTCGGTATTGGGCTGCTGAAAATCCGCGACAACCCCATGAAAAACCGCTGCATAGCCCTAAGGTTACAGTTTGGTGCGCGGTGGGAAAGTTTGGCGTCATCGGTCCCTATTTCTTCGAACAAAATGGGGTTACCGTTACCATAACATCTGGGCGTTACATTGAGATGGTGAACACCTTTTTCATCCCTGAGTTACGAAGAAGGCGTATTGCTCGTCGACATTTGTGGTTTCAGCAAGATGGGGCCACGCCACACACCGCCAGAGCGTCAATGGCTGTTCTTCGCCCCCTGTTTCCCAACCATCTCATTTCGAGATTTGGTGACATTGCATGGCCCCCTCGGTCCCCTGACTTGTCCACATGTGACTTCTTTCTATGGGGGTACCTCAAGTCACGTGTCTACGAGGACAAGCCCCGTACATTAGATGCATTGAAGGAAGCGATCCGTCAACAAATCATCCAAATCAACAGAGACCTGCTGGGAAGAGTGGATGCCAATTTCGTAAACGCCTTCAACAATGCGTCGACGGCCAAGGACATCATATGCCAGATATAATTTTCGGTACATGATTATTATGACATGAAATGCTATGTTCTTACGAATGTTGTTCTACCAATATATTTTCTTTACAAAAATAAATATCATTTTCCTGATTATTCCAAAAACACTTGGTTCCCGTGCCCCACCCTGTATATATATACATTGTGTCTCTATATATAAATAGATAGAGTGATCGACACAATGATAATGTGGACGTCATTGATGGGGTTAGAGCAATTATGAGCACCAATCCGAACACACCTCCGCTGCCATAAGGACCGCCCATTTTATACCTAACAGACTAGCTTGGGACGAGACAGAGGCGCAAGAGTTATTGTAAGCACTGTACGCGAGTACACTAATAGGCGCGTCTATAGGCTTGGCAAATTCCAACCTGACTGAGATATTCCCACTCTGCTGTGGACTTAAATGCGTATTTGCGCCAGCAGACAAGTCAGGCGTAATATCAAATGAATAAATGTTAAATTCTTCGACAAATTCTTTCTGCGTTACACCGAACCCAAGTTCGTCACAGGCGCCTGTATTATGAGCCAGACTACTACTATATGCTCTCTCGCAGAGCGGGAACACAGCGTCTGATGAGTAGTCCGTAATCATGGTCCCTCCCAAAGCGATGGCATTTACATATAGAATAATATTTTTAAGGCCGAAATTCTGGAATTTAAAGGCACTCTTTTTATATTTTCCATTCGTCGAGGCGTGGTCCTGCATTCCAATTAATATCCTTTTAGGTAGGACTTCAAGGGCCACGTTTTCTAGTTTCGAGGCCAACCGGCGGGCACCGTGTATAGTTTGATCTGTACGCTGTTAATTGGGTATTTTACTGTGGCGTGTATTAAGTCTTTCTCAATTTCTATTTGTTTTGGCGAACTTAATTTCACTCGGCGTATACGCAAATACGTCTCCATGATGTGAATCACAACGGGTTTCGCGCCCTCTTCTTGATCAGACCCCAGATTTATGCAGAGCTCAGGAATCGTGAGGGTAAGCTTCAACCTCATATCCACCCCGTTCAAAAGTAGCTTCTCCTGGAATGTGAAATCTGTATGAAAACGTCCAAAACATTCGTATATCTTTTTTTTAGAATTTTTAAATTTATCCTTTATAATGTTTTCATCTTTAGCATGATAATATCCCTCGGCGGTTAAAAAGGTGTCCTTCGCTTCTTTTGAAAAGTTGAGGACATTTTCCAGATAGGCTCGTAGGTGGTAGTACCCCGTTCAAGGGCGGAGCTAGCTAGGGGCAGGAGGGGCAGTGCCCCGGGGCCCGGGTAGTTTCAACAAGTGATGAGAAGTTATTTGAGACAGCAACAAAGCTAGTAAATAAATATAAAAATGATATTTCCTCTAGATTTCCAAGTCAATTACTCTCTTTTCGAATGTGCTTAAAAACAGACATTGAAAAAATGACGACAATCCATGAGCTATATTCATTTTTAATTAAAGGTAACAGTACTTTGTGCTCAAGTTTTCCCGAAGTTGTGACTGCCATAACATTGTTCCTCACAATTCCTGTGACAGTTTCAAGTGCAGAGAGATCGTTTTCAAAACTTAAACTAATAAAGAACTATCTTCGAAATTCTACGAATGAAAAAAGATTAAGTGGACTCTCAATTATATCAATTGAAAACAAGAAAGCTAGGAATATTAACTTGGAGGATTTAATTAATAAATTTGCTGAAAGAAAGGCAAGAAAAGTCAAGTTCTGATGTTGTCGTAAGTAAACTTTTATTTCACGGTATTCTTTTTAAAGCTCGATATTTTGCATAATGTTTTGCCTTCTATGCCTCCTTGCGTACAAGTAGTATCATAATTCTTAAATATATGCTAAATAAATAATGCAAAGAAAAGCAATATAAATGTATAATAAAAATTTTGTTAGGGGGGCCCGTAAATAAGTTTGCCCCGGGGCCCGTGACACTCTTGCTGCGTTCCTGACCCCGATCCTGCCGAGATGTTAACCTGGTTTAAATACACCTCACACTGGCTGAATATGGAGTGTAAAAAGTTTGTTTCAGGGTAGACAGAGTAACTATTATCGCAGTCCGTTCCATCAGAATGGGCTATACGCAGTTTAGCGTACATGTGCATGCAGCACGGGTCAAAAAAGTAAGGGCCTGAGCTGGGTATCA
Source organism: Bathynomus jamesi (assembly GCA_023014485.1). Classification (NCBI taxonomy): domain Eukaryota; kingdom Metazoa; phylum Arthropoda; class Malacostraca; order Isopoda; family Cirolanidae; genus Bathynomus; species Bathynomus jamesi. The sequence continues at coordinate 723,790 of JAJOZX010000509.1, forward strand.
CGAATTCTATAGGGGTACTCGGCGAACTAATTGTGTTTAATGGGTTAATTGTAATAAAGTCGCTATGCTCAATAGAGACCTAGTGGGGGGGCATATCAAAGAGGGACAGTTCCGATTTACAGCATTGTGAACTACACGGATGGATGAAACGCGCCATGATGAGACAGAAATAGTGCCACCTCCCTCGACAAGTATTAGTCAGCCTATGATTCGTGAGAGTAGTGTCCTCAGCTTATATCAGTAAGAAAATGAGCAGCCATAGGCTTCATACGCTTAGAGCACTTCTTTTTTTATTTCCTTTTACGTTTAGCGCCACGTGATGGTAACCCCTTCTTCCTGGCAGATCTCTTCTTTCCGCCATCACGCATTTTTCTCTTTGCATCCTTGATGATTTCGTCCCGTGTACGTTTTAAATGTTTTTTTAGATCTTCTTTAGGCTTAGTTCCTCCCATTATGTCTTCTGCCACGTTAAAACCTGTTTGTAACGCCTTCCGCCCTAGGTATCTAGCACCCCTCTTCAACAGTGGGACAGCGGTGCGTAGTATGGATGAAAAAATGGATCCAAGTCCATTCCCACGCTGGTATCTCACTCCTCGGTAGACTGCGAATGGTCTGCGAGTCATTATAAACGGCGAAAGTGTAGTTTCACTGTTAAGCTCCCATCACCGAATGGGAAATTTTTTCCTTCAATCGTTCTTTTATATATCGAGATGTTGGTTAATAGGTTAGCCGCAACATTCACATAATGGGGCTTGTCATATGTAATGCTCAAACTTTTCCCTCTATGGTTGGGGAAGTGTGCAATGCACAGCAGGCGCGCCTGGGTGTCCCCAACAAATTGGTGCTCTACGATATTTCTTTTAAGCCTACTTTTACGGGGTTCTATAGCCGTGTCTGGAATCTTTGAACTTTGCAATGAAGCATAAACCTCGTGCGGAATCACAACCACCTTCTTCATTATATTAATCTAGTCAGTAAAGGACCCAAATCTGAAAATAAGATGGGTAGGAATGATCCTCCTCTTTGTATAATAATTCGCTTTTTCTTACCCACAGTTTGACTTTTATGAGAGAGCGCTCGTATTATGTTCTTGTAACGACGTGAGCGAGCCTTCTGAGAGGGTTTCATTGGCACATTACATTTTATAACATTAAGACAGATTTCACAGATGTATTTTAAAAAGTCAAAGCAGAGTCGATATTTTTAACAAACATTTGTTGCAGTGCCCGGGGCAATCTTTGATAGATTTTTATTAATTTACGATATTCCTTCAGCCTATTTGTCATTCTGGAACATACACCGTTTCAAGTTCGCTTGAGAATATATTCGTTCTTAGAAGCACCCTAAACGTGTTTCGCGGGTGAAGGTCACAAAGCAAATATCCATAACGCTGGTTTGTGGCCTCTTTATAAACCTCCAAAAACTCCTTACGCTGATTCGGGAACATTTGATTGGCTAATACCCCAATTTGTGACACATCTCTACGTTGTGCGAATAAGACTAGATGTGTATTTAGCGACACATCGCGCATGTATCTATTTTTGAAAAATAGATTCTCGTTGATGAAGAATACGCTTATGTTAAGATGGTGGGAGAACACTATAAATGTAAATGCGATGAAATTCACTGTTCTACATGTCATGAAAAATATACGGCGGATGGAGTGAAGCATGTATGTTATACGAAAGATGATAAAGCTAAAAATAACCCTTGTATAACCGTGTACTACGATATAGAAACTTATACGAACGCTGAAACCAAAGAAGTTATTCCACATTTACTCGTAAGTCAGACTATCTGTGATGAGTGCATGGAGCTCGAGTGTGATGAGTGTCACAAATGTGGAAAACGGACAAACGTATTTAAAATGAATGCATACGACAGCCCTGTGAAGCGCTTTGTGTCCTATATTGTCAAATTAGCAGACAAGTTAAAAAAAATGACTGTGTATATTCTTGCCCATAACGGGGCTAAATTTGACGCACAGTTCCTTTATAAGGAGCTGCTTCAACACGAGTCGTCTGCGATATTTACAGGTGATCCCTTGAAAAGCGGCAACAAACTAATACAGATGCAGATAAGAGGTAATGTACAGTTCAAAGACACCCTACTGTTCACACCTTGTAAATTAGCAAAGCTGCCCAAGGTCATGGGCGTAGCCGCTGAAGTTTCAAAAGGATATTTCCCTTACACATTCCTCACTAACAAAACTTTAAATTACGTAGAACTACCTTCACCCAAACATTACTTTAACTACACCAACATGAGCGATAGTGAGCGTGAAGATTTTGACCGTTACTACATCAGTTTTAATGAAGCTAATCCATACAATATAGCCGATGAATGTGAACGTTATTGCGTGAATGACGTACGTGTACTTAGAGTATGCTTTCAAGTCTTTAGAAGGATGTACATAACCCGTTTCAAATGCGATCCGCTGTAAGTTGCGACCACAATCGCCTCATTATGTTTTACAGTGTTCAAGAATAACTTCATGCCTAAAGACACCTTAGCAATCATTCACAGAAACAACCCCCGCAGTTATGGGCACAAGGCTATTTACTGGCTCATACACCTACAGCAACAGTCCTGGGTATACATAAAACATGCCCGCAACACGGGTGAAGTACCCGTTAAAGTCAATGGTCGTGTTTTTTGGGTTGACGGCCTAAGTGAGGATCCAGCCACTGGTGAGAAGACTGTGTATTCCTTTAATGGCTGTTCGTGGCATGGGTGCCCGCGCGCTGAATTTGCCGTCATAGGGGACCTTTATGGAAGATCCCCCGCCGACAGCCTCGTATGGACCCGTAACCATGATCAACATATAGGCTCCCAGTTGACACAAAATCGTGTGGGAGCATGGGTATGATGCACGGATGGAAACAGATGCCTAGTACCGTGAAGAAATAAGGACCATCAAACGTTCAATGGTGTTGGACCCCCTCAAATGCGGTGACAGCCTGTTTGGAGGGCGCACAATCCCCTTCAAGCTATACTTTCCGCCTACGGAGGGCGTGAAACTCCACTACTACGACTTCTGCTATTTATACCCCTACGTGATGAAGAACAATCCGTACCCCGTAGGTGCACCTGAAAAAATGGTGGGTCCCACCATACCAACCATCGAGGAGTTTTCAGCTAACTTGAATGAGCGCTACTTTGGACTCTCTTTCGTAGACGTGCTCCCCCGTCGCGATTTATGGGTGCCAATCTTACCCGTCGTTACAGATCACAAGCTTATGTTTCCCCTGTGCGTGAAGTGCGCAGAAGAGAACAACGGTGATTGTGACCATACAACCCACCAGCGTAAGATCAGAGGTGTATATACAAGCCCTGAGCTGGCCCTAGCCGTTCGCCATGGGTATAGAATAATGAAGATACATGAGGTGTGGAGGTTTCAGAAGCTACCCAACCTTTTCACACCATATTAAACGCTTTTTTGAATGATAAGGTCGAAGCATCAGGGTATCCGCGAGTTGATACTGATCCCAAATTGTTAAGAATCCTGGAAAGCGCTTTAGTTCAAAGTTGTCTAAACAGTCTTTGGGGAAAGTTTGCAATTAAGGTTTCATTTTCTCCTTTGCGTGCGTGCGTGTGTGTGTGTACAGTAAAAAGCTAAGCCCCGCCCACTGTAAGATCGGCAACGTGAGTCCTGCCACTACCTGAGCATATCTCTATCCCTGCCTGCTCAGTTGACCTCTGCATACCTTGAGCTCAGACGTGTATTCTCCCACGTAGAAGAAAAATAGTAATGGCTACCTTTAATATTGCGTGTTCAACATTTATGAAGTGGTATTCGGCAAAGTGCAAAGATGATGTGGTGGATACTGAAAAACTCCCTATTCCACCCTCCTTTGATACTTTTAAGGCTACATTGAGCCGTGCGAAGGACTAAGATGTTCAAATACTCTACGGCGAGGGCATTGTAGGATTTCGTAGTACAAACGATGTATTGAAGTAAGTTATAGACCTAACCTTTATAAAGGCTCACATATACCGCGAAGTAGAAGAAGCAACACGTTCAGAAGATAAGCAACGGTTATGGATAGTGAGTCTTGTTGATGAGTCGGGTGACAAGCGATATTATGTCATGTTACACCATACTGACTACTCGTACCCTACGGTTGAGAATGTAAATCTTGTCATCATGGAGAATCTTAAGTATTTTTACCACTATATTAATATATATATCATGACGAGGTTTGTAGTGAGGTTGTGGCTAATGGGCTGTGTGAGTTTTTAACAGACTTTAGAGACGAGTATCGCTTGTTAAACAAAAAGGATAAATATGGGCATATGTTTCTCTCAAATAGTGCACCGGATTGTGAAGATGTTTAGTTTGTGGAAATGAACGTCTGGTGAGTGATAAAACATTAAAGCCAGTATTGTTTTATGTAGCGGAAAATTCTGTTCGTCCAAGGGCACAAGTGTTTGAACAAGCCTTTACACGCTTCAGCAGTTTATGGTGTGACTCGCTCCCCCCAGCGAGCCGCCCACCCGTGTACCTCACGAAACACACGAGTTCGAACAAACCCGTATACGTTTCATCAGCGTGACTCACTCCGCCCGTCAAGCCGATCCGTCCACCTGTGGTTCATAGTCATCTCAGAGCTTGAACCGAGTGGACGTGCGAATACGATGGAACTTCCTTTGAGAAGCATTCTCAAAGCCTCGTACGATATCTCCATGACAAGTCTGCGCGTGTTCAGGCGTGAAACCGGTACCATTAACTATGTACTTGAAACGATTTGCAGGCAAGCAAACTCGGCAGAGGGTTGTAATTAAAAGGGTTAGTTCTGGTTGGGCCTCGGTCACAAGTGGGGTTCCTCAGGGTTCCGTTTTGGGGCCGCTGTTGTTTATCATTTGCATAAATGATATAGACGGTGGCATCGTCAGTCGGATCGCCAAATTCGCTGATGACACCAAGCTTGGGGCCAATTTTGGGACGCCCGAAGCGGTCGAGCAACTGCGTGCGGACCTAGGTAGGATAGGAGAGTGGTCCGAAAAATGGCAAATGCCGTTTAACTTAGGTAAATGCAAAGTGATGCACATTGGCTACGCCAATCCCAAGTCGGACTACTCGATGTTGGGGAGTAATATCGAGGCCACTGATTTGGAAAAGGACGTGGGTGTGCTAATTGGCAGCGACCTTAAGTTTACGAAACAGTGGGTAGAGGTGGAAAAGAAAGCCCAGAAGTTGTTGGGTTATATCAGGAGGCAATTTCAGTTTCGGAACAAGATTGTGCTCTCTCTTTACAATTCCATGGTTCGGCCGCACCTGGAGTATGCTGTGCAGTTCTGGTTGCCCACCCTCAGGAAAGATATTGAGAGGCTGGATCGAGTGCAGGCGAGGGTCATAAAGTTAATCCCTTCCGTTAGGCATATGGGCTACAATCAACGCTTACGCGCCTGAACTTGTTTTCGATGGAAACTGCGGGGCTGCGCGGTGAACTCATCGAGGTTTTTAAGCTCCTACGCGGGTTCAACGATGTCGATTTTAGAAGCATGTTTAGTTTAAATGATAACCCAACTCGCAACAATGGTTAGAAGTTGGATTTGAAACGGTTTAGGACTAGTATGTGTGGGAATTACTTTACGTATAAGATCTGTGACACGTGGAACAGGTTACCTTCAGAAGTTGTGAACAGTTCCTCTGTGGATCATTTCAAGAAAAGGTTAGACCAAATCTTCCACACTATTTGAGGATGACAGAAATTTTCCATGGCCCCCGTTGCCATTGGTACCTCCTCGGTATGGGCCGCAGGGCCTTTTGAGGTACTACTTTTCCTTGTAACTCCTTGTAAGTTGCATAACCCCTTGTTGCTCTTGCAACATTCCCCCTCCCCTTTCTTCCAATTGCAACATTCCCCTCCTTGTTGCATAAGAACTTGCAGCATTCCCCTACCCCCTTGTTGCATAACTTGTGCAACATTGATAAACATTTGCAATTGCATTGCACTCTCCCCTTTTGCGCCCATACTACTAAGGTCCAGTATTTTATTGGATGTAAATACTTATGTAGATTTTTATTCAAATAAAGGACGTTGAAAGTACTATAGTTATTAAGCCTATGCTGTAGCCTAAATGGAAATCGGTTCTATATATTCAAACTATAAATACAGAATATTTTTTTACAACATATAACAGTAACAAATAATTTATTGAACACACACACACACACACACAATACACTTTGTCCTTTTCCAGATCTGGCCCTTTATGCACAATCTTCAAAATTTTCACCTTTCAGCTTTCCTCTTTTAATCTTTCATTTATGATTTATTTCCCGACACTCTTTGATTTTCTTCATCAACGTACAGCTTATGGCATCTCTTTCGAAACGGAAATCTTTTAATCCATTATAATAAACTTCATTTCCATGGGTTTCATAAACTTTGATATTAAATACCACTCTTGTATCATTTTGCATTGCTTTATAAATCTTCTTTTAGTTACTTATTAAAATCTCTCTAAGCTTCGTCCATGAAAATTCTTTCAATTTAAACTTTTAATCTTCCTTCAAAAGGAAACTTCTCACTTGTCATGGATATGCTAGCTTAGCGTCATTTCAGACTTGTGGTGACATGACCTTGGTTAGCGATCTACATACTTCATAAAGAAATAGATTTAAAGACGATCTTCTTGGTCTCATCTGACGGTGAATCTCTCGATCGAAGAATAATCGTATATTTAATAAAAATAGTATTATTAATTTCAGAAAATTGTATTGCGAGAATCAGTCAACACTGTAGGAACTTCGCCAATTTTTCTTTTTAAATTGGTACTTATTTTCGCAAAGAATAAACCAAGCTATATGTTGTACAGTTTCTTTGAAATAGTTTTATTTTCCTATAATTTAAATGTTAATTTATGTAATTCACTTCAAAAGAAAGTAAAATAATAAAAAAAATTGAAAGTAAAATAATTTAAAACTAAACGATACGATACCCTAAAACAAAAAATAAAATTCACAAAATTACTGCCCGAATGTAATCGGGTTCAAGAAGTTTATCGGCAGTGTAGGCAATCGGGATTAAAGGGGCAACAATTAGCATGTATGATAAGTATCTTATATGCTAAAATGAAAGGGGAGATAACCTTAAATTAGAGTGCAAAGATTTAGCTCATTTCGGTATGAACCCCTTTTATTCAAATGGTACAGTTTAGGTCATCAGATTAAACCTGTCTGGATATATAGGAGACTTCGTCATTTTATCAGGGTTTAAGAATGGTGTATCTTTTAAAAGTAAATTACGTTAAAAATATTCGCGGAAAATGTGCTATTTTACGTTTAATAATTTTCTTACTTATTTTGTGTCGGTAAGATTTCATATTTTGGAGTTACGTCGTCGTACAAGAGAAACATCCAGTAAAATATTTAAGAAAAGGCAATTAGACAAAAAAAAATTTCTATAGGACTGTTATAAAAATGAAATTAAAAGAATGCACACCACCTTCCGAGATTGACTCCAAAATTATTAATTAATAATTGTGGTGAATTTTTTCAGTTTCATCTCTTCGGCGAACTTTATATATTTTTATATTATTATTATATAACTGTACGAAGTTTTAGATAAACGTTCAGTATAATGGTTTTTCAAATGATTGAATAATATAAAGGTTTACAGACTATTTTTATTTGTAACTGCAAATTTGGACCTTTAAAGAACTACAGTGTGTTCATAAAAGATCTGAACGATTTCATTCTTTATTAATGTGATAACCCAATAATATACAAAGAAACAAGTTTGTCCAGTGACTCCGCACAGCTAAAAGTTTTACATACATATTTAATAAACTTCAACATTTGCGTCATTGGTCGCCCGTACAACCGGTTCCTGACGATTGGTCTAATGACGATTGGTCTAATGACGATTGGTCTAATACCGATTGGTCCATTTGGTATAATTGGTCTAAAGGACGATTGGTCCAATACCGATTGGTATAATTTGGTATAATTGGTCTAAAACGACTCGTCTAATACACCCGTTAACGTATATAAAATATAACTTGGTAATATACTATATAAACGAGAACGTATGACACCATTGTTAGGTTAGGTTAGGTGAACCAAAAGTTGCGACTACTAACGAGTCAGCCAAAGCACAGCCGATGCATAGCCTACATGAATACCACATGACGTCACATAGATGGTTGGTTGTTTGGATGTTAATGAGTCAATTGGCTTTCAAGTGGAGCTGTATGTGAATGTCATTTTCCAAACAATATAAACAGAAATATTTTTTCATTTTTTTCATATATTTTTAGATACTATACATACATTTATAGATGCATAATATATACATATATTATACATAATATAATAAATACATACAGTATATAATTATTAGACTAATTATAGTATTTAGACCAAACGTCTTCGACGAATCTCCTTCGACCAAATCGTCCTTTAGACCAATTATTGGACCAATCGTCATTAGACCAATCGTCCTTTAGACCAATTATACCAAATGGACTAATCGGTATTGGACTAATTGGTATTGGACCAATCGTCATTAGACCAATCGTACCCAACCCCATACAACATCCAATCGATATTCAATTTCTCGCCATGTGCGTTAAAGCATGCCAGCACCGACCATCGCTATTGCATCCCTGATATGATTCGTAGTTCAGGGATGTTAACAACCTTGCTCTTGTACACATCTCTAACAAATCCCCAGAGGAAGAAGTCCAATGATGTAATATCCGGTGATCGTGAAGGCCAAGGGATTGGTCCATCACGGCCAATCAAGCGACCTGGAAAATTTTCATTGAGGGCCTCACGCAAAACCAGAGCCCAATGTGGAGGTGCGCCATCTTGCTGATAGATAGTGTCCGGCTGCAATTCTTGTAGCTGTGGAAACACAAATTGCTCCAGCATGTCAAGATAGGAGATTGATGTCACGGTACCCTCAGCAAAAAAGAATGGCCCAATCAGTCGTTCATGCATGAGACCGCACCAGACGTTAATTTTATAGCTGTCGCGTTTCACTTCCAGCACCTCACGGGGATTTTCTGAACCCCAAATTCTAACATTATGCCGGTTTACCATCCCTGAAACATGAAATGTAGCCTCATCTACTGTAGGAACATAACTTCTTTGAGGAACCCATTGTCAGTGTCCATTCGGTTCAGCCAGTGGCGGATTATCACTGAGGCTATTGAGGCTGAAGCCTCAAGCTCCCATGTTTGAGAGGCCCCCAAATCAACTGAGTTTCGATGATATAATTCGAGATTTCGTAAACTTCTTTGATTAAATATGACAGAGTACACACACTGACCAATTCCCTGTTTTGTTTTATGTTTTATAGGCCCTAAAGTAAACTTTGTTTAATACTGTTTGGTTTTGGCAAACGGCAAAAATACACTGTTTTAAGATTCTTTTAAGTTTGTTTCTCAATTAGCCTGAGCACCGTACATATAATTCGTGTAAATGTACTATGTACTGTACAGTGTACATGTACATGTATTGTTAATAAAAAGCTATAGAAAAGGACCCCCATATTTTTCATTGGCCCGAGGCCCCGAGGTGTCTTAATCCGCCTCTGGGTCCAGCATGTCCTCTGCAAATGACCTCCGTTTAGGCCTGTCATCTGGTTTCAGTGCCTGCACAATCTGCACCTTCTAGGCATACAGCCGGTCTTTTGTGTAAAACTTTGTGTACAGTTGTGGGTGGAACCTTTAGCTCTCTTGACGCTCTCCTGATTGATTTTCGGGGGCTGCGCGCAAAAGACTCTTGTATCCTTTCGACCACTTCATTAGTAATGCTTGGACGACCATACCCTTTCTTGTGTAGGTCACTTCAGTTTCTTTAAACTTTTTGTACCAGTCTCGGATACTGTTCTTTGATGAAGGATCCTTTCCGTATGTTGTACGGAAATTCCGCTGAGTTTGGGTAACGGATTTGGATTCAATAAACCATTCGATGCATTGTGCCTTCTCTTGTGGTTATCATAATTGGGATTCCATGCACTGACACTACCTGAAACAAGCAAAAAAAACTTTATTAGTTGCTATATCGCTTACACATGCTTCATGCTTTATATCTTATTTAGTATAAAAAATATTACGAATCAAATCGTTCAGATCTTTTATGAACACCCCTTCAAGTAATACATGCATTCGTTCTGTTGAATTTTATACTCTTGGAATCTAAATGTATTGCATTTCCATTATTTCATGTACAGTATATACATATATAGACTCTCTCTCTCTCTCTCTCTCTCTCTCTCTCTCTCTATATATATATATATATATATATATATATATATATATATGCGTGTGTGTGTGTGTGTGTACACTGTAGTGTACAACTAAAAAATTTTGAACTGTACCACATAAAGTAGTCCTAAAAAACAAAAAAATTTAGATCGTAACGTCTCTACATATTTAAGCTATTGTCTTAACATAGCAAATATAAATTCAGTTGTTATTGCCCTTACTTCCATGGGAGTGTCCTCTACGCTTCCGAGGAACGGAGCAAGAGTGTCACGGGCCCCGGGGCAAAACTTATTTACGGGCCCTCTAACAAAAATTTTATTATACATTTATGTTGCTTTTCTTTGCATTATTTATTTAGCATATATTTAAGAATTATGATACTACTTGTACGCAAGGAGGCATAGAAGGCAAAACATTATGCAAAATATTGAGCTTTAAAAAGGATACCGTGAAATAAAAGTTTACTTACGACAACATCAGAACTTGACTTTTCTTGCCTTTCTTTCAGCAAATTTATTAATTAATCCTCCAAGTTAATATTCCTAGCTTTCTTGTTTTCATTGATATAATTGAGAGTCCACTTAATCTTTTTCATTCGTAGAATTTCGAAGATAGTTCTTTATTAGTTTAAGTTTTGAAAACGATCTCTCTGCACTTGAAACTGTCACAGGAATTGTGAGGAACAATGTTATGGCAGTCACAACTTCGGGAAAACTTGAGCACAAAGTACTGTTACCTTTAATTAAAAATGAATATAGCTCATGGATTGTCGTCATTTTTTCAATGTCTGTTTTTAAGCACATTCGAAAAGAGAGTAATTGACTTGGAAATCTAGAGGAAATATCATTTTTAGATTTATTTACTAACTTTGTTGCTCTCTCAAATAACTTCTCATCACTTGCTGAAACGACCCGGGCCCACCCCAAAGGCCTTGGCCCCGGGGCACTGCCCAGCCTGCCCGTAGCTAGCTCCGCCCCTGACGCTTGCAGAAAATAGTCTGGTGCTAAGTAAAATCGATTTGGCAAACTGGACGTTATGTAATAAAGCTTAGAAACTTTATAATTATTTTGGGCTAATATTAAATTTCACGGAAACCAGATTACAATAGGTTAGGTGGTCATTTCAGATTGGTTAGTTATTTCTCACGTGACCAATTTCGGCGAATGAAGATCTTTGTAACCAGGTTCGAGGAACTGGTCTCCGTGAAACTTAATATTTACCTTTTGTTGATACTGAGAACGTAATAATTGATTTCTCAATTATGATTTTTAATCATATTAATTAAATCAATAAGTGGCCATTTGTGATTTAAGTACTTGATTTGGATCACCTGAAGATCAAGGCCCCCAGCCTTCGTTAGTTAGCCTTATAAGGTTAACTAACGAAAATATCACGACTTAACCTAACCAATCGTTAGGCCAACTGTACGCCCTTGACGATTGGTTAGGTAAAGTCGGGATATTTTCGTTAGTTAGCCTTATAAGGCTAACTAAAGAAGGCTGGGGGCCCTGATCTTCAAGTGATCCCTTGATTTAATTACTTGGGAGCTATTGAAGAATAGGGACCCCAGCCTTCTTTAGTTAGGCTTATAAGGCTAACTAACGAAAATATCATGACCTAACCTAACCAATCGTTAGGTTGACTGTACGCCCTTGACGATTGGTTAGGTTAGGTCATGATATTTTCGTTAGTTAGCCTTATAAAGCTAACTAAAGAAGGCTGGGGTCCCTATTCTTCAATAACTCCATTATTTGATACCTGAATAATTAATTCAGTAATAATTTACTTACTAAGTTCAGATATTTAAAATTTAATTAATTTACTTCAAGAAAATATGTACAGTAATGGTATTACCCGATGTAAGTGATGTAAATTGACTCACTTTCTAGCAGTTGCAGTATGATTACAGTGTTAAATTTTGTTTATATATATACAGGGTGCCCCATAAGTCCGGCATCATAGGAGAAATTCATATTTTTCTATTTCTACAAACCATAATTTATACTCGGGATGCCAATTTCTTGTCCACCATTCTGTTCAGTGACGAGGCTGTTTTTTATGGAAATGGTGAGGTAAATCGACAGAACACCCGCTACTGGTCCCAAAATAACCCTCACTGGGATACCTCTTCAAAGGAACAAGGTGCATCTCGGGTAATGGTATGGCGTGGCATTTGGAAGGATCGCATCATAGGCCCCCTCTTTTTCGATTAACATGTCACTGGAGGCAGCTACCTACGTATGCTCAAGGAAGAAGCATTTCCCAGTGTCTTGAACGAAGAAGGAAATTTCCCAACATGGTTCCAGCAAGACGGCGCTCCTGCACATTACAGCAACCAAGTAAGGGAATACCTGTACCAACAATTCCCTGGTCATTGGATAGGACGTCGAGGGCCTGTGGAATGGCCAGCTAGAAGCCCGGATCTCACGCCACTAGATTTTTATCTCTGGGGCCACTTGAAAGCGCTGGTATATACGCAGAGAAAATTAGGAGTGTTGAACATTTGCGGCAGCGCATTATTGGGGCATGTAACACCATTACTCCTGACATCATTCACCGTGTGCTTGCTGACTGGGTATCACGTCTGAATTTGTGTATTGAAAACAATGGTGGACATATTGAGCACGTTCTGTAAATAAAAGCTTTTGTTTTGCCTTTTTTTATTATTTTTCCTATGATGCCGGACTTATGGGACACCCTGTATATATATATATATATATATAAATATATATAACCACTCTGCAGAATGAAAAACTTCAGAATTATGGAGTCATTATGTATATATATATTTATATATATATATATATATATATATATATATATATCGGGTGGTCCGAAAAAGATGACGCATTTTTTAAAAATTAATATCTCAGTAACCCCCTTCCTTATCATGACAATTTTTATATGCAAGATACTTTCAAACTTCTTTTTTTGAATGCAAGAAACGGAATTCTGATATCTTTTATAGTTTTCTCGCAATTAACAAAAGTAACAACATGGGTCAAAAAAACGAATATCATGAGAAAGGAAAAATTTAATCAGAAATTTAACTAATTAATTTACAGTAAATGATCGATTGGACCACCACTCTGTTGACACACTAATCTAAGTCTTTTCTTCCACACAAAAATAATACTTCTTACTTCATTAATGCCAATTTTGCCAAGATTCAAGTATTTTACTTTTAATTCTGATTCGGTGAATTTTTCTCGTCGACCTCGGTAAACCTTCTCTTTTAGTAACTCCCAAATTGAGTAGTCCATAGGATTACAATCTGGGCTTTGTGGTGGCCACTCATTTTTCGTTATTAATTTTGGTGTATTGCTAATCAGAAACGACTGTGTGGCGTAGCTTGTATGCGACGGTGCTCCATCTTGTTGAAATATGAAATCATTTTCTTGATACAGGCGACGACAATCCGGCAACAATTTTGTTCTTAAAAGTTCAATGTAATTTGCAGAATTCACCTTTGTCTTTTCAGTTTCAATAAAATGAACATCTGTCTTGCCATTCCAAGAGACCCCTGCAGATATCATAACCTTTTTGGAGAATCTTGACGTTTCATGATGCAATCTGTTTATTGAAATGTCACACTTTTTACCACGCCCGTAGACAACATCATTTTGACGGTTTCGCGGAATTTCTAGAGTGAAATCTTTTTCATCCGTGAAGACTATCTTTTTAATATCAACGACAGAGAAATTATCAAGTAACTTTCTGCACCTTGTTTTTCTTTTATCCTTAACAGTATCACTTTTTCTAGAAGATACTATTCTTTTGAAGGCTTTTAGTTTTTGTGCTTTAATTATTCGGTGTACAGAAGTCTTTCCAATATTCAAATGTTTAGCAATTGTTCTTTGTGACAAATGACTTCCTGGTTTATCTTCTTGAGAGCAGATTTTATCGTTGATGTAATCCACATTTTCTGGAACCGAAGCTGTTTTAGGTCTACCGCTTCCTGGTTTTCTGGCAGTACTTCCCGATTCGCGAATCTTCTTTAAGAGTCTTTCCACTGCACGCCTTTTCCACTTTTTGCCGGGAAACTCTTGCAATAACCTTCCAGTCTTCCATCCTTTTTAACAGTAACAATTTTTAATGAGAATACGATCTTCCTCTGACAACATCATTAAGGGTACTGACGAATTGTTAAAAATAAAAATATCCACAATTTGACTTGTTCATTCCTGTAGAGTTTTTGTAATAACTTGCAAAAATATCGCATGATATCGTATAAAAATGATATCGTGTAAAAAACGGATATTATATTGCGATTTTGTTTTTTTGACCCATGTTGTTACTTTTGTTAATTGCGAGAAACTATAAAAGATATCAGAATTCCGTTTCTTGCATTCAAAAAAGAAGTTTGAAAGTATCTTGCATATAAAAATTGTCATGATAAGGAAGGGGGTTACTGAGATATTAATTTTTAAAAAATGCGTCATTTTTTTTCGGACCACCCGAATATAATACAGGGTGTTTCAAAAGTCCCTCATTATTTTTAAAATTTTATTAAAATAGCAATTACAAGAGGAACCAAATGACAATTTGGTTGCTGAGTCTACGATTCATGAGAATTTTGGTGGCATCAAACTTGGCTTCAAAAGTCTACTGGAAAGTCACTGGTACACCTCAACGTGGGCACCGTCTTTTTCGAAACAAGCGAGCCACCGTTTACGCATTCTTGGCCGACATTGGACAACTTTAGTAACAGAAGCACACGCATTCCTGATCCGTTCTTCTAGTGTGGAGGACTCGCGGCTTGGTGGCGTACACTTTGCTCTTAATGTAGCCCCACAAAAAGAATCGCATGGGTAAGATCAGGCGAGCGAGCAGCCCATTCGATGGGACTGCGACCAATCCACCGATCCTGGAACTGCTTATTCAGAAATGAGCGAACCTCACGCGAGTATGAGCAGGGGCTACCGTCTTGGCTGGAAAATGACTTTCTTGCATGTCAGCTACAGCTGACAGTTGGGGGATGCAGAACTCCTGAAGCATACGAAGGTAATTGCCTCCGTTGACGTTCACGGAATTTCCATCTTGATCCCGGAAGAAGAACGGACCAATCAGCCCAGCTGAGGAGATGGCACACCAGACGACCAATTTCGGCGTGTCCCTTTCATGTTCACGGATCTCCGCAGGATTGTGAGTTCCTCAGATGCGGGTGTTGTGCCGATTGACGCGACCAGAAAGGTGGAAGAGAGCTTCGTCGCTGAACCACATGTGCTCCAGGATCGATGGGTCTCTTTCGTAGTGATGCAGCAGTGTCTCACACATCTCCACCCGGCAATCGTAATCTTGAGGTTCCAGCTTCTGAACCACCTGGATCTTGTACGGATACAGCTTGAGACCACGCCGCAAAATCCGTTGGATAGATGTCGCGCTGATGTTCAGTTCCGCAGCAGCTCGCCGAATGGACTTTCCTTGACTCTGAGTAAACGCCTCACGGACAGTTTCGACATTCTCCTCACTCCGCCCACTTCGAGGTCTTCCTGATCGTGGTTTGTCCCTTACGGATCCGGTCTCCATAAACTTCCGGTGGGTGGCGACGATGGTGTTCCTATCCGGTGCATAATGCTGTCCGTAGACTGCCCGGAATCGTCGCTGCACTTCGACCACAGATTGAAAAACCTCCTGCCATGCAGCGATTTTGCACCTCTGCTCTAGAGTCAGCATGGTAGCAGAAGAAAACGGAGCAAAACTTCAAATGTAGACTCAAAACAATTCTCAACTACTGAGTAAGAGTTTACCACAAGATGAACGTCGTTGGTCGATTAGCTGCAAAGAAAATTGAAAATCAAATTAGTGAGTGACTTTTGAAACACCCGGTATATATATATGAAAATTATTTCACGAAAGTAACACGTGAAAAATATTTATGATAAATAAAACCACGAAAGAAAGGAAACACAAAAAGGTGCTCAAGCGCTTTCGTCTAATGACATACTTCAGTGTTCCTGAGGATGTCATTAGACGAAAGCGCTTGAGCACCTTTTTGTGTTTCCTTTCTTTCGTGGTTTTATTTATCATATATATATATATATATAAATTTCTTTTAAGTTATACAGACGTGTTTTATCGAGTGTCCTGTTATCAATTGAATAAGTGGTTTTCGTTGAAGTGTTTTAAAAAAAAAAGTGTTCCGTGCATTCTTAACTAAATTACTTCGTGCTACTAATCATTCATTAACGAATATATTTCATTTATTGACGTTATTCAGTACTATATTATTTGATCAAACCAAGGCTACTTCCTTGTTTGTTTTTCAAATCAATCAGACAACGTGCAGTCATAGGGTTGAAATTCCCTTGGTTTGCCTTTGTTGTTTTTCAAATCTATCAGAAACGTGTTTTCTTAAGGTTCATTTTTCCTTCACACACTACCTGACCTCCAAAAAGGTCACCTACCGTGGGAAAAAAAGGATTAAGTCAGTAAACAGTGACCAGATAAGTTTCATTTAATACTTTTTCTTTAACATTTCTTTCGTCGGTAGCTTAATTATATTCATTTAGCATAAAATTGTGTTACAAGAACCTGTTTCTGCGTTTCAAGAACAATTTTGCGGGTTTTCGCAGGTGACGGCACAATAAGCACGCGGTAGACCTACGTTGTAATTTATTAATTTCCAAACGCTCGTTTTGTTTTTTTTTTTTTTTTAACTAATTAAAAGCATGGCACCCCCGTCAAGTACTTGCAGTCGCTGTGAAGGGAAATTTGCCGCTTACGCGTTTACAATGGCTAATAATAATGAACAATTAGTTTGCAGGTGGTGCTCAAGCATGGAAGTCCTGAGGAACGAATTAGACCGTGAGAGGGAGGCCAGGGTGAGGCTTCAAGAAAGCGTGATGCTTCTGACGGCAAAATTGGATTCCCTTGAGACTCCAGTTACGACCCCTCATGCCTCAGTTTCTACTAATAATAAAATAGTATTAATAGCCCTCTCTCTTCCCCTAGTTCCCAACCCTTCGTTCGAGTGCGAAATGGAGCCCCATTGCGAAAAGCAAAGACTTGTCTACCAGTAATAACAAGCAATAAGTTTTCTGTTTTAGGTTTCGAAGATGCTGATGAACCGGAAATACGACTCGTTGGCGATTCCATTGTTCGAGGGCAGCTCGAGGAATTCTGTGGGAGAAACCCTCGTCGTAGGCGCCGTTACTGCTACCCTGGTGCAAGGGTGGAGGATATAACTAATAGTGTTGACCATTTTACAGACGGTACCGCCGAGGACACAACGTATGTTATTCATGTCGGTACTAATAACGTTTTAAATTCTAGATCGGAAGAACTGCTGGCTAGGTACAGGGACTTAATAGAGCGACTAAAGGAGAAAACTAATAAGATTGTCTTAACAGGTATACTTCCTCGAATTATCCAACGTAACGATTTCTACAGCAAGGCGACCTATATTAACAATAACCTAAAGTCTCTTTGCCAACAGGAAGGAGTGCATTATGCGAATTTTTGGAACAGTTTCTACGGCAGGAGGGACTTGTTCCTCGAAGATGGACTTCATCTTAATGACGTAGGAGCTGCGCGTTTAGGAAGACTATTTCATAATACTGTCTCTTCTTTTCAGGCTGCCGTAACTCGAACGGTCCCAGCGTAAATTCTACAAGTTTCCCCGCGCTCGCGAAGGTGTCGTAATTGCAAGCAATTTGAAGGTTCTATCCTTAAATGCTCGTAGCCTACGAAATAAAATAAACGAATTTTTTTCTTAATTGCTTGTAAAGACTATGATTTAATTGCGATAAATGAATCGTGGCTTAGCACTGAAACACGTGACTTTGTAGGGGATATCAAATTAAAGGTTATAGACTTTTTGTTAAAAACAGAATAGGTAGGCGAGGAGGCGGTGTTATGTTGTATATCAAAGATAATATTGCGAACGTTATAGAAGTAAAGCACTCAATTCCAGAACCGATAGATTCGACTATAGCAGAACTTAAATTGAACGATTTCAAACTTCTTGTTGCGGTTATATATAGGCCCCCAAATCAAACAGCTGATACGGACGAAGCGTTATATCGTGAACTAAAGAGAATAATCGGTAGTGAGCAGGCTTTAGTTATGGGTGACTTTAATTGCGCCAACGTGAATTACGATACAATGCAGGGAGACGCGGAAGGTAATCGTTTAGTTAATTTTCTCGAGGATAGCTTTCTTATTCAAAAGGTTGGGGAACCTACGAGGTTGGACAGTATTTTAGATTTAGTAATAACTACGGATGATAGGCTAATTACTGATCTTCAAGTAATAGAACCGTTGAGCAATAGCGATCACAATATGGTAGAGTTTGTCCTCTCAGTAAGTCACTCGAAACCAACTAACTCGACTAAAATTCCTAACTTCCAGCACGCAGACTTTAGTAAATTTCGAAATAAATTTTCACACGTCAATTGGGAAAACGTAATGGGGAACTCCAACGCAAAACTAATGTGGGAATCGTTCGTAACGGTATTTAGGACTATAAATGAGGAATGTGTACCGTACAAAATTAAGCGTGCGAAAGTAAACAACAAGCCCTTGTGGTTTACTTCTAGAGTACGAGACATTATAAAGAGTAGAGATAGGGCTTATAGGCAACATAAGTGCGATAAAGACAATTTGTTGTTACGAAACAACTACATATCTCTGAGGCGTGAAGCGAAAAGTGTAATAAAAAAGTCCAAGCGCGAATTTGAAATCTCCATAGCTCGTGACGGTAAAGAAAACCCCAAGCGATTCTTTCAATACGTCAATAATAGAAATCCAGTAAAAAGTGTCTTAGGTCCATTGAAAAATGTAAATGGAGATCTAGTCTCTGAAAACAAGGAAATGGCTACCTTGCTAAACGAATTTTTTACGTCAGTTTTTACTATAGAAGATGTAACGAATATCCCTACGGTCATAGACATAATACCTTTTGATAATGGTAATATTTTGGATAATATTGTCGTTAGTGAAGGGGAAGTAATGCGCTATATTGATAAAATGAAAACGCGTAAATCACCGGGTCCGGATTCCATATATCCCATACAACTAAAAGAATTAAAAGATAGCATTGTTGTGCCGCTAACAAAGATTTTTAATGCGTATTTCTGAGGGGTGCGTACCAGATAATTTCAAGTTAGCAAACGTAACACCTATCTTTAAGAAAGGCGATAAAGGTGCGGCGGGAAATTATAGGCCAATCAGTTTAACGTCTGTTGTAGGTAAGCTACTGGAATCAATAATTAGGGATCGTATAGTCGAACACTTAGAAGTGCATAATCTGGTTAGAAATACGCAGCACGGTTTTAGGCGAAACAAATCTTGCTTAACTAATCTTTTAGAATTTTTCCAAAGCGTGGTTGACGTTTACGATAGACATCGGGCGGTTGATGTAGTGTATTTAGATTTTCAAAAAGCGTTTGACACCGTGCCGCACAAAAGACTCATTGAAAAAACTAAGGCTCATGGAATCAGGGGTGTAGTAATAAATTGGCTAGAAGAGTGGTTGCGAGGCAGGAAACAGAGGGTGGTCGTTGATGGAGCGGAGTCGTGTTGGGCTAATGTAGCGAGTGGCGTTCCTCAGGGTTCTGTATTGGGCCCCTTGCTTTTTCTTATATATATTAACGATTTAGATGTCGGCCTAGTCAGTACAGTTTCAAAGTTTGCGGATGACACGAAGCTGGGTGGTAGGGCGATTAATGACGAAGATAGAGGTAAAATTCAGGAAGATCTGAATAAAATCGTTGATTGGTCAGTCACATGGCAAATGAGATTTAACGTGGATAAGTGCAAAATTTTGCATATAGGTTCGCGTAACGGTAATTTTGCGTATAGTATGTCAGGGAAAGATTTAACAAGCGTAGAGCAGGAAAAAGATTTAGGAGTTATAGTCACTGGTGATTTAAAAGTAGCGAAACAAAGTACAGCAGCGGTCAATAAGGCGAACAAAGTGTTAGGTTTATAGCTCGAAATTTTGAGTACAAATCGCGCGATATTATAGTTCCTCTTTATAAATCATTAGTTAGACCCCATTTGGAGTACGCGGTCCAATTTTGGAATCCGCATATGCGCAAAGATATAGACAAAATCGAAAGAGTTCAAAGACGAGCAACTAAGATGATTCCGTCTCTTAGGTCAAAGTCGTACGAGGATAGGCTTAAGGAGTTAAAATTGACTACTCTCGAGACTAGGAGGTTAAGGGGTGATCTAATCCAGGTTTTCAAAATTATGAATGGGTTTGATAACGTAGATAGAGATAGCTTTTTCGAAATATCTCAATATAATAGGACTAGAAATAACGGGTGTAAGTTGACAAGTAGAAGGTTCGAGACAGCAGTTGCGAAAAACTTTTTTACGCATAGAATAGTAAATAGCTGGAATAGTTTGCCGGTAGAAGTAATTAGTAGCACGTCTATAAACATGTTTAAAAATCGATTAGACGCATGTTGATAGAAAGGGTATAGTTTAAGGTAGTAAAATTAAGGCTTTGTGGGGATAGATCCCACAGCTCAACACAAGTGTTGTGGGATATAGGGAGGCAGCGTCTTGGGTTAGGGGATACTCTCTGTCCTTACACCCCATTTAAAGAGATTCCTCTGCCGAGCGGTGCCCCCCATAGTACTGTGAGGTATTGAAAAACTCATGATCTTCACTTGCCCCACAAACACCTTTAAATGGGAGACCCATAATGGGTGCACACACATTTCTACATTACTGTACAGTCTTTACAGCCACACCTACACTTTTCCTCGTAAGTGTATATATTGTAATGTATATGGTTGTAAATTTTGACTTGGTCCGCAATCGATATGGACCGTGACTTGATGGATACCGTAATGAAATTGACTGGATTCTTTGGATCTGATATATTTGCATGTCCGTTATAAATAGATATAGAGTGTAACATTTGTGGATAGTAGTCTATTATGACTTGATCCTCTGGATCCAGAGATTCTATCTTTAGTTTTAAATCGATAATTAATTAGTTTTAAATTGATAATTATTTAGTTTCGTAAAAATTGGTCGTTGCCAATTACCGGCAGTTTTTACATAAATTTCTTATGTTCTTGTGGTTCGGAACCCACGTAAAATTGTAGGTCCCCTCCGCCACCACGGAGGACATACACAATACACGATTACGAACACAGTTAGGTAGACCAGCCATGAGTGGATCCTAGGGTCTTTGTTGGTCTGAAACATTATAAACATTATAACATATAACAAATAGATTTGGTTAGATTAGGTTAGGATTGGTTTTATTTAATATCATCTAATTCTGTTTTCGATTATATATATATATATATATATATACAGGTGGTTAAAAAACTTAACCAGAAACAGAAAGAAATAGGTTAGGTTACAATGATATATGCATTCTCCAATGGGTTGCGTTTCTTTTGAACACCCTGTATATTATCAAATTTATTCCATTCTCATTCCTTATTCAGTATGCCATCTATCTTCTTAATACATATATATATAATATATATATAATATATATATATATATACCAACGAGTATTAAACTTTTCCATAATTTTAATTTTATTAATGCCCATTTGTATGTGACAGTGAATTAAGTATAGTATCTTACAGAAGCCTTTTACCTCGTGTTTGTTGTGTGGAAGATGCACCTTCTGGAGCTTGATTTGACTTCGTCGTAAAGAGACGTTGATGTCAGAGTTGTTCTTTCCTTTCCTGAAAAAACTTTTTTCATATCATTATTTTACTAAGCAATTTTATTTTTTATTTCTTGTCGTGTTTTCGTTTATTGTAATTTTTATCTTCTCTCTTTTATGTTCGTTTTTCTATTCTACTTCATTGTTTTGGTAATCTAGGCTAACTAACGAAAATATCACGACCTAACCTAACCAATCGTCAAGGGCGTACAGTTGACCTAACGATTGGTTAGGTTAGGTCGTGATATTTTCGTTAGTTAGCCTTATAAAGCTAACTAAAGAAGGCTTGGGGGCCCTGATCTTCAGGTGATCCAAATATTTTACATTCACAAAAAATGACAAAGCATAATAAGTTAAGGTGTCCATAAATTTACATTTTCTCGACTAGCTAATCTCTAAATATTATAAACTATTGTAATGTCGCTGTAATTGGTTGTGTAATGTCTATTTTTGGGAAGCAATATGTTAAAGTGATTAACACTGGGAAGCAATATGTTAAAGTGATATACACTGGGAAGCAATATGTTAAAGAGAGGTTCCTGGGTAGCAATAGGTTAAAGTGATCCGCTGTCTCTGTACAGGGGTCTTGTTCGCCCCTCTATGGAGTATGCTTCTCATGTGTTGGGTGGTTCAACCCACACAGCCGTACTTCACCGGGTGGAATCAAAGGCTTTTCGTTTCATCAATTCCCCGCTTCTTACTGATTGTCTTCAATCTCTCTTCGCCGCAATGTCGCCTCACTCTCTCGTTACTATCGCTATCATAACAGACATTGCTCTTCTGAACTCTCTAACTGCATGCCTCCTCCTTTAAGGAGAGCACGCAGTACCAGAATTTCGACACTTTCTTATTTCTTTTCCGTCCAACTCTCTAACGCAAGGGTTAATCGGTATTTTCAGTCTTTCATCTACTCAACCGGTGAACTCTGAAACAATCTTCCTCAATCCATCTTTCTTCCTATCTATGACCTCCCATTTTTCAAACGCAAAGTGTCGACGCATCTCGAAAACCCGGACCTTGATTTTGGTTCTCGTCTTCTTCTATTGGGAGAGGCGCTTTTGAGGGCATTTTTGCCTTGGCCGCTCCTTCCTGCATAAAAAAAAAATAACAAGACGTGATTGCAGGTCCATGGAGGGAGGACACGTTTTGAAACTTTCCTTTTGTATACGAGTAAAATGGTAAAAATTGGAGAGCTTCAACGGAGAATAACGCTGAGAAAATTCCAGCCCATATTTCACATATATGTACTTGATAATTACCCAAATGCCATAGATAAAACAATTCAGAATGAAGCCTTTCTGAGTTTATTAAACACGATAAAGGTTTTCAGAATTTCTTTGTACAGGAAATAATTCGGACATGTATCAGTCACTTTCTGAGTGCAATATACAATAAAAGAGAGAGACATTTCTTACAACATTTGATCAAACCAGAAAACAGTCTCGGATAACTTACCTGTACAGGGGGTTAACAAAAGTAAATAGACACTACGATGACTGTCTTTAAGAACAAATGACAGAACTCAGCACTGGAATGCCAGAATGTTGTATCAGCTTTATATAATGCAGAGGGGAAAGCAACACGTTTCTACAGTATGGTGTCCAGAAAATTGGTCTTGAAAATTCGGTCTCGGAAAATTCGGTCTTGAAAATTCGGTCTTGAAAATTCGGGCTCAGAAAATTCGGTCTTGGAAATTTCGGTTAGGTTAGGTTAGGTTAGGTCCTGGAAATTTAGGTTAGGTTAGGTTAGGTCAAAATAATTGCCCCGAACTAATAATGCCCTTGAAGCATTTCATTCCGCATTAAAATCATCAGTTACAAGCAGACTAAAATTTCACATTTGCAACGAGGAGACAAGCCAAGTAAAAAGAAAAAATACTTGACTCGCGCATCGAAATACTTGTGCAAAAGTATGTTGAAAGTGATAAAATTGCCTTCTTAAAATCTGTTGCTCATAACTTAATTTCATTTAAACTTTTCTTTTCGAGTCTCAAGACCGAATCTTCCAAGACCGAATTTTCTGAGACCGAATCTTCTTTTATGTTTTACCCAATATTTAGGGTATCTTTTTTAGTTTTAAGTTTTAAACAAAACAATTCCTTTAATAAATCTTTTCAAATTCTCGTTTATATTTTCATTATACCTGGCAAATGTGATTTAAATATTTTTTGCTATCTGAACTCATAGATTTACTTCAATTTTCTGAGACCGAATTTTCCGAGACCGAATTTTCCAAGACCGAATATTCCTAACACCCTCTTTGTCTATCCTTTGCTTCACTTGTGGTCTGAGTTAAATACATGACATTACATTCAGCACAAACATATTTATAAACAAGGGAAGATCCAAAAGATTTCAGTAGCTGTTGTTTGTGTGATATAAAAATTTATATTGTTAATGGGTAAATTTTTAAAGCAAAAAACTATGTCGGGACTTCATAAATGTCCCCTCCTATATTTGTGACCTTCGCCTTTGGTGCAGGACCTCAATCTTGCCTAAAGCACATCTTGTTGTGATGTTCACCTTATATATTTTTTTTCTGCAGGAAGGAGGGGCCAAGGGCAAATGCCCGCAAAAACACTCCTCCCCCATAGAAGAAGAAGAGAGCCAAAATCAAGGACCATGGTTTTCGAGATGCCTAGACACTCTGCGTTTGAAAGATTGGAGGTCACAGACAGGGGGAAAGATGAATTGAGGAAGATTGTTTCAGAGTTGACCGGTTAAATAGATGAAAGCTTGAAAATACCAATTAACCCTTGTGTTAGAGAGTTGGACGGAAAAGAAATAAGAAAGTGTCGAAATTCTGGTACTAGTCCGGTTGCACGGGGTGGGAACCCTGCATTGTTTGTTATAAAGCAAATCTTGACATATTTTGAAAGCTTATACTACCCCATTCAAGAATCCATCGGGTGTACACCTGATCCCCGCTTGGCTTTTTCAATATGGCCGGCGAAACTGAAAAATCCCATATCCTGGTCAATACTTGATGGATTTTGATGATCTTGGTGTCATTTCTAGGGGTTTTTAGGATGATGAGTCGATCTCGAGGGGTTGTAGATACTTTGGGAGTCGTTTTGACCCACATTCGTCAATACTCAAGGTCATTGGAGGTCAAACGTCCCCCGGAATAAGGAATATCCCATATCCAGGGCAGTCGTGGAGATATTTTGGTGATCTTACTGTAGTTTTGATGGTTTTGGGCGAGACTGAGTAGTTCTATAGGCACATGATAATAGTAGGATATCATTTTGCAACTCCATGGGTCAAGTCAAGGTCATTTGAGGTTAAAGTTTGGCCTTGAAATATGATAATGCCACAGTTGACATCACTGTATTTGCTTTATTTCAGTGACAATTTCTACAATCTAGCTAACTGCTGAGTAATTAACATCTTTTCTGCAGATAAAACCAGATAATAATGCTTAAATGACATAACCTACATTATATGGATATGGATATTCGGATATAAACCACAATTTATGCTGAAGTGCAGGGCACATGCATTCTATGGAAGGTTGCAAAGCTACAAGATATGACCTCGTAAGCAAAACAAAGCCCACACCTAGCTGGGGGATTGGCATTGACAACTTTGATGCAGTTATTCACATTAGGTAACCATTTATTGGGGGCAAATATCAAAAGACATGGTTGTGTCAGGATCGTCAGGATCATCAGTCTGCTCTTCGTTTGCATTTTGGGTCAATGGATTGTTGCAATCCAAGCCGCTGCCACATGCACAGGACATTGTGCAAGGGATCCCGCGTCCCATGTAGCCGCAGGGTTAGGTCTTGGAAATCTGGTGCTAAGCACACTCCTTCACCAACTGTTTTTGGGATGAGAACTCTGTTTGTTTCGTCTCTCTCCCACCCATAATGCACAGGATCAAGTGGTGGTGGGTCACACTTTAGTGCATCGAGCCAGTTCGCCACAGTGTAGTGGGCTCTGAACACATTTTGATGGAAAGCTTCAGTTGTTGGTGGTAGAGAACATAGTTTGGGTGCAGCAGTTCCCGACTTCCCTGTCTTCTGAGCCCATACTCGCTGACGACACTCAGTAAGAGATGAGGATTTCTTATCCCCATAGCATGCAACAATGAACGCTGTTGCCTCTTTCTCGATATGGTCAAAGCATGCATCAAGGGACCCCAGCTTGTCTAGCTTCCGACCCTTCTTGGCTGTGGCAATGGCAGTGGCTTTGCCGATGCCATGTATTGCTGCAACTGTGTCACAACCACTCAAAGCGTGTAGTTTGAGGATTTGTGGGATGATGTCTTTGTGCTGGGTTACAGTTGCTCGGATGTCCACTGATTTTCTGCCACGCACTGGAGACTCCATAATCATGGGACAGCCTAGTTTTTAAATTCATAGAAGTGAGTCAGCATGGCAAACACGTCTGTGTCATCACAAATGATGGAGATGCGGGCATCAGAATCTTTCTCAGCTTGTGCGATAGCGTGTTGTGTTATTATCACGTCAGCCTCTTCATGAGATGATGAGAGCTCCAATGCTGCTCGACTCCTGCCTCGCACAATGGAAGTCGGTATGGTCTGCCATCCTGCAAGCACTAGCTCATGGTCTTGGGTTACAGTTGCGAGATACTCACTGTCAGCAAGGATTTGCTCACAGAGCAGCCTGTTTAGTTGCTCCTTGTTCGCGGTGCACGTGAGAACAGCGTCTCTTGTAGGCAATGGGGTGTTGAGGTCCAGCTTGTGAACTCTGCTGCTCTTGCTTCTCATTGCCCGAGTGCTTGATTTCGGAGAGAAATCATAGTAGCGATCAAAAGCTAGTACTACAGATGCATGAGAAAGATGTTTCGGTAGCCATACTTTGAAGGTTTGGATAAATGTAGCAACTGTGCCACTAGCAGGCCAGTCGACTGTCCACAAAACAGCTGACACATCCATGATAACAACTGTTGGTCGACCCATGTTCGAGAGGATGTTTCCACTCCCAAGTTCTGCTTCAATGCGGACTTAGCTGCAGTTCTCATTAAGCCATCTGGTTGGAACAGTGCGGGTGGGTATGCCGCAAGCTCTGTTGAGAATACATGGGTCAAGTCAAGTTCGCGTTCGCTCATCAGCAAACCGATGACGCGTGCATAAATCGCTTCTTGGTCCATAACCAAGTGGGCACCCACCTTGATATGTTTCGTTTTACTTGCAAAGGTGATGACATGTTCGGAAATGGTGCCATAAAAGCCTTGTGGCCATGATGACTTGTACTGTGCCAGTTCCGTCTTTCCAATACTAACAGCTCTATCGGCATTGGCATCTGGAGATGCAAGCTGCCCTGTCTGAATATTGTATAAGTTGCCTCCTGGATGTGACTCTGGATCCATTGGGTCCATGCACTTAGAAAGGGAATCATGAAGTGATTGGCGATCTTCTCCATCATGTGTGATGCGACCTCCTGCCTCCTCTTTGTGGTACAGATGGAATGTTTCTAGGTGTTCAGTCATATCTAGGAGGTCAGCAGTCAGACTCACACGAGCATTGAGGCTGTATACCCACGTGGCCATCACTTGTGGATTTTGGGTGTTACCAATGACACCACTAGTGCCCTTCCCACGACGCATCCAGGTACTCTCCAGGAACTGGTCGGTTGGCACGCCATTTCAGAGTTCATCCATGTGATGCATAGAACCCTCTCCTCTCATAAATGCATCTAAGACTTCTTCAGGTAACCACGTCATAGATCGAACGAACAGGAGGCCATATCTACTGTAGTTGTGATGCCCAGCAGCGAAGAAATATGGCAACATATTTTCAGCTGTTTGAATGGCCAGAGCATAATCACCTTCATATGTACTGCGCGTGTATTTCACAATGAGAAAAGTTGGCTTGATGATGATGTCAACCACATATATACGAGTTGTTCTGCTAGCAGAGGCCAGTTCTTCAAGGACTTGCATCAAGTCAGCCATGGTATTGATACGCTCACCATACTTCAAGAATACAGGTCTGAGAGCTTCTTCAGTCAGCATGCGAAGTGCACGGGCACTTTGAGGGTACTTTTTTCCGTCTAGCATTTTATCCACTGATCCGAATGTGCCACAGAGAACTTCTTTCAGGCCACTTCCCGCTGCTAGACTGCCAATCGCACCTTTGAAGTCCATGACCAAGTGCATTCCACCAAGGATGGCAACCACATCAGTCAGAAGACTTCGTGTATGGAACAGGATGTCCACTATAACCTTATAGAACTGTTGATCTGCTATGATGACCAAAACACTTTGGTTGGACTCCCTCGTCACTTTAATGCCATTGTTAATTGCAGTGTTGACAGTGTTGTGGTCCGCTGGCTTCATATTAATGAGTGGCATATACTTGATGGCCGACTTCTTAGCTGGCATCATTCCCGCCTCTCTACAATGGCGGGTGTTGAAGTCATTGTACTCAGGGGTGCCAGCGACAAACAGTATCCGTCTGAAGAACTCCAGATCTAGCTCTTCTGCATGGTGAAGTGACACTTCGGCTGCTCTTGTAAGCTTCTCAGAAGGCTTAAATGAGCAGGTTGCCTCCATGGGCATAGGAGGTTTTTTCGGACCAGTGTATGGCACAACTTCCAGCTCACAATTTATGGGAACTGACATTTCTTGTTTTGATAGTCTAGGAATGACCTTCGCACTGTCGTTTTCAAGTGATCTGGGCTGTGTTACAATAGCTGCAAGGTTGTGACAGTTTAATTTACAATTTTGGGAGTGAATAACTGCATCAAAGTTGTCAATTATAACTTGCACAAGACCAGCAAGTGCAGCATCATTCAAACCCGACCACACAGCATCTCTTGCTGCAACAACAGCAGCTGAGCGCATAAAACGCTGCACTTCATCATAAGAACAAGTTACATTGTACTTGTACAACTCTTTAATGATTTGCTTATGGTCACCTATGAGAACACCCAGTGCTATTTGGAGTGGAGTAGGCTGATTTGTAACAACACTTGCTACAATGTTTCCAACCATTATGGATTGCAGGGAGTCAGAGAATTTCGAACTTACACGAGTAAGCAATTGCATAAGAACATCACTCATACATTCGGAAGCAATATATTTGTCTATGTGAGTACGATAAGAAGTGAATTCTTCCTTGTTCTTTTTGCACTCACTCGCGATTTGCTTGCCCAGCTTCTTCACACACTCATCAATATCAACAGATTCCTCACAATCTTTTGCAATATTCAGGTATGAGGCAGCATAGTTTTTGAAAACTAACACGTAACGATACCATCCCCATGTAAGTCTACAATTTCGTCTTTGAAGTAATCTTTAACTTTTACAATGAGCGACCTACGTGACAACTTCTCACCACCTAACTCTTTGTAAAGCTTCTCTACTTCAATTGAATTCCATGGTTTCATTTTGTCCTTCGACAATTCTACACACAAAGCAATGAAGGGGCGGTCTTCAGGTTCAACCCTTGACTTATTCTGGCAAGTTCTCTCAACTTCAACATGAAAGGTAGACATACAATCTTTATGGTATCGGGCTTCTTCAGCCGGTAAATCTCCTTTCATGCCCAACAACCTACTGAGTACAACTTGTCTCTGCTCATCATTTTTCAGTTTACACTTTTTTATCAACACATCTTTGTAATTTGTTTTTTATCACCAAGCTTATCGGTCATAAACCTAGATGCTGGAATGCGGTATTGCACCGGAATTTTGATGTCATATTTCTCATATTTCTCGGGTAATATACAATCACTGACTTTCAAACAAAAAAGACTGTTTTTTAGTGTCATATACTGGGCCTTCACTGAGAACAGCACTACGTAGTCTTTTTGGCTCCACTGTAGGGGTATCACATTTTCTTTTTTTTTATGAATGCTGATAAATTCCGCTTGGACACATAAGTGGAAACACAGTTCTTGTGACAACAAAGGATTTTTGCTCCATCTTCCAAGAGGGGCTCTAGTCTCGCTCGAACATCTGGCTGCCCTCTGATGTCGTTGCTCTCTATGATTTTCTGAATCCTCCCACAATTTGAAAGATCTTTCTGACCTCCAGGACAGCTCGCAGGAAATCCTTGAAGAAACATTCGTCTGCAGCTTTTGTAGAACCTGAAAAATAAGAATTTTGTTTACCCATTCTTCAGAGTACAAATCGCATTGAAATAATTTATCCTCAGCAAATGAAAACTAAACAATGCTCACCTGGTATATTCTCCATATTCAGCAGTCAAAAAACAATTTTGGAATCAGCACAACCAAGACGTCATCAAACCACCAGGTGGGCAGCACCATCAGCAATAATCTCAACAACCTGAAAAAAATAAGAGGAATAATTAGACATATTGGAATTCACCTTACCATGGGGAAAATAATCCCTGATTTCATTTTAAACCCTATAGAACTACTCAGTCTCGCCCAAAACCATAAAAACGACAGTAAGATCACCAAAATATCTCCACGACTGCCCGGGATATGGGATATTCTTTATTTCGGGGG
Organism: Bathynomus jamesi; assembly: GCA_023014485.1. Lineage (NCBI taxonomy): Eukaryota > Metazoa > Arthropoda > Malacostraca > Isopoda > Cirolanidae > Bathynomus > Bathynomus jamesi. Next base: position 754,105 of record JAJOZX010000509.1, read on the forward strand.
GTGTTTGACCTCCATTGACCTTGAGTATTGACGAATGTGGGTCAAAACGACTCCCAAAGTATCTGCAACCCCTCGAGATCGACTCATCATCCTAAAAACCCCTAGAAATGACACCAGGATCATCAAAATCCATCAAGTATTGACCAGGATATGGGATTTTTCAGTTTCGCCGGCCATCTTGGAAAATGGCGGCCATATTAAAAAAGCCAAGCGGGAGTCAGGTGTACACCCGATGGATTCTTGAATGGGGGTGGTATAAGCTTTCAAAATATGTAAAAATTTGCTTTATAACAAACAATGCAGGGTTCCAGTAAAATCAGGGTCTGTGATACCGGACTAAAAAGTAGATATTCATTTCGTCAGACCATAAAATCTTATTCCAAAAATAAGCTGACTTTGAAGCAGGTTTTTGCAAACTTTAAGCGACTCCCTTCATTCTTCTTGATGAACGGACGTTTCCTTGCTATTCTTCCACACAATTTGGCTTCATGCAGTCAATTTGTGATGGTCTTAAGAACATATAATGAGTATGGTTGACCTGTAAAACTCAATAAAGCAATCTAGAGCAAATTTCCTTTGATTTTTCTCAGGTAAGTGGCAGTAGAATGGGCGCAAAATGGGAGAGTGCAATGCAATGTTGCAAAGTTTATAAATGTTGCAAAGGGGAGGGAGTGTTGCAATGGGTTATGCACCAAAGAGGGAGGGGTCTTGCAACAAGTCAATGCTGCAAAGGGGGAGGGGTTATCCCCCAAGCTGCAATGAAAGGGGGGAGCTTTCGGGGGAGGAGAGAGGATAACCTCCTCACAAACTTTGGCGGTGAGGCTCTGGTTCGTTCGAGCATGCTGCCCTGAACTTAACCTGACCTATGGTTCAGACCATAGATTCTCCTTGTACTGTAACGACTTGTTGCCGTTCAAATTATACGGCCATTTCCCTCACCAAAATGGGGAAAAAATTGAGGATCGAGTAGTATGACCGCAAATAATAATGCAAAATATTGTCGTGATAGAGCGTGCAATGTTGCAAATGTTGATCAATGTTGCAAAGAGGTGGGGGATATTGCATGAAAGGGTGCATTCCAAAATGGGAAAGCTGAGAATATTATGGGCGCAAATAATAATGCAAATATTTAAAAACATCGTGGTAGAGATTGCAAGTGGCAATTCACTCATACACCTTGAGATGTAAACATTAAATCTACGGAGAGAAGATACGACACCATTCGCCGTGAAGGCGACCAATCAGCACGTCCAAAGCGTGGGTCCGTTATATCGGTGTTACGATTGGTACACAAATTTAACATAGCCCCGCCCAGTTACATTCACAACCAATCAGCAAACTTAGGAACCGCCTATTACTCTTTTGGGGATCATGCTATAAAAGTGAGTATTTTCAGCTGGAACTCACAACAGTTATTTTCACCAGTGAATAAACATTCCCTCCGTCATGAATCAAGAACTTTACAGTTTACCGGATTTATATCAAGATGGAGACTGCAGCAGTGTCTACAATTAATCTTTTTAACGCAGCCGACCGGGACGGATTATTTCCAACGCAATCGGTTGATGATATTTGCAATGGCGCTCCTTACGATCCGACGCAAGGGAATGCCGTACAAATGTAAGTAATTATGTCCTGTAATTTTATTTTTTGTTGCCAATTATTATCGAACTTGTTATTTATTTTAGTGTGCGTGTCATTAGGAGAAAGAGCACTGTTCTGGATTATTTCATCATATATATATTATAGTAATGTCTAATTAAGAATTAAATGTTTGTTTATAAATTAATGTTCGAATATATTAAACTTATAAAATACGAGTTGGGAGTGCAAATTAAAAGAATACAATAATATTTAATAGATGTAATTACAATAAATTATGGTTGAGTATAGTAGTGTCGAATTAAGAATTTTAATAATGTTCGATTAATATAGAAGATAATAATATGTAATATGTAAAAATAAAGATAAATGATGGTTTGTTTATTAAAATTATTAAATACGAATGGGCAACACAAGGAGTCAGCCCACGAAGGCTGGGTTTCTAAAAAGCTGGGCCCGTAAGGTGTTTTGGTGGGGCCATGTAACCTTAAAATTAAATTAATTGTTTTGTGCCCCTCTCCGACGTAAAATTATATAGTAAAACCCCCCAGCTCGTGTCCCCCAGTTTAACTAAACCATTTTCGGAATTAAATAAAGTGTTAACAATAACAAACTTTAAAAAGAGTGTTAATGAACCACCTCCCCCCTTGCATTAGGCTAACGGTTTTCTGCTAGCTCGGCTACCTACCACGAGTTATAAAGTATTGTGGAAATGAGTAAAGAGAGTGTAAAGAGAAATGCAATAGAGAGCAGAAAGTAGAGTAATTAATGAAGTATAATAAATAATAAAACGCATTCACAACATTTTTGGTGGCTAGCGGCGGGCCTACATCATATTTCGTATATTTCGTATGAGGCTTACCCACGTGTCCATTATTTCGATTAAAATTATTCCGGCCCGGTATAATAGCTAATAGCATTAATGAATATTTTATTTCGATTATCAAAATATCTAAATGCAAAGTTTACCCCGTTTGCAGGCAAATTTCGATTTCCATTCCTTAAAATTTCATGGTCAATGTAAATTCAAAATGGCGCATCACCTTCCTTCGACATCCTTATAGCGTCCCTTACAAACTTCGCGCCTAAAAATTTAATTTGTTTTTTTCTTTCTTTTTGTGGGAATTCGTTGGATTCTGAAATGTTCGTTTGTTCCATTTTTCATCGTACGGTTCCGTTACTTTTCGCAGTTTAGTGACTCAAAATTTCTTTTAGTCGTGGTTCAGTGAGTCGGTAGAAAAATTTACGTCTGACTCAATATTGCGAGAGTCGTTATTCCGTTAAATTTCGTTCATTCCGTCGGAGAGGAAAACAGTTTTCAAAATTTATCGTCGTGCTGTCTGAGGGCTCAATTTTTCTTTTTTTTTCGTCTCTTCCACTGTTATGCCTGTTTCAGCTTACCTTTTGTTTACTGTTTGTGTTTAAACTTTTGGAATTAGTAATAATTGTGATAATAATAATAATAATAAGAAGAATAACGATTAATAAATAAATTTTACTGAATTTGTACGTAAGTGAATTATGTTAGTTTAAATACAATGTGATACGCATTTTATACGGTCCTTTAAAAATGTTTGAGCGAAAATTTGTACCGCATTTCTAGGTATATATACATATATAGCATTGTAAGACATTTCATAAACATGTGGTGAAATTTTCTGGGATTCATTAGTAGATTTTTGATTATATTTCGATTGGTTATATATAATGATAGGCTTATTTTATTGTTTATGTAGGTTTACGGGCTTTTTGCTTCGCTTCGCTTCGCGCTAAATAGGATTACGTTACATTTTAAGGGACAGTCGAAAAATAATCTTAAACATAATAATTTGTCAGATTATAGGCTGGCCGTATAGGATTGTGTTAGACTTCAAAATAAGCTAAATTGGTTTAACTGAAATAGAGAAATTGTGTCGTGAAATTTTCTATAAATATATATATTTTTTTTATATACTCAATTATATACTTACATATTAACTTATACGTATATATTAGTTATATATATAATTATATATATTTATATACTCATAAAATTTGGTAGGTAGGCTGATTTATCTATTTTTTTTCCGTTCCTTTCGTTCATTTTCAAGACAATTCCGACTGATATTTTGTAAAATGGCTATTGTATTGTACTAAAGAAAGATTTCTTGTAGGCCTATCGTTAAATATTGTTCGGATATTAACCGTCACTACGGTATATGTCTGTTGAGTATTAAATTCTTAGAGTTATTTAACAAAATTTTAATTGGTTTAACATAAATAATCGTAGGATTTTTTTTTAATGAGCATAAATGTTATGCATTAAATTCTAAATTGTTCTTTCCACGCGTAACATTGAATTTATTAATTATAGGTCTAAAAGTGCGGCGGTACACATATTTTATGAAATTTGAATATTATTATAATTTTTTTTGAATTACAGAAATTTGTGCAGAAAATTCTTTTCATATATTGTTTCTTTACGTTTTATAAATTCATTCAATTTTATTTTTATTGGTAGGCCGATTTTTATTAATTTCTTTCTTCCAGTTCAATGAAAATAGCTAAATTTTTATTTGGAATTTAGACTGTATTGCAAAAAGGATGTTTTGATTTGATATTTTAATTTGGGTATTAGAAACGAAAAATGTCCTTTTTTTTAGTTCGAGCGTTTGCATAGAAAAGATTACAAAATTATGTCAGGATATAATGCAATTTCATTCGGTTAGGGATATTTGTATAGAGGTTCGCTTACAAAAAAAGCGACCGCTCTCAATTATGCAATGTTTTGTTTTTGTTTACAGTAGGTTGCGTGTATTTGTGAGTGCATATTATCTATTCTTATTTAGTATAACGATGCAAATTTGTAGTTTCACTTGGAAACGATAAATTACTGAGATTTTTGTGATTTGCAAACCATACTGGGGTTTCTGTTGAAGGAGAGAGTTGTCTCTCGTTACGAGAGTTGTCGTAATTTGTGAATTACGAGTTGGATTCATATGAAATTTAGAGTTTCAAGTTAGAATTACTGCATTAAAATAATTATTGGTAGTAATATTTAAATTTTTTTACTTTTTAATAACTATTTTGGAAAATTATTATTGTTTAAACCTTCAGTCGGGTGTACTGATGCATTTAAAACATTGGCTCGAGACAGAAGAGAGAAACCGAATGCGCAGATTGGCGCAGGACAGTTTCGGAAGAGAAGAGAAGAGAAACTGGAAGGTGCAGGGTCTTGGCACACGAAAGTTTCGATCGAAGATGGTCTACTGGTATTTTTCGGGCAGTAGCTGGTCACGCTGCTCGAATGCTTCGCTAAATATGTGTTTTAGCACGCGGTAGGCAAGCCAAGAGAGCTTGAACGGGTGTCTAAGACTGTACTGTCCATACAGACATACAGTAGGTTCGTTGGGAAACGGCCTACGGCGAAGTGATCGTTTGATTGTTGCCAGTGGAAGAGTCTTTCAGCCGGACGTAGGAAGAGCAGCGTTCACCGACAAAAGAGGAGATGAGACAAGGCGAGTTTCTTATCGACTTCTAGAATTGCAAATTCCGTCCAATTCCGGCGCGTGGTCCCGCTTTCAGTATATCTCCCCCTCCTGTTCCTTCTAGAATTGGACGTCTCTCTTGTTTTTTTATTCGCTATTTGGAGAGAGAGCGGAACCATTATAGCGTGCTGCCCTGTTGCATGTTGATTGATGCAATCCCTTGCATTCTAGCGAAGTGAGCAGGAGAGCTGCGATTGAAAATTGAAGAAGTCCGTTGTCAGCGTGCGGATTGTGATCTAAACAACGTCCAGCAAAGTAATGTACTGATTATTATGTAATGAAATTATAAGTGAAAGGGTGCGATTATTGCCCATATTTGTTGCGTTTTTCGTGAAATAGTATGTGCGCTCTTAGTCAGTATTTTATGTAAACTTTTTCTAATTTTTTCTAGGTTGCCCTGATAGTAACTGTATAACTATACAAATAATTGTTTCAAATGTAAAGCGATCTTTGATGAGGAATCGCTGGAATTGGAATAGCTTGTGAACTTGAAAATTGTGTAGCCACTGTAAGAAAATTTTCCGTTATTTTTTTTTTGGCATGTATAGATTAGTTACAGGTTGTAAATTTGATTATTAGGGTGAAATGTTATTTTATGCAAATGCTGTGGAAATTATAAAGTTGTTTTCGATTTTTATAAAATGATACAAAATATCTGACGGTAAAAATTGTCATTCTAATTACTTCTTGTCTATCTTTAATTTGACTTGTTACAGAGAAAAAAAAATGGCAAAATAAATAACTGTTGAATAAATTATTAAATTTGTTAAACGATATTAATAAGTTTTCCTAGTGTTAAACTTATTTTCAAGGGGGTGATGCGAGTATAGTAATGTCTAATTAAGAATTAAATGTTTGTTTATAAATTAATGTTCGAATATAAAACTTATGAAATACGAGTTGGGAGTGCAAATTAAAAGAATACAATAATATTTAATGGATGTAATTACAATAAATTATGGTTGAGTATAGTAGTGTCTCATTAAAAATTTTAATAATGTTCGATTAATGAAAAAGATAATAATATGTAATATGTAAAAATTAAGATAAATGATGGTTTGTTTATTAAAATTATTAAATACGAATGGGCAACACAAGGAGTCAGCCCACGAAGGCTGGGTTTCTAAAAATACCCAACAGTCATTCAGGCGGCGCTGGGCCCGTAAGGTGTTTTGGTGGGGCCATGTAACCTTAAAATTAAATTAATTGTTTTGTGCCCCTCTCCGACGTAAAATTATTATAGAAAAACCCCCCAGCTCGCGTCCCCCCGTTTAACTAAACCATTTTCGGAATTAAATAAAGTGTTAACAATAACAAACGTTAAAAAGAGTGTTAATGAACGCCCTCCCCTTTGCGTTAGGCTAACGGTTTTCTGCTAGCTCGGCTACCTACCACGCGTTATAAAGTATTGTGGAAATGAGTAAAGAGAGTGTAAAGAGAAATGCAATAGAGAGCAGAAAGTAGAGTAATTAATGAAGTATAATAAATAATGAAACGTATTCACGACAATATATATATATATATATATATATATATATATATATGGAGGGTTGTAGTAATTCATCTCATCACATTTAAAATGCTTCATTTAAATAGTAGGTATCCGAAATTATAGACTAGTTTGCAATTAATATTATGCTAAAGTCCTGTTTTGATTCGTTGAATTTTTTTATAGCAATCCTTTGCAAGTTTTAAATAATTTTATAATTTCCATAATAAATGAAATATTATTCGGCATTTTCTCTTAAAGGAACTTCTCTGAGCGGTTCAAAGATATCTTCACATTGTAATACTCTGCATATGTTTTAAACAATTGGGTTTATATTAAAAAAGATTCAGTATGAGCTAATTAATTAATCTTTCTCATTTAAGGTACGATGAGGATTGGACTCGTGTTATACAATCTTTTCGTTTTGAAGAAACACATGTCGTGGACCTGAATACCGAGGTAGAAGATTTACCGCGCAGTCAACCCAGCGATTTTCACATCATTAACGAAATATTGTAAGTGTTTTTCTTTTTCTTATGTTTCGAGATTTTTTTTCGGGTAAGAAGAACAGGCATTGTATTTTCATCAATTTATTAAATGAAAGCAATCATGTTTTTAGTACAATAACCATCTTAACTAAGCTATAGAATACACAAATTAATATTATTGGATGCAATTATACAGTATATATATATAATATATATATATATATATATATATATATATATATATATATATATATATATATATATATATATATACGAACAAAACATCATACTATACAACGAATGAGCACAATCGGAAAACGGCTTTTTATCTGTCTGCATACCATTTTGTCGTTTTGTTGAGTGTGACAAGGGTGGAATAATTTTTTAAAATTTATAAATTCCTTACTACGTGACATATGCATGAAAAATGAAAGGCAGTATATCCCGCAAGTATTACTAAAATATCCTTGTAGCCGGAAGGGATTCCATACAACTTCGGGGATATGCATCTGCTTGAGAAATTTTACAATAACAAGGTCACTCCAGGGCTGAGTACCGAGTGAATCAAAATAATACATGCAGTCCCTATTTTTAAAATAGATTGTAAGCCAATGAATCCCTTCACTACCAATAACATCTGTGTTCACAATAAGACTACCGCAATCTCTCATAGTTGGTAATTTCAATGTTTCATTCTTAGCAAACACACCGATAAATTTGGAACGTGTGATTCGTTCACTATTCATTACTCTGAAGTGTATTCGCGCCCATTTTAAAAGTCAGTGATAACGCCAGTAAATCTGTCTACTTCTATTAGGGCTTGTGACTCGAGGTATACTAGTACACTAATAGGAGCATCTATCGGCTTGGCGAATTCCAATCTGACTGAGCTTTTTTCACTCTGTTGTGGACTTAAGTGTGTATTTACACTAGCAGAGAAGTCAGGTGTGATGACAAACTGATAAGGGTTAAATTGATCGATGAATTCTTTCTGCGTTACCACAGTCCCGTGTAGTAATGTCTAATTAAGAATTAAATGTTTGTTTTTAGGAATTTAGAATGTTCAATTAAGTTTTATTAAATAAGAAGTTAAATAATGGTTTGTTTAAATTAAAAATATAGAAGTACGAGTTGGCAACACTAAGAGTCGGGCCAGGCTAGAGGCTGGGTAGAAAATGCCCAAGAGGAGTCATCGGATGGCCTTGGGTTTAAGAAGGTGTCTTTTGGTGTAAAGATGTTTTGTGTGAATTTAGAATATTATTTCGTGTCTCTCTCTCCGACTTAGAATGTTAACGTTAATTTCCCCATCGCATTACCCCGTTTATCTAAAGCGTTTCGGCATAAATAAAAGTTAGTAAAATGTTAATACGCGTATAAATTAACCCCCCGGCCTCCCTTGCATTGTTTGAATTATAATGGCGCCTCAACCTCGGTCATGCTACCCGTATTTATAAAGTACAGCGAAATAAGTGTAAAGAGAATGATTAATGATAAAAGAGAAATGGAATAAAGAAAGAGCAAAATAGTATAAAAAAGAAAAATAAGAAAGGTTAAAAAGGCATAATCACTACATTTTGGTGGCAGCTAACCTTATTAAATTGTTATCAATTTAATAATACGAACCCACGCACTCCGTCATTAACATAGACTTTTGCATTTTTTTCATATCTTATGAATAGGAATTGAAACTTTGTGCGTGTTCTTTCGATTAATCACGATCATTTTTCCACGTTCTCTGTATGAAGAAAATTAGTAGATATTCTGTTTCGCTACCCATTTTAGAGTATTTATAAAATTAAGCAAATTCTGATTCCCTTTTCTTCAAAATTCGATAATTCAAGATGGCGCCCATCATTTTCCAAATTTCTTCTCATAGCGAGCATTTTCGTAATTTTCGCGGTCAAAAAATTTTTTTTTCTGTTCTCGTTGGAGTCTAGATTTCCAAACCGCTCTGCCTACTCAAAATTTCTCTTGGTCGTCTTGTTGAGACAGTCGTAATGTGGAGTAAAAAATTAGAGTAAAAATTCGAGAGTCGTTTGTTTCCTTCCTCACTCCGTTTTTTCTTTAGATCTTCGTTCGGTCGGAGAGAGAAATTTCAAAATTGATAATTGCTGTCCGGTGACTCATTCTTTTTTCTTTTTACTTTCCACTTTTATTACCTGTCTAAAGCCTACCTATTTTGTGTTTAAAGTCCTTTTTTGTGTTTATAATTTCGGAATTAGTAAAAATTGTGATGATAATAATAATAATGATTGTTAAATAAATTCTACAATTACTTATATTAATTAAATTATTTTAGTTGTTTAAATAGATTGTGACGCATTTTTATACGGTAAGGTTTAAAATGTTTGAGCGTATAGGTAACGCATTTCTAGGTGTGTATATAATATGCATATAGTAGCGAATTGTAAAAGAATGAACATGTAACAAAATTTTCCAGAATTTATTAGTAGAGTTTTTAAGATTATTCTTTGACTAAATGTGTCGCCTGTAAATCCTTTAGACACGAACACCAGATGTGTCTAATTTTAAGGATCGCTTTGTAGTTTTCGCTTTATAGTTTAAGATAATTTTAAAGTGAAAGTCGAAAAATAATCGTTAAAGACTAATTTTTACTGGGTCAAATTCGGACTGTTTAAGTTTATTATACTTGTATACAAATTGTGACTTCAAAATAAGCGAAATTTGTTATAATAAGCTAAAAATTTGTTTAATTAAAATACAGGAATGGCTTTCGTAAATTCTTTTGATAAATTAATTTCTGTTTTTTTTTTTTTTTTATGTATTCATTAATTTTTATATTTTTATAGGTGGGCTGATTATTGTTGTCTATTTTTTTTCTTTCTTTCATTTTCAAGACAAATTCCGAGTGATGTTTTGTATACTTAGACTGTTTAAATTTTTTTTATTCTGAAATTAGATTTTATTGTCTTAGGGAGTGGTTTTTTTTTGTTTAACGTTTTATTTTGGGTATTAAAAAATTATTTTTTTACGTTCGCGCGTTTGCATAGAGAATATTACAAAATTAGGTTCGGTTGTAAATGCAGTTTGTTCGGTTAGGAATATTTTTATAGAGGCTCGCTCGCAAACAAAGTGAACACACTTCATTATGCAGTGATTTTTTTTAATTTTTGTTTTGTTTACATACGTAGTAGGTTGCGTGTATTTTTGAGTTCATAATATCTGTTCTTATTTAGAATAACGATGTAAATTTGTAGTTTCACTTGGAAACGATAAATTGCTGGAATTCTTGTGATTTACGAACCATACTGAGTTTTGTGTTGAAGGAGAGAGTTATCTCTCAGATGTAATTTGTGAATTACGAGTTTTCCTCCATGAAATTTGGCGTTTTAAGTTGGAATTAATGTACTAAAGTAACTTCTCCGTATTAATATTTAATTTTTTTATATTTAATGATTGTTTTGTACAATTGTTTTTTTTAAACTTCAGTTGGGTTTACTGATGCAGTTGAAACTGTAGCTAGAGTGTTAACCGGAGATGGAGCCTTTTAGATGGCCAGTAACGTTTTTGTGGTATCTATGTGTGCTTCCCCCAAAGTGTAAGAGGGTTCGTGATTTTCAGAGAATTGATGACATGAAGTTTCTGGGTTTCATTTTTGTCTTTTGTATTTAAATGTATCGATGTAATTTCTGAAGGTAGTTTCAATAATAATATTTGTTAAATTATAATAACGGTTACCTTGTATGGGCGCTTTTATATTTATACTGTACAGTTTTGTTTCGTTGCGTTTCGTGAATTTTTATTATCTTCTCCGATGTACCTGCCATAAGTGACCTTATTAGTAGCTAGGCGTGATTAAATTTTTGCGAAATTTTGAGATTTGTCATTTTTTTTCCGTGAATTTGGCCAGAGCAAATTAGAGTTATTGTTTCGAAGTGAACTGTCGAAGAAATTCAGTAAATTAAATATGAAATGAAAATCAGTAGCATTACAAACGTTTCGAATAATTTTTTGTCAAAATTTCGAGAGGCTCAATTTGGAGGCAACTAAGTTGGATCCGAGTTTCATCCACTGAGTTTAGTTGACCCGATAGGTAATCGATCACCGAGAGAGAGAAGAGAAGAGAAACCGAATGCGCAGGGACTTGGGGCAGGACATTTTCAAGAGTTAAGAGTGAGAGAAGAGAAACCGAATGTGCAGGGACTTGGCACAGGACAGTTTCAGTCGAAGATGGTCTACTGGTATTTTTCGGACACTAGCTGATCACGCTACTCGATCCTTCGCTAAATATGTGTTTTAGCACTGGGTAGGCAAACCACGAGAGTTTGAACGAGTGTCTAAGGCTTTACTGTCCATATAGACATACAGTAGGTTCGTTGCGAAACCGCCTACGGCGAAGTGATCGTTTGATTATTGCCAGTAAGAGAGTCTTTCAGCTGGACGTAGAAAGAACAGAATTCTAGAATTGCAGATTCCGTCCAATTCCGGTGCGCGCTTCCACTTTCAGTATATCTCCCCCAATGATCCTTCTAGAATTGGACGTCTCTCTTGTTTTTTTTTCGCCATTTGGAGAGAGAGCGGAACCAATCTCAAGCGTGCTGACCTGTTGCATGGTGATGCAATCCCTTGCATTCTAGCGAAGTGAGCAGCAGAGCTGCGATTGAAAATTGAAGAAATCCGTTGTCAACTGTGCGGATTGTGATCTAAACAACGTCCAGCTATTAATGTACTGATTATTATGTAATGAAATTATAAGTGAAAGGGTGCGATTATTGCCCATATTTGTTTTGTTTCGTGAAATAGTATGTGCGCTCTGGTCAGTATTTTATGTAAACGTCTTCTTTGTCTTTTCTATGTTGCCCTGATAGTAACTGTATAACTATAGGAATATTTGTTTCTAATGTAAAGCGATCGTTGATGAGGAATCGCAGGAATAGATTGTGAACTTGAAATTGTGTAACCAGTGTTAAGAAAATTGTCCGTTATTTTTCACGTTACAGCTTCGTTACATGTTGTAAAATTGATTATATTTATTAGTGTGAAATGTTATTTTTATGCAAATGTTGTGGAAATTATAGTTTTGTTTCTTTACGATTTTATAAAATGATACAAAATATCTGATGTGAGGAATTTGTCATTCTAATGATTTCTTCTCTATTCATCTTTGAACTTGTAAAAAAAAAAAAAAACTGCAAGATAAATAACTTTTCAATAAATAAATACATTTGTTAAACGATATTAATAAAACGATATTTATAAAATGATACAAAATATCTGATGTGAGGAATTTGTCATTCTAATGATTTCTTCTCTATTCAACTTTGAACTTGTAAAAAAAAAAAAAAAATGCAAGATAAATAACTTTTGAATAAATAAATACATTTGTTAAACGATATTAATAAGTTTTCCTAGTGAAAAACTTATTTTCAAGGGGTGATGCGAGTGTAGTAATGTCTAGTTAAGAATTAAATGTTTGTTTGTAGGAATTTAGTGATGTTCAATTAAGTTTTATTAAATAAGAAGTTAAATAATGGTTTGTTTAAATTAAAAATATAGAAGTACAAGTTGGCAACACTAAGAGTCGGCCCAGGCTAGAGGCTGGGTAGAAAATGCCCAAGAGGGTCATCGGATGGCCTTGGGTTTAAGAAGGTGTCTTTTGGTGTAAAGATGTTTTGTGTGAATTTAGAATATTATTTCGTGTCTCTCTCTCCGACTTAGAATGTTAACGTTAATTTCTCCCTCGCATTACCCCGTTTATCTAAATCGTTTCGGCATAAATAAAAGTTAGTAAAATGTTAATACGCGTATAAATTAACCCCCCGGCCTCCCTTGCATTGTTTGAATTATAATGGCGCCTCAACCTCGGTCATGCTACCCGTATTTATAAAGTACAGCGAAATAAGTGTAAAGAGAATGATTAATGATAAAAGAGAAATGGAATAAAGAAAGAGCAAAATAGTATAAAAAAGAAAAATAAGAAAGGTTAAAAAGGCATAATCACTACATTTTGGTGGCAGCTAACCTTATTAAATTGTTATCAATTTAATAATACGAACCCACGCACTCCGTCATTAACATAGACTTTTGCATTTTTTTCGTATCTTAAGCAAATTCTGATTCCCTTCCGTTGTTTGAATTATAATGGCGCCTCAACCTCGGTCATGCTACCCGTATTTATAAAGTACAGCGAAATAAGTGTAGAGAGAATGATTAATGATAGAAAGAAATGGAATAAAGAAAGAGCCAAATAGTATAAAAAAGCAAAATAAGCGAGGTTAAAAAAGCTTAATTACTACACCCGAGCTCATCACAATCAACTACAATATGGGCCAGATTACTATATGCTCTCGCGCAAAGCGGGAACACAGCGTCTGATGAATAATCCGTATCCAATGTTCCCCCCAACGCAACGCCATTGACGTATAGAGTAATAATTTTAAGTCCGAAATTCTCGAATTTAAACGCATTTTTTTTATATTTTCCACTCACTGAATTGTGTTCTTGCATTCCAATTAATATCCTTTTTGGTAGAACTCCCAGGGCGATGTTTTCTATCTGTTTCGATGTCAACCCTGCTGGCACCGTGTATAGTTTGATTTGTACTCTGTTAATTGAGTATTTTACTTTGGCATGTAGTAAATTTTTCTCAATTTCTATTTGTTTAGGCGAATTTAATTTCACACGGCGTACGCGGAGGTATGTCTCCATAATGTAAATCACAACGGGTTTTGCTCCCTCTTCTTGATCAGCATCCAGATTTAAACAGATCTCAGGATTCGTGCGGCTGAGCTTTATTTTCATATCCACCCCATTCACAAGCAACTTCTGGAATGTGAAGTCTGTATGCAGGCGTCGAAAACACTCATAGATCTTCTTTTTAGAATTTTTAAATTTATCCTTTATACTATTTTCGTCTTTAGCTTGATAATAGCCTCGGCACTTAAAAAGGTATCCTTCGCTTCTTTGGAAAATTCAGCACATTTTCCAGATAGGCTTGTAGGTAATAGTACCCCGTTCCTGCCGATATGTTGAACTGATTTAAATATACACCACACTGGTTGAATATGGAGTGCATAAAGTTTGTTTCAGGGTATACAGCATATTTGAAATCGCAGTCCTTTCCATCAGAATGGGCTATACGTAGTTTAGCGTACATGTGCACTCAGCTTGGGTAAAAAAAGTAAGGGCCTGAGGTGGGTATCACGAATTCTGCTGGAGCACTCGTGGAACTAATTGTGTTTAAAGGGTTAATTGTAATAAAGTCACTGTGCTCAATAGAAACTTGAGTTGGGGGCATGTCAAAGAGGGACAGCTCCGATTTACAACATTGTGAACTACTTGGATGGATGAAACATGCTATGACAAGTTAGAAAGAGTGCCTCCTCTCTCGACAAGTAGTAAACAAACTATGATTCATGAGATCACTGTCCTTAGCTTATATCAGTCAAAAAAATGGGCAATCATAGGTTTCATTCGCTTAAACACGTCTTTTTTTATATCCTTTTAGGTTTAATACCACGTGCTGGTAATCCCTTCTTCCGGAGAGCCCTCTTCTTCCCACCACCACGCATTTTTCTCTTTGCATCTTTGACGATTTCGTCTCGTATACGCTTTAGGTGTTTTTTTAGAGCTTCTTTAGGTTTAGCCCCAGCCAATATGTCTTCTACCCTGTTAAGACCTGACTGTAGCGCTTTCCTCCCGAGGTATCTGGCATCCCTCTTCAGCAAGGGGACAGCCGTACGTAGTATGGTTGAAAAAATGGATCCAAGTCCACTACCACGCTGGTATCTCACACCTCGATAGACTGAAAAGCTTTCTGCCCATTATAACTCAGTGCGTCGAAAGTGTAGCTTCACTGTTAAGCTCCCATCATTGAATGGGAAATTTTTTCCTTCAATCGTTCTTATATATATTGAGATAATGGTTATTAGATTAGTTGCGACATTCACATAATGGGGCCTGTCATATGTAATACTCAAGCTCTTCTCTCTATGGTTGGGAATGTGAGCAATGCGTAGGCAGGCGTGCCTGGGTATCCCCAGCAAAGTGGTGCTCCACTATATTGCTGTAAATATAACACATGTCTGGGGTTGTATAGCCAGCAAACAATTTCTCCAATTTCATCTGATACATTAGGCTGGATAAGTCATGTTGTACCTCGTGAAAGGTATCTCTTTGGAAGGCTGATCGATATCGCCCCTCGGCTATAATTTTAAACAGCCCTTTGTCTTTAATATTTCTGTTAGCCTTTCATTTTAGGATTAGAGTATGTGCAAGGTTTTCTTTGTTTACGATTTCGTACTACTAAATCAGCCGTAAGATTTGAGTTTTTTAAACTTACGTTTAAGTCTCTCACAACATCCTCAGCCGCACCATAACGGCCTGGACCCAGAGTTACTACTGTACTGTAATACCTGCATCCCCAGTCCGGACGATACGTATAGTTTCATCCCGAGTTACCCCGGCTTTTTCACACTCATCAAGGTTTAAGAATCGTAAAAACAGGATCTTTATAGTCAATATTTAAAAAGAGGGTGTCTAGCTGAATTTCGCATATCCCCACCTCATACGAATCACGACCCAATTCAATGGGTCCATGGAGTTCTGTTACAAAGTTGGCCAGGGTGTTGTTTGGATGTACAGACAGGGATGAGGAGGACGGTAGTGTGACGTAGAAGTGGTTAGGTGCCATGTTGCAATTTAGGGCATATCATACTCTGGGTTCAGGGTTGAAATTTTGGAAAAACAAAGTGGCTAATATGTATTCCTATGTAAACATTAATTCTAAGATGGGTTTATTATTTGCAACTTTTCCGAAAAATCTCATTTTCATGGTCAAAATCGCGATTTTCTGATTTGAAGGCTGCCTGACGCAGCCTCAGGGCACCCAAACCAAAGCGTGCAGCTGTTCTGCATATCATTTAGTCTAAAAGCTGCTTTTCTGACCTTATCCTTGCTTTCTTGCGTGTTTCAACACTTCTGGGTGCTGAAAAAATGTTTAGATTTCACGTAAAACTTAAGAATTTTAAGTTTTTCTTCAAAGAATAGGCGCGGCTCACCAGCTCTACTCTGATCGAGTAGCGGGAGACTTGCCACCGCCACGTGTAGGTTTACACGCCTGTTCTTCCTGGATCCCTGAAAAGCGTGGCCTCATAAGATCTTATATTATGATCTTATGAGGACTTTCAGCTCTTATGAGCATTAACGATGGCTTCAGCCTCTTCATCAGCCACTCGAACCTGAAAAGCTCTTAAGTATGTCCTGCTTCTATCTGAACACTGGGAGCATTTCTCGATGGTATATCCTGGCTCTCACCCACCCATCTCTCCTCTCGTGACCGTACACAGCTTGGGAAGCAGTTGAGACTTCCTGTACAGCTCTCTCGCAGGACTGAGTATGATCAGAGAAAGCGTCCACTTTGAGTGGAGTTTCCCTGAGATCCTCGAGCTCAGTCAAGGTCATCTTGCAGGTGAAAATAGGCTCGTAAATATTCTCTGATTCCCAGTTGATGAGATCCTCAGGTGAAGTGGCTTGCAGATTACTTTGGATTTTTATAGGGCCTTACTGTCGTATCACCAAAGTCTCTTCCTTCTCTGATCTTCTCTATCTGGCCCACAGCAAAAGCTCTCTGATGCTCATCCTCACTGCACAGGAATGAAGCCAGGATGTTCTCAGGATGTGCGTGGTAAGCTCCTCTTATCACTGCAGCAGAGATGATGTTCCTGACCTCGGTAGTCTGGTTCCTCAGCAGCCTCAGGCTTGAAAAAACGTATGCAGGACCAAATTTGAGGTGGTGCTTCACTTTGATGTCGTACTACATTTTGAAGTAGAAGTTAAGGCAGAACTTCACGAGGACCTCAAGCCTCCTCAACACCTCCCCCTTCAGTCCGTGCTCCCTCATCCACAACAGCAAGATGGCCTGTGCAGTAGTGAGCCACCTGGATTGGTTCAGAGGTCCGCACTTGAGACCAGCCAACTGTGGACTGAAACTTCCAGACTTGATGGCTGTGATCAGAAGATAACATTTGTGCTGGTGTGTGGAGAGAGATTTGACTATCTCTACTGGCAGCTCTATGATATCTTCAGTTCCTTCCACTGGTTTGAAGTTGAAGTTGACCTCAAGTTCATTCACTTTCTCAAGAAGTTTTCCAATAGGCCCACTGAAGCCTGACCGGGGAGTTACAGGGCCGTCCAGCTTGATGATTAAGTGCCTCAGGGGGAGCTCATTCACATGGAGCTGACAGATCATCCAGTGGCACTTGCGACCCAGCATCTTCTCCAATAGGGCTATGGCGCCTCCAGACCACCCCGTGTTGGTGTTGGTAGAGTCTCCTCCAATCATTACAAGGCTCTCGTCAGCTCCGTGATCCAGAAGCCACTCCTGCAGGCCCTGAGCGATCTTATGAGCAGGCTTTTCTCCTTCCTCAGGTTCCTCGGGAGTGAAATGGAAGAGGTACTTTCCTTGAGGCTCCCACGTGATAGTGTAATGCTCCTCGATCACTTTGCCAGGATGAAATCTCCCTGTCACTTCGTCATATTTCAACACCTTTGTGTTCCTATCTTGCTTGCCATCAAAGAATATCCCAGAGATCTTCTCCTCTGACCTCTGCGTGAGAGCTTCAACTGATGAGGCCATTACTTCCTCCTTGGCCCTCCAGACTTTCATGCCATCTATGGCCAAGTAAGCCTTGTCTTTGGAAAGATGATCGGCCTTGATGAGGTCGTTCAGGGAGCAAGTGGCAACTGCAGCTGCCGGAACATTTGCCACCCTGTACCTCAAAGCTGCTGAAGCTGTCCCTTGGATCTTCATGCAGTTTCGTGTAGCAGAAATTGGAGTTTCGGCAGGTACTTCAGCGGGAACGTCCATAGGAGCTTCAGTAGCCTCCTCTTTCTTCTTCTTTTTCACAGCAGAAGCTTCTTCAGCCTCCTACCTCTTCGCTGCTTTGATCTGTCTCCTGCTGTCTTCGAAGTCTACAGAAGACATCTGGATTCCTGAAGCTTCGGAAGTCTTCACTCCCTGGTAGTACAGCCACTGAAGGTCCAGTTTAGGAATCTTCACCTCCAAAGGACAGTTACAGTTCACATGGGCCTTGAGGGAGCATCCTGAGCATCCACCCACTCCCCTCTGAGCCGCACAAGAAGATCTGATGCTTGCAAACGCAGACTTCACAGAATTTATCCAGATCAGCCATTCTCTCCTCCTGGGTAGCAGACTTAATTCTCCCGTTCACAACGTCTGTCATCTTCCATTTCAACAATCTTATATGAGAGCGATTTTTCCGTGATTGTCACAGGCGGGGAGAACTTTACATTCGACTTCCTCCACTGAGTCATCACGAGTGAAGTCAGCTCGTCAGTCATCTCTCGGATAGGGTATTTAGACCTTTGGATGTCATGAATGAGGAACTTTTCCTGCTGCAGATGAATCCCTCTCTGAAGAACGGCTCTCCAAGTCGGCACCTCGCTGGGAATGAACTCCTTCCCCGGGCCCACAACATCCGAGAGCTTTGAACTTGACATTTTCCTGGTTTTGGGGGCAGATTCGGCCATCACGTCTAGTCGGTGCTTATTCTCGTTCTTGTCCAATCTGTAACAAATTCATATCAGTATGTTTAGTGTTCTTTCGCCATAAATATAGACAAGGAATATAATTTTTTGGTTAATCAGGGTTGCCAACCGGCATTTTTAATTACCAAATTAACTTAAATTTGGTAATGAATGTTTATTTTGGTAATAGAAAACTGAATTTGGCATTGCAAATTTAATTTAAAATTCGTAATAATGGTGTAACATAAGCTTAACCCTTTGTCATTCAGTACCATTTAATCTTAGCGTAGGTTCATTTTTTTACTTGAAATATGCATAGGTGTATGCATAGGATGTATTTTTAGCAATCGTTTTTTGCAAGAACATTTCTAAATGAAATAATTTGTGTCCATTAGTCAACAAAGGTCTAATAAGGTAATTAGTGGGTGGTAGTTAGTACTCTCTCTCTCTCTCTCTCTCTCTCTCTCTCTCTCTCTCTCTATATATATATATATATATATATTATATATATATATATATATATGCATATAACTGCAATAACCACGCAGTATATAAATGAATAGAAACGACATAAGTATTAAGGAACGTTTCTGCACACGAGGAGGAGAGATAACGAATAAATGAAAAATGAGGCGAACCGCCCGGGAATCGAACCCAGTGCAGAAACGTTCCTTAATACTTATGTCGTTTCTATTCATATATATATATTATATATATATATATATATAACAGTACATAAAAGCAATCGTAATGAAAAATTAATTTCATGTATCCAACTGGACACACGTGTTATCATAGACAGAAATTTACGCTATGAAAACTTTGTCCATTTCGAAACGAACTTTCAATAAAGTCTTTTCTTCACAGTTATTAAAAATATTACTTAAACAAAGTAAACAGGGAGCTTCCCTAATACTTCTAGAATGAAATTATAGTCAAAACAAATATGATAATGGTGATTAAACTTAGGAAAATTACAAAAAACACTTACCGACAAAAATGGCGTCCACTCACTTCTACTTCACAATTATAACTGGCGTAATTGCTCAGAGCCATCTATTGAGAGAATGTTGAACTTCGCCTTCTGCGTCCAAATGGTTACAAAGATTCAAATGGAGTAGATTTTTTTCTTATGTATGTATGTATGTATTAAACCTGTGTAAGAGTTAAGCAAAGTTAATGTGTCTAAATGGCAACAAATTACGACAAAGGGTTAAAAATATGAGGTTCTGTTCAATTGAATATTCGATATTTCAACATAGAACAGAAAACCGCAATTTTGAACATGATAACGCGATTTTTGGGAAACATTGCAGAAAAGAAACCCTTATTAGAATTAAATTTTACATAAAAATCCATATTAGCCAGAGTGAAATTTGGACTCGGAAAAGTATGATATGCCCTAATGTTGAATACTATTTAAGCTTCATTATTGCATCAGCTTTTAAATAGGTGTTGAAGCTTTCTGGGTACCCTAGCCATTTCACCAGGTACATTTTTCTCTTTCCTGAACCTTTGTTTCCTAAATTTTTTTATTTTTAAACATTTTTTACAAAATTAAATGTCACTTTTTGCAACTCTTCTCGGTAAAAGCCTCCTGCAATTTCTTCCCCATTCAAATCTCCAACGTAATACAACCTTAACTCGCCTTTAGGTCTCATCGCCCTAACTTTAAAAATCTCGTGTCCAGCCTCGTTCAAATCCCTTCGCGAATTTTTTTCCCGAACGCGAGAACCTTACATAATAATCATTGATTTTGAAACGCGCAGTGTGTGGTGGTAGTGTTCCATCTCTTCTCACATCAGGCTCTGTGCGCGTACCTCCTTCTAAAATCTCGTTAGGTGTTGTCCCAATCATGCGATGTGTGTGTGTGTGAGCTGTTGTATGATGAGGCCAATGATTGCAGAATGTCTATATATCTGTATGTGTTTTTATGTGTAAAATATCGGTGCATGCGTTCCTTTATGGTACGTTGAACTCTTTCAGCTAAAGAGGCCTTATGTCAACATGTTCTGAAAAGCTCGGCCTATAATATCCGTTCAAAAATAGCCAGGAACCCTGTTTTCTTTCAACATCAACGATTTGGTGGCTTTAGCAACTGTTTGAGGAGATTCATTTTTCAGAGGAATTAGCCACAGGTATCTAGAGAATACATTTATTATGAATAGGATGTAGCGGTAACCATCGTTATACACTGAATATCTTTGCATGTCTGTTAAATCTGCTTGCCAAATAGAGTCAATCGATGCAGCTGTTGTCTTGGCTGTTTCAAAACCTTTTCCTCGCAGGCTTATGAAGTGTATAAGCGTCCTGCTCCAGCAAAAACCTCTCAACATCTTTTTTCCCTACATCATTGTAAAGACTTCTGTTCAGTCTATCTACGCCTCCGTAGGAGGCTGGATTAGAAATGTCATAATAACGTCTTCTTAATATGTTAGCCATTTGCGTATTTTAGAGGCACGTGGGTAGGGTTGACTGCTGTTTAAACGCTTCTTTCTCCTCTTCAGAGGTGTTACCGCCGGGGGTGATGGTGTTTTCAACTGTGGCACGTGCGATACATGTTCCAAGTCTTTTAACCTGTTCAGATTTCCTATCATTGTTTTCGGGATATTTATCTGTTGTAGTCTTGCTTTAATATGCTTCCATCCTGATGGTGAGGGCCTATCCCACTCTCTCACCAGATCCTGGACGATGTCTACGATATTCGATCCCTGTACCTTTGCTCCTTCCACAGTGATCTCACCTGTATCGGTTCACTGTATGTTAGGATCCTCATTCAATAGATTATAAAGACTTAAACCTTTATTCCTCAATGTGTGTGGGAGGGTGCTTTTTAATACATGCTCGATATGTTGTGTGGCCGACCCGTTAATCTTTGGTTGGTCAGCTCTATCGTCGGACACAGACCCTATCTCACCATGCACATCGTTGTCCGTGCTGTGCCTAATAACCACGGGGGTCTCTGTCGGCTTCTTATAATTTTCTACTCGTGAAGAAATTTCTGCAGAGCTTCTTGGTATAAGATTCTTTTCTTATCAGGTGTTTTTTCACTGTTTTATAGGCTAACAATTCGCTTTCCAATTTATAAAATTAAGACATATTTCACAGATGCATTTTAAAAAGTCGGAGTCGATATTTTTAACAAACATCTGTTGCATTGCCCGGGGAGGCGATGATAGATTTTTATTAATTCATGGTATTTCTTTAGCCGCTTTGTCATTCTGGAATATACACCGTTTCAGACTCGTTTGGAAATGTATTCGTTCTTAGAAGCACCCTAAACGTGTTTCCTGGATGAAGGTCGCAAAGCAAATATCCGTAACGCTGACTTGTAGCTTCTTTATAAACTTCTAAAAACTCCTTACGCTGATTCGGGAACATTTGATTGGCTAATACTCCAATTTGTGATACATCTCTACTTTGCTCGAACAAGACTAGATATTGTGTATTTAACGACACATCGTGCATGTATCTATTTTTGAAAAATAGATTCTGATTGATGAAGAACACGCTTATGTTAAGATGGTGGGAGAATACTGTAAATGTCTCGGGAAAACGTTTTATCCATCCCCAACATAAGATCGTCAATTACAATGACTGTATGTTCATTTCCTTTTAACGAATAAACGTCATATACACCTTTGTGGAACAAAATATCATCTTGGTACTCGTTGAACACTGATTGATACGTCGAATAGCACCATAGAGCTTTATGCACAAGTTGTGAGAAAATTTCTCCCTTTTCTTTAATGATTTTAAGCATAGACACTGTTTTACTACATCCTGTAGGGCCAGAACCTGAATTTTTCTACGGAATCCATTTCTAACACGTCACACTCCCAAGTGGGTCATTTACAAAATATAATAAATATTTAAGTGATGTTCCTTATATTCTGCAGTCTTGCTTTTCTCTTCTCCCACAGAACCGTGAATGACGATGAGGTACAGCACCCCATCATCGATATTACAGATGACCCCGACGACAGTGTAGTTTTGATTACAGACTCCATCCTGCTAACGAGTCCACACCAGCGATACCTGGAGCACGCGACAATTCAAAGCGGAGGCGTGATGAAGAGCCCTCCACGTCAGGTATAAAGCGTACCAGGATTGCGCTGGTTCCCTCTACGTCTTACGGCACAACCCCACAATAGTACCTTCCTCAAATATACCCCCTTATTCCTGTTCAACTCTGGGTACATCCTCCACAGCAGTAGCAGCTTCTCGTTCTATAGAGGATAGTATAACATTCGAGTTGGTGCGCACCGCTACCCCGACCCCAGCCTTGACTAGAAGTCGATATATAGTCAGGGTTGATCCTAGATCCACGTATAGCAATGGTTTTGAACACGGACCGCGACGCATAGTTGAACGTATTGTAGAGTTTGCCCTTCAGAACCGCGACGAACGTGAAGTCAGAACGCGGCTGTCCTTCGGGTTCGGGTCAGATGACGGAGATGTAGATGATTTTTGGGTAGTAATACCATTCAGACGCTTGGCAGCTGTAGATATAGAGTATATATTAGGCCGTATAATGCAAAGTAATATAGCCTTCAATATGGACAACTTCACAGTAAATATTGACCGTGTATTACGTGTTGCGGTTCATAGTGCCACACCCTTTACTCTTAACTTCAATTCGCAGGCTATTTACAGGTGACATATAAACGCCGATCGAAGTTCCGGTTTTATAGCTTTAGTCTCAGCTCGTATGTTTACTGTGCAAAAACACGAACCCAAAAAATTTGGTTGTTCACGGTTGTTCAGCGTGCCCGTAAATTAGCTCTAGACTGTAAACTTGAGTTTGACTGTAATATGGGACCTGAAGTGCTGAGAAGGGTAGAACAGGAAATGAATGTTCGTGTAGTTGAATTTGGAATGGATGATCGTCATATGACTGCGTATGTTTTTAAAAGCTGTGTGAGAGATCGTATAAGACCCCTACTTATTTTACAACTGTCAGGAACAACGTATCTCCCCATCCGTAATATAAGGGCCTTTACGCGAGTTATGATAAAAGTCGAAAATATGGACGACATCATGATTTGTGTAAGGGTGTATCGAGTTTGCGGATGATATGTGAAACATTGTAAAGATTGCCACATGGTATGTGAGCAGTGTAAAAGCTCCAAATGTGAAAGCCGTGTAGTTGAAGCTGAGAAGAGGGATTGTGATGTGTGTAGACGCACATTTTTCAATAATAACTGTTTTGAGCTCCATAATCAATTGGCACGTGCAGGAAAATGAGAATCTGTGAATGTGGTATGTTTCATGATGGATAATTGGGGAATTTCAAGCATAAATGTGATGAAATTCACTGTTCTACATGCCATGAGAAATATAAGGTGGTTGGAGTAAAGCATGTATGTTATACGAAAGACGCTAAGCCTAAAAATAGCCTTGTATAACTGTGTACTACGATATAGAAACATACACGAACGCTGAAACCAAAGAGGTTATTCCACATTTACTTGTAAGCCAGACTATCTGTGATGAGTGTATGGAGATCGAATGTGATGAGTGTCACAAATGTGGTAAACGGACAAACGTTTTTAAAACGATTGCCCACGATAGCCCTATGAAACTCTTTGTGTCCTATATTGTCAAGTTAGCGGACAAGTTCAAAAAAATAACTGTATATTTTTGCCCATAACGTGGAAAAATTTGACACACAGGTCCTTTATAAGGAGTTGCTTGAGCACGAGTCATCCGAGATATTTACAGGTGATCCCTTGAAAAGAGGAAACAAACTTATACAGATGCAAATAAGAGGTAATGTACAGTTTAAAGACACTTTATTATTCACACCTTGTAAATTAGCAAAGCTACCCAAGGTCATGGGCGTAGCCGCTGAAGTTTCAAAAGGATATTTCCCTTACACATTCCTCACTAGCGAAACTTTAAATTACGTAGGACTACCTCCACCCAAACATTACTTTAACTATGAATGTATGAGTACAGATGAACGTGAAGATTTTGACCGCTACTACAACAGTTTTAATGAATCTAATCCTTATAATATAGCTGATGAATGTGAGCGTTATTGCGTGAATGATGTGCGCGTGCTTAGGGTATGTTTCCAGGCCTTTAGAAGGATATACATAGATCTCCGTTGCAAGTCGCAACCACGATCGCCTCATTATGTTTTACGGTGTTCAAGAATAACTTCATGCCTAAAGACACCTTAGCCGTCATTCACAGAAACAATCCCCGCAGTTACGGGCACAAGGCTATTTACTGGTTCATACACATACAGCAGCAGAGAGGTGTGTACATAAAGCATGCTCGCAACACGGGGGAAGTACCCATTAAGGTTAATGGTCGTGTTTTTTGGGTTGATGGTCTAAGCGAAAACCGTGCCACTGGTGAGAAGACTGTGTACTCCTTTAACGGTTGCTGGTGGCACGGATGCCCCCGTCCTGAGTGTGGAATCGTAGGAGATATCCACGGTAGATCTCCTGCCGACAGTCTTGCATGGACCCGCACCCGCGATCAACTTATAGGCTCCCAACTCACAAGTCTTGTGGGAGCATGAGTATGATGCACGGATGGAAACAGATGGACAGTACCGTGAAGAAATAAACACGATCAAGCGTTCAATGGTGCTGGATCCTCTCAAATGCGGTGATAGCTTGTTCGGAGGGCGTACAAATCCTTCAAGCTATACTTTCCGCCTACGGAGGGCGTGAAACTCCATTACTACGACTTCTGTTCTTTATATCCCTACGTGATGAAGAACAATCCGTACCCCGTGGGTGCACCTGAAAACTGGTGGGACCTGACCCCCCCATCGAGGTGCTTCCACAAATTTGAACGGGTACTATTTCGGCTTTCTTTCGTAGATGTGCTCCCCCACGCGATTTATGGATGCCGATCTTACCCGTCGTTATAGATCACAAGCTCATGTTTCCCCTGTGCGTGAAGTGCGCAGAGGAGAACAATGGGGATTGTAATCATACAACCAATCAGCGTAAGATCAGAGGTGTATATACAAGCCCTGAGCTGGACCTAGCCGTTCGCCATGGCTACAGAATATTGAAGATACATGAGGTGTGGAGGTTTCAGAAGCTACACAACCTTTTCACGCCATATATAAACGCTTTTTTGAAGGATAAGGTAGAAGCGTCAGGGTATCCGCGAGGAGTTGATACCGAAGATGGAAAATCGGCTTATATTCAACGTTACCGTGACCGTGAAGGTATACAGCTTGACCGTTCCCAAATTGTAAAGAACCCAGGCAAGCGCTTTAGTGCAAAGTTGTATCTAAACAGTCTTTGAGGAAACTTTACACAGAATACTGGCAAAGGGGACGTTCGTTTGGCACAAAGTTATAGTGAAGTCTGGGATTATGCCAACGCTCCCGATAAAGAGGTCATGGAGATCGTGAATGTAGGTAATACTTACATAATAAAGTACAACAATACCGAATTGGCCACAGAAAACTCACGAGTGACAAACATACCTGTAGCCAGCTTCAAAACGGCCTACGCACGCACCAAACTTTGGGGCCTATTGCATTCTCTTAGTCGGAGGGTTCTGTACGCCGATATAGAGTGTGATATTCACAGCAAGCGATGGTGAATACATGCCTCCTATTGGTGAATTCCTCGGGGAGTTGACTGATGAGATCAAGGATGAGTATGGAGACATCGCATATGGCCATACGCCGACTCTTTTTTCTTAACAGGACCGAAAACATATGGGATACGGGTGAGAGTGGGGGAGGATATGAAATATATCGTGAAGGTTAAGGGTATCACGCTCAACCAGGCGAATCGGTGGGTCGTTAACTTTGATTCGTTGAAGGATCTAGTGTACTTGGATGATGATGAGGGCGACCAGCCATCCAAACTAACTGTAGGGGCCCACAATTTTCGGGCGCAGAAGCTGGGGGGCGTGAAGGAACTTAAGAGTACGAAGGTGTGCCGTAGCACCTATAGGAAACGTTACCAGGTGCCTGGTACCTATGATCCCGTTCCCTTTGGATACCATAATCCTTGATTGTTATATATATATATATATATATATATATTATGGTACCCGGTCGATTCGCCGACGGACGCTTTGCCGACAAACATTTTGCCGACGGACGTTTCGCCGAACGGACGATTCGCCGACGGCTGTTTCGCCGAACGGACGATTCGCCGAATGGGCTGTCATTAATATTTCTATGACAAAATACACACGTTGCCTATCTTAACCTGGACACTCAATTCAAAAGACAAGAGTGTTTTAGCACTTGATGAACTTATTTTTATATTATATTACATTTCATTTGGAAGACATGAACCCACTTGGGTGAAGGGGTCTGTCAAGTTTATTTAAGGTTATTCAGTTGAACTCCAAATCTAAATTCCATAACTCTTTATTCGGAGCTAATGAAGAATAGGGACCCCAGCCTTCTTTGGTTAGCTTTATAAGGCTAACTAACGAAAATATCATGACCTAACCTAACCAATCGTCAAGGGCGTACAGGTAACCTAACGATTGGTTAGGTTAGGTTGTGATAATTTCGTTAGTTAGCCTTATAAGCCTAACTAAAGAAGGCTGGGGTCCCTATTCTTCAATAGCTCCGAATAAAGAGTTATGGAATTTAGATTTGGAGTTCAACTGAATAACCTTGAATAAACTTGACAGACCCCTTCACCCAAGTGGGTTCATGTCTTCCAAATGAAATGTAATATAATATAAAAATAAGTTCATCAAGTGCTAAAACACTCTTGTCTTTTGAATTGGGTGTCCAGGTTAAGATAGGCAACGTGTGCATTTTGTCATAGAAATATTAATGACAGCCCATTCGGCGAATCGTCCGTTCGGCGAATCGTCCGTTCGGCGAATCGTCCGTTCGGCGAATCGTCCGTTCGGCGAATCGTCCGTTCGGCGAAACGTCCGTTCGGCGAAACGTCCGTCGGCAAAATGTCTGTCGGCAAAACGTCCGTCGGCGAATCGACCGGGTACCCATTATTCAATAGTCGAGTGTGTTTCCAGGTTGCGGGACGAGGATCTAACGCGTTATGCACCCCACCAACCACTTTCCCCAACCTCCGCTCATCTGAAAGTGGTTATATTTACATTTACACAAAATTGATCAAGAACATTGGGCAAGATCATCGTTACTACAAGTCAAGTTATGACACAGGGAGGGTGTCAAAACTGATCAAACAATGAGAACACTAGGTAAGATCATCATTGTTAAAACAAGCACTTTGGCATTGGCATAAGGAGGTGCAGTGTAAGTGCGCTTTGTTGCATTTGCAGTTGCCAGTGCATGATTTCTTACATCCACAGTGTCGGAGGACCATGCAAGCCTTACTGACATTTGCAAGTGTCGTCCAGAACGGCACCAACTCCTGAGCTGAGATCATCCATCCCCGGTCAGTAGGATCAGGGATCTCTTAATGAAGCCGCAGCGCCTGACCCCAGATGAAAGCTGCCTAAAGAATGGCTCGTCCCACATGTTGAAATATAGCTGCCTGGGTAGGTGGGGTATTGTCGAGGGTTCTGCTCCCTCGTGAGAACATCTCCCTCCGGGCTTGGTTCACGGTACCAGCTCCACAAGACTTACTCTAAAGTAGGACAATGAAACGTTCGATGACCTGCATAGGTACAAATTCCATGTTGAAGCAATATTGCGAGCAGGCTATCCCTGAGTAACGGAAAGAGCTTCCATACTTCCAAAGCTGTCTTCTTGCCAACTCCTACAAAGTGCGATGTAGTGTCCGAGCCTCTCAGTGCATGGAATAAGGGAAGCGCAAGTCCCAACTCTGGGCCAAGCTGCGACGCTAGCACGTGAATGGGGAAACATTGGAAGTGTTTTCCAGTCCCAAAAGCCACCCATATTTCAGACAATAACAGTTCAGGGAACGATGAGATTGCAACAACCACGACATCAGTGTCCACTGTGCGGAGGTATGCTTTGTCATGGCCGTGCTGAGCTGCATGTTTGAGGTGGAGGATCATCCTCGTGTCAACTTCTTGAAGGTTACACGGTTCCAGACCTTCCATGTTACAGGGTTGTTGTGTGAGGACCTTTTCCTCTTGTGTTGTGATGAGTTGCACACCCAGGTCTTCCTCAGCTAACCGCTTACTCACGAGTGTGAAGAGTTCTGTTTTGTTCTCTGCATTTTTGAGGATGCCACTCCACTCTTTTCAGTTGATGGGAGTCCTTGGAGTCAATTTCTTTCCTTGGACCATCTCCTCGATTCTCATGAGCTTGGTCTTTCAGGCTTCTCTCAGGGTAGATATCTCATATCCAGTCCATACGATCCACACAACCAGAAGCATGAGATCTTGCAAATGGCACTAGTTGCTTCTCCATATATTCACCGATCGTTCTCACGGTTTGGGCGGGTTGAATAAAATGTGCTACAGCAGGACCATCGAAGATTTTCACTGTTGAATCACCATCTGGTTTTTCATTGACTTTCTCGAAGCATTTCAGGAGATCGGACTTCGTACCAGTTCGCAAACGACCAGCAACAGCTAATGATGTTTTTTTTTTTGGTTTTCATACATGAAAAACTCATCACTATCTGCATCTGGTCGTGATTGTACAGATAGGAACAACTGAGTGACCAAGGCTGAGTTGTGTTTGAGAGCTTCACCTTTTGCATCTTCCTGTTTGTCAGGTACTTTTTTGAGCGTGTTCAGTCCTTTACGCTGGATAGTTTCAGTGATGGCCTTTGAGGCATCAATGAAGCGTGTCTTGACGAAATCATTGTACTGAATGGGTTGCCATGCTCTTTTAGGACTCGCACCAGAGACTTCACGTTACTGTGAAAACGAATCTGGAGGCTCTGTGCCTCTTCGTGATGAGAGGAGGAGCTCGACGTGTGCCATGACATGAAGTCTTCATAGGTGGAGATGATGCGGCAATCGGCTCATCGTAAAGGCCAGATGCACCTCCATCCCCTTTGATGTGATCGTTTGAGTGTTCATGTGATTGGTCTTCCGCCATCATGGAATACCGGTTCTCTGACCTCTGTACAACGAAGTTGCCCTTCATAAACTCGTGGTACATTGTTGGATGTTTGTCCTTCAACTGCAAGAGGTCTCTCACGTGTATTGGCAGCCACCGTGCATAGTTTGGATGGTCGAGAGCGAAACACCATGGGATTATCTCACTAAGCACTTGGACATAGAGTTCAAAATCTCCCTCTCTCTGAGACCTGATTAACCTGCAGTACATTAGTTGAAGATCCTTTGTCTGTGTCCAGTATTGGACTGTTGGATATGCTGCTTGTCCTTGTGACACTGAGTACACCTCTTCCCTCAATATGTGAAGAGCAGCAAGGGACACTTGTTGTGCATATCGAGTTCCTTTCACGTTTGAGGCACTCAACGCCGAATGAGCACGACCAGGTGATAGAACACCTGCTTCGGCCAACGCGTGATCCCACCCTGAGCCATCAAGCCACTTGCCAAGGATCTCCTGACACACCATCTCAATGTGAAGCTCTCCCATTATCACAACGTACATGTCTTCACCAAGTGGCTGTGGGTACTTCCATTGGATTCGTTTTGCCAGACTATACAATGGTTGGTCCATGTCAATGACGGGGTTTGCCCTGGATTTAAAAAGTCGGTTCCATCTTTTACAACCTCCATTGAATGTTTGATCATGGATGGGGATTGCGCTTTCTCTACAAAGAGTGGTAAAATCCCAATCTCTGCGCGAGGGCGCACATTGTCTTTCTGAAGGCTAGCGTTATAACTTGACCAGGTTATGACGTCTCCCACCTCAATTCTCTCCTTGTCCAGTATGTGAAACACATGGGCTAACCAGGCCTCCTCCACGATGGACCCTGGGATTCTGGACGCTCCTGGAACAACCGGGTCATTGCAAGGAGTCATGAAAATATCTGTGTTAGGTAGTTCAGTTGGGGGTACTACAGCATAGGAAGCTGGTAGAGTAAGATTTTTCCGATCACTTGGAGTGTCAGCATTAACGGAACAGACGTCACGCTTGATTCCCTCTTTAGAAGTGTCCAGATGATTTGTTAGGGATATCAACGTACCATGGAACTCCGAGCGGGACAGATTTGATCATTTCTTTTGGTCGATATTATCCACATCACCCGTAGTGAAGACATCTTAACGCATATTCGTAGGAACAACCACACCATCTTGGCAGAATTGGTTGGATACACTGATTGCCAAATCCAACGAGACCTCCGATAGCCGCCTAGCATAAGATATTGACAGTCCAAGAGATGAGAAGTGATTTATGAGCTGCTTTGACCGACCCTGGTTTTGCAATTTCAACCCAACATAGAGGGGTGTGGGTGTTTCACGTTCTTTGGAATGGCGCTTCTCATTACTGGTAGGCTTAACAACACGCTTTACAGTATTGTGGATGATAAGGTGAGACAACGTACACGCAGCCTTAGCCCTAGCACCCTCAATAGAGTTCTGTGAGTTAATACTAGGGCCTAGCAATGTCATTTTCATGAATGCAAACAGTGGAGGAGGGATAGATTTGAGGAGGCAGTCGTCCGCCAACGAACCTAAGAAAGCCTCTAGCGGATTCTCAAAGATGTGTCTCCTCAGTATATTTGCTGCTTCAACGAGGATCATTGCCTCGTCATCGCATAAGGTGGTTTCGCTTGAATGAGACAGTACAGAGCCAACGGTATCGCTATGCGTAATCAACACGTCTCTTCCTGCAGGTTGAGCAACTAATCCTGGCAATTTTTCCATCAAGCGCATCTTCAGTCTTTTAGAATTGTGTGTGGATATGCTGGTACACCCCAATTGGGTCATCCTTTCGTCATAGAGCTTGTAAAGTTCCCTGAATTTGCGAACTTGTCCTTTACACTCACTAACATAAGCAGCTAACTCAGCAAAAGCTTTCGCCTCAAAAGATGTTGGTGGATTGCTACTATTACCACAAGTTTCAGATTTGAGTGATGCTGCTTGTTGATCAGCTGAAGGGTATATAGTTTTGTGTGGCAGATCTTATGGTAATATGCATCCATGGCAAGCATATCAGATGCAGTAGCTAGTCTTGTTAATAGTTGGGAGTTGTTGGTTTTTGTGGCTAAGTTTCTGAATGTGATATCAATATCATCAGTTGATGCCTTGATAAGTTTTGCCTTCAATTCAGTATCGCACAATATGCATTGTGGCTGCTCACGATAGAAAGATGAAACAAAACTAATGCGTGTCTTTTTTGGACTGGGAACTTCCTCATTAGAACACTCTAACTTCAATAATGCCCATTTCTTTGCTCGACCAAGCTTTTGGGCATTACATTTTCATCTGCAATTTAAATGAATGACAGCCTTATTCTTCAACAACGTACTTTCTATACTTGAACCATCATCCAAACGCCTAATATTCATAGGAAATTGCAATTCTTTGATCACACCAAATGCTGTCAAATTTTCAGTGTTTTGTACACACCTTTATACCTATTTTCAGCTGGGCATGTCAACTTATCATTCCGATTTTCTTGGCATAGACAGCTAATTCAGCAAAAGCTATTGCTCAAAAGATATTGGTGGATTGCTACTATTACCAAAAGTTTCAGATTTGACTGATGCTGCTTGTTGATCAGCTGAACGGGCAAGGGGATGCAGAGCCAGCCTCGATGATGAGCCACGCAGCGGTCGCCGCTCGGCATCGGCTGTGACATCTCACATTGTGCAACGTGCTAACAGCATCATTTGATGAAATCGGCGTGTCACATACAAGGAGCTATCACTGGAGCTAGGAATTAGTGATGGAAGTGTGAATACGATAATTCAGCAAATGGGATACTCAAAAGTGTGTTCACGGTTTGTTCCTCGCGAACTGATTGAAGATCACGAAGCCCAAAGAAAAGAAATTGCTTCCGAGTCGTTGGTTCGATACGAGACAGAAGGGGATGACTTCCTTTCACGAATTGTGACTGGGGATGAGACTTGGGTACACCACTTTGAACCTGAAACAAAACGCCAATCCATGGAGTGGCATCACGCAGCCTCCCCACGCAAGAAAAAGTTCAAAATGGCCCCCTCTGCAGGAAAGGTTATGGCCACCATCTTCTGGGACATGAAAGAGGTGATTCTGGTGAACATTATGAAGAAAGGAAACAATCACCTCAGAGGCATATATTTCTACCCTACAGAGACTCCAGAGACGTATAAAGCGAGTTTGACCGGAGAGAAAACTGGAAGACGTCCTTGTTTTGCACGATAACGCAAGACCATACAAGAGTTTGCAAACAAGAGAGGCCATCACAAAAATGTGCTTGACTGTGTTACCCCACCCTCCATACAGCCCGGATCTGGCACCTTCAGACTTCCATTTGTTTTGGCCAATGAAGGATGCTATTCGTGGAAGAAAGTTTCAGAGTGATGATGAGGTTGTTGAGGAGGTTAAGAGGTGGCTCCAGCGAACCCAGCGGCTTTTACCAGCAAGGAATAAAGGCCCTTGTTTCATGGTGGAGGAAAGCCGTAGAAAAGGATGGAGACTATGTGGAAAAATAAAAACTTATAAAAAAGGTATGTAACTATAATACTTGTGTACAAATTTCTGGAACTTACAAGGAAACTTGGAAAGAAAAAAAGGTGGGGAAAAATATATTGAGCGGCCCTCGTATATAACTGTTTTAAATATGTATGTTAGCGTAATTTCATATTGCAGCAGAAGTACAAATGAAAATGACTGATTTTCACCTTGACATTCACCGTAGCCGCACGGTTACGTAATAGTGGGTTTGAACAATAATTGCCCTAAATTTTAGTACTGAATACTATATTACGCACTGCACTCTATTATTTTGTGTTTTGGTGATAAAATCACTTACCTATACTCTAAAACCGTTGAAAATTGATAAAACACTGCAACAGAAATTTCACCATTCACTGACAAGCGTAATGGCGACTAACTTACTAAGCCTGAATAATGCTTGTGGAAGGGCCCGCACAACGCCATCTATTATCATTTTTTAAAGTAAAATAATGAAACCGGATGACAATTTGCTCAAAATGGCCGCCCAAGATCATCAAAATCGGCCCAGTAGTTCCTGAGTTGTCATTTTATGGTTTTGACTGTGGAATCGAGGCAGCCATTTTGAATTTGCTTAAAATGGCCGCCAGAGTGAGGTCCTAGCGTGTCTCCACCCTGGAAATGTTTCTATATGTCAAAAGGTAACTTCATGCCAAATTTCACACTTTCTGCCAGATCTGAATGATTTGGGAATATTTTTGTATTAATCGACCCCACCACAAAAAAAAATAAAAATAATAAGAGCAGGCAAATAAAAAGTCTATCTAAGGCAGTGATTCCCAAACTGGAGTCCATGGCAAGATTTCAGGGGGTCCACGGCGGACTATGAAAAGTTGGAAATTTTTCAAGAAAATCTGGGAAATCTGAAATAAATATGGTTTTATTATTTATTTCCACTTGGCAGGGTAGAATTTCTTTCTTTCTTTTCAATTTGACTTTGCATTTGACTTCGAAATCCTTACTGGATGACTTCAAATGGTATCATCACTGTGGTAATGGTGGTGTCTACATAGCGATGGTTATAGTTATGTACAGTTATAGTTATTGATTGCTATGCTTTTGGCCTTCATAAGGGAAGAAGTGATAAATATTTAAAAAAAAATTTTAACTTAACAGATTCCTCTGAGATTTTTTTTATTTTTAAAATGCCTGTGATTGAAGTGAAAACGCATTTTGTTAATGCCAATACAATTTTTAAATTTATATATTAGTAGTTTTCGCTTTTAACGGATTAGCTCAGGATTCACGAATCCAGTACCTGTCTGTTTGACAGCCGTTGGGCTGAACTAACGTGTCCCGTACGTAAGATAATGATGAACGGCATACGTTTTGTGAGTAAAATCCATTGATGATGTAATTATGTGATCATTAATTATATGAGTAATTTTTGTAAGTTGTCAACAATAAAAAACGAAAGAAGGATGTTCTCTTCATCTCCTGATCAGAATCGTTTAGTTTTCATCATTATTTTTATGGGTTTTGGGGAAAAAATGACGGGGGTCCAGGGAGATTTTGGAGGTTCCCCAAGGGGTAAATGGAGTGAAAAAGATTAGGAACCACTGGTCTAAAGGACTAACGGTAACAAACAACAAAGTGGTGAATGTATTATTATTATTATTATTATATATACACACACCTTGGTAATATATTAATATATATATATATATATATATATATATATATATATATATATATATATATATACACACCACACACCTTGGTTACCTCGGTTTTTGCTTCCGCCAGAATTGTTCATTCTGACGAAGGTCAAGCTTGTTGCTCCAACTTAGAACTACAGGTTAACGCGGAAGCCGAACCACGACCCACTATGGGTAGTCATAAATTACAAAGTCTTCTCCTGGACTCGATCGCACAACCTCTCGATCAGCAGCAACCCTGCGTCTTAACCACTAAGTTACCCAGGGTACCCATTTATCTACCAACCAATATTATTGTATGGATGACCAGCTGGGTTGAGCTGCGCACCCTCTGCCGTCGCCGGAATCGAACACGGGACAGGTGGATTCGTAGTCAGCGATGCTTACCACTACACCAGTGAGGCGCATTATATGTGTATATATACCTTGTTAACCTTTTTTGGGTTCCGTGCGTCGGTCTTTGTTCAAACGAAGGTCAAGTTGGTGGCCCCGCCTCTAGTCCTGGCTTGGTGGAGGGGCGAGTTGCTCTCTTGCGCTCTCCATCGTACATAACCAGGTACACCCGGCTCATCTGGTACCGTCCTGAGCCAGGCATCTAGTCTTCTCTTGAAGACTTCAACTTTAACCCCTGTAATGTTTCTGAGGTCCTTTGGAAGCTGCTTCAAAATTCTTGGCCCCCTGACAACCAAGCTATTTTCCTTCAGAGTTGAGGAGGTCCCTTGTCGGGCCTTTAATTTGGGAACACTGCACATTCTGCCTTTCCTATTTTTCAGCGTTGTCTGGATGGTAACTGGGTTTTGTTTGAGGTTTGGTACCAGTTTTTCGATAATTTTCCATATGTAGATTATGGTATACCTCTCTCTTCTTCTTTCCAGGGAGTACAGATTTAGTTTGCGTAGTCTTTCCCAGTAGTTGAGTTCTTTGCAGCCATCAATCTTGGCTGTGAAATGTCTCTGCGTTTCTTCTAGTTTATTAATTTTTTCCTTTTTATATGGGGACGTATTCAAGTTTTGGTATGATCAGTGTTCTCAGCAGGGGAATCATTACTGTCTTGTCCCTCCTTTTGAACGTTCTTAGTACCTGTCCCACGACTCTTTTTGCTTTGTTTATTGCTATCTGATTTTGTGTCTCGAATTTGGCATCATCGGTCATTATTATCCCCAAGTCGACCGCTTTCGTGCTTCTCTGAATTGCTTGCCTATCTGGAGCATAATATGCAGTCTTTTTTAAGTTCCTCATTTCTACCATATCTCAAGAGCTGAAATTTCTCGGTGTTAAATGTCATATTGTTGTCTTCTGACCATTTGTATATTTTGTTTGTGTCTCTCTGCAAGGCCCCTACTTCGTTTGCATCGCTGATTTTTCTGCTGATCTTTGTATAGTCCGAAAATGGTGTTACTATACTTTGCTGTTTACTCCACTGTCTATGTCTGTTAGCATGATAATGAACAGGAGTGGGGCCAGCACTGTACCTTGTGGTACTGAGCTGCGTACTTCTGATTCTGATGATGATACACCTTAAATTTTGACCACCTGTAGTCGATTTCTGAGGAAGATGTAGAGCCATTTTCCCACTTTGCCTACTTTTCATTGCCTTCAAGTGCATCTAGGATATTATTATAATGCTATATAAGTTGTGATAGGTATGACCTTCCTAATCGGAATCCGTGTTGATTTTCGTTGAATCTTTCCAATGTCTCCGAGAAGTCATAGATTTTCTCTCTGACTATTCTTTCAAATATTTTGGTGAGGTGGGACGTCAAGGACACTGGTCTATAGTTCTTTGCTTGATATCTATCTCCTTTATATATATAGGGACGATGTTTGCTCTTTTCAAGATGCTCGGTATTTCCCTAGTGTCTAGGGATCTTCTCCATATCCAGTATAAGGGTATAGCTATTTCATTTTTACAGTTTTTAATTAATAGTGCGTTCCATTTGTCCGGGCCTGCAGATGAATGTGATTTCATTTGTCCTATTGCTCTCTACATCTTGTGGGGTAAAATCAAAGTCTCATATACATTCCCCTTGCAATTTCTCTTTGAAGAATGCATGTATGTCAGGTATCGCTTTGTCACGTTTTCGGGTACTGAATACCGATTCATACTGGGCTCTCAATGTTTCAGATATTTCTTTTAGATCGTCTGTTAGTTCATTATTTCCTTTCCTTAAGGGCCCGATAGTAGCCCGCGTTTTTGTTTTCCTTTTCACAAAGCTGTAGAAGTATTATATTTTGGATTTTCCTTTGTTGCTTCTACCGCCTTTCCTCTTCCCTCTCTGTTAATATATATTATATATATATATATATAATATATATATATATATATATATATATAATATAATATATATATTATATATATATATATATATATATATATATATATATGGGATTGAACTCAGAATGGTCCCTTTGCGAGTGACCCGTTGCCCAAGTCGGGCTAACATCATGAAAAAGAAAAAACTATAGTGTTTGTGATTTACCATTACTTATTCGGACTATAGTGGATTTGATTTTCCCAGAAGAGTTCCTTGTTCCATGCATGGTAGGGCGGATCGAAAATGAGGTTTTTAAACTTTTTTTCGAAATTCAAATATGGCTAGTGTTGAACATATGTGGGTGCTATAGATAATGACTGTGCATAAATATTAGTCCTGGGAAATTATATCTTCAGGTGCCACAAAGCCGTCGAAAAAAGTGAAATATAATGATTTTCTTATATTCTGCATTAGTACAATAACTGAAACTTACTTGTTATTATTATATATTAAGTGTTCCAATTACCAAAATAGTTACTGAATTACGCAGCTCTTAGTTTATTTAGATCAATGTTCTTTTGATTAATGATCTAAATAATCCAGAACTCACCACGAGGAGGTGGCTGCGTGTCGAGCTCCACCCAGCCCTCCCAACCACCCATCCTTGCGCATGTTTTTTTCTATTAACGTTTTATTTAAACTTTATATTCAGCTTTACTTTCGAATGATGGCATTTTTTTACGTGACTGAAGTGTTGATCTTATGAAGCCATCTCGCGCGTTCAATCCAAATACTTTTGATGATGCTTCAGTCACTAATTTTACCATTCTTTCTACTACTTGTGTATGACAAGGGAATTTCTCGAATGGAGGGGTACCTTGTTTTCTATGAATTCTTCAATCTCATTTTCTGTCAGGTGCTTGTCACAGGTGGTTCAGTGACAATGCATTTTTGCCAATTAATTAAATCAGTATAATCAGTAGCTTCAATTGAATAACAGGTACTGTGAAACGCCTCACAACTTTTTCCTTGTTTGTTTGCCTTGCTTTCTTTATTCGCCTCCACGCTAATTCTCTTATGGCGCTGCGGTCATCATGAATCATTGATGCTAGAATATTTTCTGGATTTGCAAAAAATGCATTTCTTTGTATGACAGGGTTTACAATATCCTTTACTTCGTCATTCAGTGTTCTTGTTAGTTCAATAGTTTTGAAAACATGTTTTGAGCCATTGACAAAAGACGTACTTTGCTTAATAGAAAACCACATTGGGATGTAGACCTTCATTATAAAAGAAGCAATGTTCATGAGGTTCTCAGATGGACTTACAGTTGAAACGTATAGACGAAGCAAACGATTTGCTGTAGTCAGCCATCGTGAATGTGCCATTTTGCCTGGACTACGATGAGCAAGATCTGGAGAGCAATATCCCTTTGTTATGGCCTGATGAATATCAATTAGATATTTTTGGTCGGTGCTAAGATCCTCACAGTCTACATTTGGTTCCTCAGCATCAATCCTTTCAAACTCGACAATAGGAAGACTCTCACAGTTCTCTAATTCCCTGCCAATAGGACCGGTAAATCCGCGGGGGCCAGATGTTTTTCCATCCAGCTTTGCAACTAAATGGCGTAATGGCAATTCATTGGCATGGAGCTGGCACACTAAATGTTGAACTGGCTTCTTCAGTTTCAATTCTATAAGCCTTATAACGCCTCCCTTTTCTCCAGTGTTGACTGCTGCACCATCGCATCCAATGGCAACAAGGTTTTCCAGGTTCATGTCATTATTTCCAATATACTCAAACATTCCTTTACATATTTCTTCAGCTGATCCAGAATTCACAGAATAATGGCCCAAATAATCTGAACCAGGTTCTCTCACTAAAGTGATATGTTCTTCTGTTACCTTCTTCTGATATACTTTGGACTCTTTTTTTCTTGGAAGAGTGTAGAATCTTTTCGACCATCAAAATAGATTCCTCTGATTGGGACCTGATTTTGATCTTTCATAATTTCTGATCTCTTCTTTTGTCTTTCTCTTCTGATTTTACTCCTATCCACTACTTCAGATGTATTGTCAATAGAAACTTCTCCAATATCTTGCAATACTGCACTAACAATGAATGCTGCAGCTCGATCTGAAACTGCAGTCCTGTCACAAGCAGTAGCCACTGAAGGTGGATTTGTAGTTTTCCTTTTCTTGAATAATTGTTCTTCAGGTTGTTCAAGCTTTCTCTTCGAGCTAACTGGCTCTGGAAATGTATCGTCTGATATTTCGCCAGATTCACTTTCACTATTTGATGTCGATGATGATAATTCAACATTTGTATCCTGCAATTTCTCCTGTGAAGATTCTTTGGTGAGCCTCACAGCTTCTTTTTGCTTTCTTAGCAACGTAGATGCTTTTTTCTTTGAGAGTGTAATATCTACTCTATCAATAACAGTTTTCTTTCACTCCTTTGATCTAAGAGGAACGTCACTTCTTCCTTTGGAACCGTTTTTTTCTTTGGGACAAGAACATTGTGTTAGTACTTTGCACTTGCACGCTGCAATGTCAAAAGTTTCGTGTGTGCTTCTTTTTTGAACATATCAATCTTTGCTTTGTAAGCTTCAGAATTTTTTCTGCTTTGGTATGGCTTCATAATGACACGATACTTTCGTGGTAGCTTCTGAACATTGTTTCAATTCGCCTGTCTGACAGAATTGGGACGGAAGCACTTTCCCAAATTGTTTTCAATTTATCAACAACTTGTTCTAATATTTGAGATATTGAAGGATCTTTATTAGTATTCTGTTTCAAATCGTTTCTTACAAACAAGTAATATTTAAAAACTCCTTCGTATGTAGGAAGATTCCTGTGCCACAAATCTTTCCCCATACCAAACATGGGGCACTCAGTTGAGGCCCTGGTTGATTTTGCACAAACTCGAGACATTTTGAAAGTATACAAATCTGAAAAAGAAAGAGCTAATATCAATTATACGTTAATTTCAGTTAATAGTACATGGCAAACTTAGGGCAACACAATACAGAAATGCAAAATATATAAGAATATAGTTTAGACTATCTGAGTAACGCCAACAACAGAACACCCACCTGCTACGAGAGCGACAGCTACACTGAACCGAGGTACTCACGTGACAGCTGAGTGAGCTGACTATAGAAAACTGTTTTTAGAGAATAGAAACTTTTTTTAAAGGTTGACTGAGCTATTTTTATACAAGTGTGAATAAATTCTTGTCTATTGTGCATCGTGGACTCTTCTGTAATTATTGGTTAAAATCTGCTTTTTTGAATTTTTTTCAATATTGAAGGTCATTGTGGCACCTGAAGATATTAATGTTATGATTTTAAATTTATACCAGCTTATTTCCTCACTACTCCACACATTTTCCACACTAGCCAATTTGAAAATTCGAAAAATGAGTTTTTCACTCCGCCCTAATGCACGGTCTGTGTGTATCATATATATATATATATGAAAAATTATTTCACGAAAGTGACACGTGAAAAGTATTTATGATGAATAAAACCACGAAGGAAAAAAGAAACACA
Organism: Bathynomus jamesi; assembly: GCA_023014485.1. NCBI lineage: Eukaryota > Metazoa > Arthropoda > Malacostraca > Isopoda > Cirolanidae > Bathynomus > Bathynomus jamesi. The sequence continues at coordinate 794,681 of JAJOZX010000509.1, forward strand.
AACGGGTGCTCAAGCGCTTTCGTCTAATGACATCCTCAGGAACACTGGAGTGAAAGGACAGATCAAGGCAATATATAGGTTACAAAAATAAACATACATACATACATATTCATATATATATACATATACATATATATATATATATATATATTATATATATATATATATATATATATATATATACATATATATAGTAAGCATAGAAAAAATTGTGGGAGGAGCCAACATTTATAGTTTATGAAACAGATCACAAAAGAATAAAGAAATAAAAATAAATATAAATATAAATTGAGAAAAAATTAATTACCAAATAGTGCCTTAGTGATATATATGTCACAGCCTAAATAATCATAAAGAAATAAACAGGCAAATAAAAAACCCACAAATATACATACATACATATATATATATATATATATATATATATATATAAAAAACACTTTTAGCACTTTGGCCGACCTTCAATATAAATTCAAATGGCTTGTTTATGGAACAGGTCACAAAAGAATAAAGAAATAAAAATAAATATAAATATTGTAAGTGGAGTCTATAAATTCAAGCTCAAAAGGGAAGTTTTACAATCAATTTAATAGATGATGCCAAATTGATATATATGTCACAAAGAAATAAAGAAATAAACCACAAAAAAAAAAAAAAAAAAATTATTAAAAAAAAATAAAAATAATAATAATAAATTGAAAGATAAATTTTAAGAGAGGCAACCAATTTATAAGGGAAAAAATAACCACATATGCATATTATAGTCACAAACGAATAAAAAAGTACAAGTAAATATAAATTGGAAAACAAAATGATGCCTAGATGATATATAAAGAACAATAAAATATATATACAACATATATACGGTATATATACGAAATATAAACGCAATATATACAGAATATATATATATATATATATATGCATAAGGGAAAAAAATTACCAAATTTGTTTTTATAATTATTGTCTGAAAAAACGGTAGGTCGCAAAAGAATAAAGAAATAAAAATAAATATAAATTGAAAAAAAAATTACAAATAATACACGTACCCATGTATACCCGCATAACCAAATATATATACATATACACACATATATACAAACACACACACACACACACATATATATATTATACACATACAAGCTTGACAATCGCGAAATGAGAAATCATCGCGCAGAACCTTGTGAGGTTGTAAGGTAAGGTAAGGTACATACACATATATATATATATATATATATATACGTTTAACTGCATACATACATACATACATACATACATACATATACACACATACATACATACATATACACACATATATACATACAAACACATTTAACTGCAATGACCACACACATACTCACATACACATACATACATACACATACACGCATACAGCAAAAAATTGAAAAATAAAATTGTGAGAGAAACAAAAGACAAAAACAAATTTTTACCAAAGATTTAACAACCTGCCCTTTTTGTTTAAATCCATTCTGAAGGAATTCAGAGCTTGAATTTATAGACTCCACTTACAATATTTATATTTATTTTTATTTCTTTATTCTTTTGTGACCTGTTCCATAAACAAGCCATTTGAATTTATATTGAAGGTCGGCCAAAGTGCTAAAAGTGTCTTTTTATATATATATATATATATATATATATATATATATATATATTATATGTATGTATATTTGTGGTTTTTTATTTGCCTGTTTATTTCTTTATGATTATTTAGGCTGTGACATATATATCACTAAGGCACTATTTGGTAATTAATTTTTTCTCAATTTATATTTATATTTATTTTTATTTCTTTATTCTTTTGTGATCTGTTTCATAAACTATAAATGTTGGCTCCTCCCACAATTTTTTCTATGCTTACTATATATATGTATATATATATATATATATATATATATATGTATATGTATATATATATGAATATGTATGTATGTATGTTTATTTTTGTAACCTATATATTGCCTTGATCTGTCCTTTCACTCCAGTGTTCCTGAGGATGTCATTAGACGAAAGCGCTTGAGCACCCGTTTGTGTTTCTTTTTTCCTTCGTGGTTTTATTCATCATATATATATATATATATATATATATATATATATATATATATAAATAATAAGCGATAACACATTATATAATCACATGCAACGTCAGCGTCAATTATAAATTCTCACTAAATACTTCAATAATTAAAATATTAATGTAAAATAAATTGAATCACATACGAGCAAAATATTAATAAATTATAAATTAGAAAAATGAAGAAGCACTTCAATCAATCAGATGCACAAAAAAGTGATCGACTGAGCAAAACCCAAACTCGAACGAAGATTTGCCAACTTAAACTAAACCTAACCTAAACTAACCTAATTCTAAGTGGTGTCGTATTACCATTTTCCGTTAGGTCTGTTCAGTTGTTGGATGGGTGACTCTCCTTTGCGTTCATATGATGTAGTTAACCGTGGTTCGCATCCAACCATGGCGTAACTGGAGTAAAAGAGTAAAACGTTGTGGGGGAGGGAGACGAACACAATCCTATTGTTAAAAGCACTCATTATCTATGATAATAATTAAAAAAGTTTGGGGCGGGGACAAATTTTATAATTACTCCCATAGATAATAAGTGCTTCTGACAATAGGATTGTGTTCGTGCCCTTCAACTTTTTTACTCCAGTTACGCTCCTGCATCGCAAGTAAATCTGTATGTTCCCACCCTTACATGACCTTTGTCGTTACGAAGGAAGTTAAACAACTCCAAACATTCTTGTCATCTATCTGAGTGAATCCTCTAAAAGTAAATTCAGGTTTAAGGTATATATATTATATATATATATATGTGTGTGTGTGAAAAAATTTGGGAGCAAGTGTAGCTTACGTCCCCCTGACAAAAGGGGACACAAACTACACTAATTCAAAGTTGAGAACGTAAACTACACTAGGATCTTTAGGAGACTTTTTTTAAATGAATCCATCATATAAAACGTTAAAACTAACGAAAAAATTACGACTTCACCTAACCAATCGTCAATTTATATATATAATGACGATTGGTTAGATTAAGTTGTAATATTTTCGTTAGTTTTAACGTTTTATTTGATTAGGTATACGCGGACAAAGTTGGGAACGCAAACTACACTAGGATAATGTAGGGAAACGTAAACTACACTAGGATAATGTAGGGGAACGTAAACTACACTAGGCACCACAAGGGGACGTAAACTACACTTGCTCCAAAATTTGTATTTGCAGAGAACGTTTCTAATGGATTTGACTTTTTATAACCTTGCTCTATATGACTTCAACACAGCGTGTTAAATAAACACTGCTCTGTATAATTAAAAAAAAATCCAGAAGAAAGGAATTCAAAAAAGAAAAAAAAGATTCCTAAATAGCAACCCTTGTTTACAGTTTCATTTCAGCTCAGCGAGTATTAAAAACCGAGACAGATTCTCAGACAGTATGCATATATATTGCGAAAATGGAGAGCTTATTAGGAGCTTGCGTTTCGCGCGCTCATTTTAGAATTTCGGTTCTTCGTTCAGCAAATTTGTGTTTCAGGTTTCGCATTTTGGTTTTGAATTATTCATTGAAGCATTCTGAGAGCGTTTTAGTTATCGTTCTTGAAAGAATCTATGTTTTAATAAGGAACTTTATTTTTTATGTCAATTATATATTAATAACGTGATATATATATATATATATATATATATATATATATATATATATATGCTATGTATGGGAATAATATAATAAGGTTAATTAATTACGGGTCATAAATAAACCCACAAATGAATTGATCATGCAAAGAGAATGAATTGTATGTATAAATGAACAGTTCATGAAAACAAAGGGAACGAGCCAAAATGGCGGGTCCGCCTTTTCGTCTCTGAGACAACGTTTTACAAATTCTTAATTACATGGAATTTAAAACATATGCATGTTAAATACTTGTGTAATGTAGGGAAAAAGACATAAATTCAATCTATTTAATTCTGAATAAGTTCACATAAAAATACCCTGTAAAGGTTACCCAGAAACTAAGAAAATAACTAATGTAAAAAATTACATTAAAATAAAGAAATTTATTTCTGAGACGACACGTGGGTTCCGCGTCCACTCCAAAGAAACAAAGACGTTTCAAAATTGAACGTTCAGTTATGTATAAAATGGGTAAACTCCGCTAAAATTATAGTGTTACATTATTAACAAGTTTAATGGCATGTAAAATTACACCGTCTTAAAGGCTAATAATTCTTACAAATGAGATTAATCAAAAGAGAATCTTAGTTGGGTATAACTCTTGCGCCTGGCAGCCACGCCGAACCATAAGCCGACAAAGAGGGTACTATACAAAGGGAAACGCTTAGCTCCAGTGCATTTCAGAACGTGGTAAATAAAGGTCCACTCTCGCAAATCTGTGTTGAAATTAAATAAGAACATTAGATTTATTTCTCCTTTTAAGAACATAAAACTAGTTCTTAATGAAAGTTTGCTCAAGTATATAAAAATATACATACTCTGCCGTAATGATAAATTTCAAATCGTGTGGTACTTAGGAACGAAATCGTTCTTCTCATTCGGAGTAAACTCCTCGCCAACTAAAGTGAAGCGAAAGTTCGCGCCTGTTAAAGAGACTCCCAAAAGAGTCTATCCTACTAAATTCCGGAGGAAGGAAACGGAGAATCCGTATATTTTGTTAGAGTCGGTAAACATTCTAAAATAGTGTATCATTGATTCACTGTTAAAAAACGGACTCCTCGCATTCGGTAGAAAAATAAAATACACAGGATTATAATGTACAAATTCTCAAGAGACTAATTACCACTGTCAAAAGGAAGTAGGAAACAATGTAACTAAGGCATACATTAAACATTATAATTGGAATGGTCAAATAACCAAACGGCTGTATTAAGTTGGATAATTACCAGGAGTAGATTAAACTTGTATAACAGTCCAAAATGAAAAGTTTGTGCATTTTATTTACTTGTCTCAAATATCTTTTCCTCAAAGGAAGTAATTGATATTAAAGTTCATATAATTGAAATCGTCAAATAACCAGATAGGATTCAAGTAATTTTATAAAATTGTATTATGTACAACATATTCCAAAACGGCTGTATTCAGTTAAATAACTACCAATTGTACATTAAAATTGTCTATCAGTCAAATTTAGAGAGTTTGTACATTTTATTAATTGTCTCAATATCAAATCTTTATTCTTCAACAAAATCTCTTTACTGTCCACAATTTCATTGGTGTATTGTAAATGGTTTAATAAGACCTGTGACGAATATATTATTTTTGTAAAAGGTTTATAATTACCCCCCTACACGAACTGACAGAGAAATAAGATATAACCTTAGGTTAAAAATGTATGATGTGGTTAAAATGAAAACAGACTAAAATGAAGGTATAATTAATACCATAAATACATAAAAATAAAGTAATAAACCACGTCGTTTTACATTACTATATATATATATATATATATATATATATATATATATATATATATATATATATATATAAAGATGGGACAGAGCGCCTTTTTAATAATTTAGAATTATTGCATCTTGGCTGTAGTAATTCCTGTTCAAATGATTCACTTTAAACTTGTTGATAGGTATTATAATGATACAACATCCATACTATACTAAAGGAAACAGGAAGGCTTGGATTAAATCATGCAATTGTCATACTAAAATTATTCCTGGTAGAATGATATTATAGCCCCGCCCTGAAAAGGGAATCAAGGGATGCTTACGATACATGGTGTCTCCCTGGTCGTTCGAGAATAGGGGCAGCTTACATGAATATGAGTAGAAGTACGGCTCACTATAAAGCAGCCATAAGACGATGTCAACAGGAAGAAGACTTCTTTCGAGCTTCAAAAGCCTGTGAGGCTAATTTAAATAATAATAGTAACAAATTCTGGAAATTTGTCAAGAAAGAAACGAGTGCTAAGAATGCCATCCCATCAACAATTGGTGTAATGTCTGGGGAGGTAAAAATAACTAAGCTATGGAGAACGAAGTACTCAGACATCCTTAACAGCGTTGGGGAGAGGTAATCTTAATGTAGGCTACAATGCAATGACATCAGGAGGGGTCAGTGAAAATACGGGGATCTCAGCGCCTGAAATTAATAGTCTGATTAAAGAGCTAAACAGCCGCCTCACCAGTGATAGATGATTTGCCGAATGGTCATTTAAAGTATGCTAATGATGTGATCAGTCTTCATATCTCATTACTGTTCTCAACCATGCTAGCTCACAGTTATATTCATGCAGGGTTTATGAGGGTTTATATTACACCCCTTGTCAAAAACAAATATGGGGACATTCTATCTAGTGATAACTACAGGTCTATTACTGTTGTCCCCTGCTTCTCAAAATTACTGGAGAAACTTTTGCTACGTCCACTAAATGATTACACTGAACAACAAATAGACATTTTTAACTCCTTTGAATGAATTTGTGATTTGTGATCTGTGCGCCTACAAAAATGTCTTCTTTGATTTTCGCTTTGCTGATTCTAGGGAACTTCTGTTTTAGATATAGAAAGCCAGGTCCGTCTTTATTCATGACTTTTACAAAATTTTTCATCAAACCAAGTTTGATATGAAGAGGTGGTAAGAAAACTTTTGCTGGATCTGCTTAGTGTTGATGGGCAACATTTTTCTATCGTGGAACCAAATTTTGTCGAAGTGGCCACTCTTTCTGTGCATAATGACTCCCCCTAGCTCGGCTGTTCCACTTGCAGAGGAAACAAGAGAACTTTGTGTATCCTAAATGTAAGCCGAAGAAAAGTGCAATTACTTTCAGATCACCACAGATATGCCAGAAGTGTTTATAATAATTAACAGTATATTTCAAAAGTAACTGCATATTGCCATAGGATTTCTTCATATGAACTTTATGTGCAATCGGACCCGAAGGATAGACATTACTGTTGTGCAACAGTACAGCTTTCAAATTCAACTTTGATGAATCGACAAAAAGCCTCCATTCCTTAGGATTGTGTTCTCGACCAAGCGCCTCCATGAGAGCGTTCACATCATTACAATTCACTAAATCACTTTCCATACAGAAAACGATGTGAAGTGTGTCTGACGCTTAGGAAATGATAATATTTTTACAGTCTTTTGTAAGAGATTCCAATCTTTTAATCTAGAACCGAAGAGCTCAGCCTGATTTTTAGATAGATTCAACTCTCTGACAAGATCATTTAATTCTGACTGAGAAATTAAATGAGGTTCATCCGATGAAGGTGATTGAAACAGTGTATCCTTGTCATCTTGTCTGTCCAAAGGTTCATTGTCGATGTCTTTGGTAGTTTTGGTACTGGCAAATCGTCACATATACAGTATATACGTGTATATACAGTATATTAGGATGTGTATATGCAATATACTTAAATAAATATATGCATATTATATATAAACATGTAAATATAAATAATAATATGCATAATATAAAGATTTTATACAAAATAAATGGCTAACAATAAATCTCGTATCATGATGCGAAATGAGGAATGCTATCTCGATCTCAAAGGATTTTAAATTACAAATCCCTCACAAACTGTGGGTGATAGAAAAAATCTGTTTTGATTTTCGTAATCAGCATAAAAAAGAACATAAGAATCACCCACATTAATCAAAAGTAGAAAACTTTGTTGAACGTCTCCTAAACAGTTTGGTTTTAAAAGGTCCCATTCAACTGACGTGTGTATTTATGTTTTGAAGGAGATTGCATTTAGATATACTGTCGGTAATTCAACTATTTGTAGTTGTCTTTTGGATATAAGCAAACCATATGATAGAGTGAATCGTAGTATTCTATTTAAATATTAGAAAACAAGAATGTTCCACTCTATACGTATTTTAAATTTATTGAAATTTTGATGCAGAAACCAAACTTTCACTGTTAGATAGGGGCAATGTATTGTCCGAATGTCTTGGTTCATTGGATGGAGTTAGATAAGGCTCCTTACTCTCTCCTCTGCTGTTTAATATACAGTATATATTGATGGATTAATTATTTCTCTTAATGAGACAAGAGTGGGATGCTGTATAGATAACATGAAGAGAAATAAATTGGTATATGCTGATGTTATGGTGTTAACTCTTCTGTGAAAGCTCTGGATCAAGGTCAGGATAAAAAATTTGTAAATCATATTCCAGAACCATGACATTAATTTTAATTTTTTTATGAAGGAAGGAGGGGCCAAGGGCAAATGCCCGCAAAAGCGCCCCTCCCATAAAAGAAGAAAGCCAAACTCAAGGTCCCGAATTCGAGATGCCTAGACACTCTGCGTTTGAAAGATTGGAGGTCATAGACGGGAGGAAAGATGGATTGAGGAAGATTGTTCCAGAGTTGACCGGTTGAGTAGATGAAAGACTGAAAATACCGATTAACCCTTGCAATAGATAGTTGGACAGAAAAGGAATGAAAAAGTGTAGAAAGTCTTGGACTGAGTCCTCTCCTTAAAGGAAGAGGCATGCAGTTAGAGAGTTCAGAAGAGCAATGTCTGTTATCATAGCGATAGTAAAGAGAGAGTGGGGCAACATTGCGGCGAAGAGAGAGATTGAAGACAATCAGTAAGAAGCGGGGAATTAATGAAACGAAAAACCTTTGATTCCACTCGGTGAAGCACGGCTGTGTGGGTTGAACCACCCCACACATGAGAAGCAGGTACTCCATACAGGGGCGAACAAGATCCCTGTACAGAGACAGCAACTGAATGGGGATGAAGAAACTGCGGAGGCGGTACAGCCTAACCTCTTAGAAGCTTTTTTAGGAAGAGAGTATATGTGATCTTTCCAGAAAAGATCACGAGAAAAGAAAACGCCAAGAATGTTAAGAGAAGAGGAAGGATTGAGTTGTGTGTTGTTGAAGGTAAGGGGATATTCGTGTGGAAGATTGTGACGAGTAGACAGATGGAGGAACTGAGTTTTTGAAGCATTGAAAGCCACAAGATTTTCTCTGCCCCAGTCAGAGATATCAGAAAGATCAGAGGTCAGGTGCTCCACAACTGTACTACGCGAATCATGGAGGGACTGTTGAGAGGGACGCTTTGGAAAGCGGGTGGAGAAGTGAAGAGTGGAATCATCGCATAGGAGTGAATAGGATAGGAAATGGGAATTAAAAGATTATTAATAAATAAAAGGAAAAGAGTGAGTGACGGGACAGAACCCTGAGGAACACCACTGTTAACAGCTTTAGGAGAAGAACAGTGGCCATCTACAACTGCAACTACAGATCGGCCAGAAAGAAATTAGAGATGAAGGAACAGATAGAAGGATAGAAACTCGTTGAGGGCAGTTTGGAAATTAAAGATTTGTGCCAGACTCTATCAAAAGCTTTCGATATGTCTAGCGCAATAGCAAAAGTTTCACCGAAATCCCGAAAGGAGGATGACCAAGAGTCAGAGAGAAATGCAAGAAGATCACCAACAGAGCCAATAGTCAATAGTCCCTTCCGAAATCCATACGGACGATCTGAAAGAAGATTGTGAGAAGAAAGGTGTTTAAATATGTTCCTATTAAAGATACTTTCAAAAACTTTGGAAAGGCAAGAAATCAAAGTAATTGGACGATAGTTGAAGGGTTGAGAGTGGTCACCCTTCTTTGGGACAGGCAAGGAAAAGTACCAGATGAGAGACAAAGACGAAAGAGTTTGCGTAGGCAGGGTGTCAGCACAGAAGCACAGTTCTTAAGAACAACAGGAGGAACACCATCAGAACCATACTCCTTCCTAGAGTTGAGCCCATATAGAGCAGAAAAAAAAATCTTTAGAAGATTCTAATTTGAGACATAATAAAGTCAGAGGGAGGAGGAGATGGAGGAACAGCACCAGAATCGTCCAGGGTTGAATTGTAAGCGAAAGTTTGATCGAAGAGTTCATCTTTATCAGGATAAGAGACGGCAACTGTAGCGTCGGAATGGAAAAGAGGAGGGAAAGAAGAGGAAGTAAAGTTGTTGAAGAGCTTCTTAGCTAGATGCCAGAAAGAACGAGAAGAATTGGAATTAGATAGATTTTCATATTTTTGTCGGATGAAGGAATTTTTGGCGAGTCGAAGAACAGATTTTGCACGATTCCGGGTAGAAATATAAAGTGAGTGAGAGTCAGGAGTTGGATGGTGACGGTACCTTCTGAAATTCTCCTCTCTGTTACGGATAGCATTAGAACAAGTAAAGTTAAACCAAAGTTTTTTTTTGCATTAGTAGTAGGAATAGGATATAGAATGTTCGCCTCCATGCCCGAGAGAATCACCTCTGTGATGCGCTCAGCACACTCAGAAGGGCCCCGGCCACGGAAGCAGTAATCATTCCATAGGAAATCACAATAGTAGTGCCTAAGGGCCTCCCAATCAGCGGAGCCGAATCCAAAGGCCGAATTAGAGCGATAAGATAGGAAACAGATATACGATTGTTATCGGAGGAGCCCAATGGAGAGAAAAGTTTCACAGAGTAAGAAGAAGGATGAGATGTAAGAAATAAATCCAGAATGTTGGGCCTATCTCCAAGGGTATCGGGGATACGAGTAGGGTGCTTTACAATCTGCTGTAGGTCATTTAAGATAGAAAAGTTGTAAGCTAGTTCACCAGGGGTGTCAGTGAAATGGGAGGAAAGCAAAAAGTGGTGGTGAACATTGAAATCTCCTAAAATGGCGATTTCAGCAAAGGGAGGACGGGAAGGAATGTATTCCTCTTTGGAAGTGAGTTAGTCAAAGAATTTTGGATAATCACTAGAATTAGAAGAAAGGTAAACAGCGCAGATGCATTTACTTTGAGATTGGCATGTAAGCCATAGCCGGAGGGTATAGAATTCGGAAGATTCGAGTTCGGGAATACGAGAACAAGTTCGATCATTACGTACATATAGGCAACATCTACCTTTGGAGTGAAATTGAGTATAGAGAAAGTAAGAGGGTACAGAAAAGGGGTTGGTGTCAGTCGTCCCAGACACCTGAGTTTCAGTGAGGAAAAGAAGATGAAGTTTAGAGGAGGAGAGGTGGTGTTCAACAGATTGAAAATTTGAGAAAAAGCCACGAATGTTGCAGAAGTTTATGAAAAGTGAATCAGACAAAGGTCCAGAACATTTCGAATGGGCGGTAGCAGATCCAGCCTCTCTGCCCAGATCTGCGTTCCCGGTATCGGCATGGGGGCCCCTTCCCAGGGAACTCCAAGGCTCTTACTAAAACTAAGGTTATGCAATTCTATTCTAAAAACTCAAACCAAATAATAATTTAAGTATCTGAGTCAAACTAGCACCAGTTCCTTGAGTGATGACTCAGACATAAGGAAACAATGTCGAAGTTATTGTGCTAAGGCAAACATGATTATAAGGAACTTCAAATTCTGTACAAGCGAAACTAAAGACACTCTTTTTCGTACTTTCTGCACTCACTCATATTTATGGGCAGCAACCCTGGTTTAATTATATAAAAAGCCTCCTGCAGAACCTTCAATTTATTTTAGAACAGATCCTATAGACTGCTGCATAAGTTACCAAGATGCTTAGCCTCTCAAATGTTCACTAACCGCAACGTTCCGAGTCTCCCTGAGGTAACAAGACGTACCCAATACAGTCTAATGCGAAGAATTAAAAAACAGACAGTTCAATTGTCATTAATCATCAATCCTGATTCACCAGTCCTGATTTATGTCTTCTAGACTGTGGACCTCTTGGTGTAAAAGTGTTTGCCTATAGTTCCATTTAACTCCTGCAATTGCCATTCCATGTATTTATTATTTATTTTTTTCCTTTTAGTATGGTCGAATTAGAGTTGAATCCAGAATAAATTACCCCCCAAGCATGTTTGGTATCGTTGGAAACGGAAATTTATGTAGATTAAGAACATCATATGCTTCACTTTGCCTCCTTTGGGCAAAAAAAAGGTATCTGGATTTGAATTGAGGGGGTCTAAGACAAAAATGAGCCCTAAATCACAACATGTCAAAAAAGACAAAACTATACTAATCCTCAATTTACTTCTCTGTTTCAGGACATTCTGTAATGAGTGACGTGGAAGCTGCTTCTCAATCATCTTCATCGGCATCAAGCACTGTCCACGTAATCAACAGTGATCATTGTGTGAAGTGCCGACGGCCAGAAACGAATTCAGACAAACTACAAAATGTTCAGCACAGGGGAATACAGACCATTGTAGAATACAGTATCGCAGTTGAAGACAATGTTCTGCATAAATATCTCACAGGAACAAGGTTGGAAAACGTACCTGTAAAAATCCATCGTGACTGTCAGAAAGCTGCCTACAATAAAAAGCGCAAATCTACTGCCAGGTCTGAAGATGCAACGGGATCTACCGGTAAAGTTCGGCGAGTTGAAACGAGAGGAGGAATTACACAATTTGACTGGAAAAGTAGCTGTCTCTTCTGAAGGTTTGCAGCGAACGAAATGATGATTAATGGGCACTGAAAGTAAAGAAGCATGTGCTAAGTTGCCATGACCTTGTCGCAGCTGAGGCTCGATATCACAAAGCATGTTATGACAGATTTAGAAAGAAGCTTATTGAGAAGAGCGGTGTTCCTCAACTGAGTAGTCCCGGTCGGACAGTCAACAGGACGAAAATTCAGGACTTCGAAAAACTTTGTCAGTGGCTCGAATCAGAAGGTGAACTGTATTTGTTATCAGATGTACGCCAGAAGCTGACCGAAATTGCTGGATCTGAGATGTTTATGACACCAAATGGATCAAGAAGAAGTTAGAGGAAAGGTACGGTGACCAGATATATGTTGGTGCGCTAGCGGGAAGATCAAATGTTGTTTGCCTGCGGAACACTGCTGATTACATCATCAACGATAAATGGTATGCAGATAGGATGAAGAAAGCTGAAGATGAGGCTGAACGAATTGTAACTACAGCAGCCAAATTCATCCTTGGAGATATTCGGTCGGCAGAGTTTGATTGTGATTACTACCCGTCGAGTGAAATTCTTGAAAGCACAGAGAAGGGAAAAGGATGGTTACCACCATTATTGCGGTTGTTCCTGGAAAAATTGATCAAATACCCACTTCACCAAGTGAGTATCGGTCAGTGTATTGTCAATGTAACCCGCACTCGATCCTGTATCCCCCTGTTCCCTTTGGGTTAGGCGTTGAAGTAGACAATGTTTTCGGGTCCAAATGGTTACTCAACGAATTGAGTGCATTAGGATTTTCTGTGAGTCCGGATGAAGTTCTCCGATGCAAGCAATCAGTAACTGAGAATGAAAATACCAGCGACTTTCTCAGAGATTACTTGCTTGGCTCGTTCACGCAATGGATGGCTGACAACGTGGACCACAACCCAATGACCCTTGACGGGAAAGGTTCATTGCATGCGATGGGTTGTGTGTCCGCTACAACATACGCAGGAAACGCTCCACTGCAAAATCTACAACCAATCAAGCGACAAAAGAGTAAACTCGCACACCAGGTCATCCGAGGTAAAGGCATCCCAGTTGTCGAATACATGGCCCCCGAGAACTCCGGAGTGTCTACAGTGTTTTTCATACACCACCTACAGCTGCAGACGCCATATGTTCTTCCACCCGACACCGGTCTTGATATGCTTTGGCATGCAGCGTATTTCTTTGGCAAAAGTCAACGTCCAAATTGGTCTGGTTTCATGGCAAACGTCACCATTGGAAATTATCCAGGAAAAGCCACAATCTTGTTCCTTCCCATACTAGACATGGACCCATCTGATCTCACATGTATCTACTCTGTCCTTGTTTTCATGTCTGAGCAAGCAAAACAACTGCGAATTGAGACACCTGCGGTTACATTTGACCAACCTCTCTGGTTGAAAGCAATGGAAATAGTTCATCTGCAGGTGTCGCAGTGCAAACAGTTGAACTTAGAATGCCTGAGACCCAATGAATGGGGATGGGTCTTTGAAGGCAACACACTAATACCGGTGAAAACTGACCTTGAGCCAGCCCAAGCAAGTCACCTCAAGTACATCTGCTGCAACTGTAAGACATCTTCAAAGAACACCTGCGGCACTCATGTATGTTCGTGCAAGAAGAACGGTTTGAAATATGTTTTTGCATGTGGTAACTGTAGGGGCCAGCAATGCCAAAATCGAGTCTTAGTTGCAGATGTCGATGTCACAGATGATGCTGATTTGGATAGAGACATATTGGACCTTTCGAATGATGAATGAATATGTATAGCATGCTTAGATCATTTTCACTACACAGAGACAGGATGATGCATTCTATTGTCATATATATATATATATATATATATATATATATATACATGCAACTTTCGTACTATGATATATTCTACAAGAAAGCCAGAAGTTTTGAATAAATTGAGAATTAATATAGTTTTGTCATTTTTGACATGTTGGGATTTAAGACTCATGTTGTGTTAGACCCCTCTTTTCAAATGTAGATAATTTTTTTTGCCCAAAGGAGACAAATTGAGGCATATGATTTTCTTAATCTACATAAAATTGCGCTTCCAAAGATACCAAACTTGTTTGGGGGGTAATTTATTCCGGGTTGATACCCTTTTTGTCCTATTTAGACCATACTATTAGTACTACTTTTGGGAAGCTCTTATTACTGAGTTTATTATTTTTCATTCCGTTATGTGTATTATTGTTATTTCTTTATTATCGTAGTCCTTTTTTTTAAATTTATTCTTTAATTAGTTGGGTCGCTAATTACCTTGATGGATACTGTACCTTTTTTATGGGATTTGTCTCTTACTAATAAACATTATCATTGTCATTATCATTATCGTCATTATCATTACCATATATGTGTTGGTATTGTCATTACATGTACTTTTTATTTTTATTTCCTTTTTTCCTTTTTGTAATCTTAGCTGTGGGTAATTTTTAATATTTCTTTTTTCAGTACGTGTCTTATTTTTATTTTTTTGGTCATAATTTTTATTTTTTTAAATTTATTATTGTTTGACTTATCTTTTATTACCTTAAAAAATATTATACTATTTTATGGGATTTATATCCTGCCAATAAAGCTTATCATTATTATTATCATATACAGTACGTATATATATATATATATATATATATATATATATATATGTGTGTGTGTGTGGAAGAAACTGGATTCAGATTCGATTTCTTTTTTGTTGTCGAATTTGGATTACAGTTCCATATTTTCTTCAATTAAAAAAAATTTCTGAGCTTCTCTATTTATTTATTTATTTATCGATCATATGACTAACTAGGAAGTTCTATGGATTTTCCATGTTTTCAGAATTAAAGTCTTAAAGACAACCACTCCTTATGTAGTGAAATATTTAATAATTTGCGAGTAAATGAACAATGTAGGGTGGCCCACTTTTCAATTTTTTTTTAAAAGTATAGGTGATCGTAGTTTTTCCCATTATTTGGCACTATACTAGCACATTGGTACCATTTTTACAAAAATTGATCAATATTTAGGGGTCTCGCATCGACCTTGAAATTACGAGTTTTTTTTTTAAAATGCGTACTTTTTAACTCTTTACTGAATCAAGATAAATCATTACGTGGGATGTTTTCTGAATCCTCTTAATGAGAGAAGTCGTTTGGTGTGCCTGCCAATGTCATACGACTAACGGTTTAAAGGTTGTGCCTGTATACAGGTAATACCAATGTGCTAGTATAGTGCTAAATAATGGGAAAAACCACGATCACCTATACTTTTCAAAAAAATGAGTCACCATACCCGGGCGGAATGTATAATGTATATAGGTAATTAGAAAATGCACTATGCCTGTGCCAGGTACCTAACCTATTTCTTTTTTTGCAGATCATAACATTTTGAAATTCTGTCTGAGTTCCTCATCCTTTGTCATGGACAAATCGATGGCAACCATAACTGGAAGAACTCTTGAAGCTACAAATAGAGAGTCATCAAAAGGAAAGGCGAAAATAACATCGCTACCTTCTCTAAGATCGGCCTCGGAAATTTTTTTAGTTGGCCAACCGTCGTCCTCCATCAGTGGTAGCAAATTGCCAACAACACGGCAGGTTTTGCAATACTTCTTCAGTGTTATCCAGTACACTGCTAACAGGAAAGACGCATTCGAAGAAACCGTAAACAACGTCTTAAAGTTTTGGAACATGGCCCGCATTAAAACAATCACAAAGCTCAACTGCGAACGGAAGCTAGAGGCATTGTGGAAAGAGTGGCACTTACTCCAAAAGAGCAGAAAACGAGAAACTGACGCCGGAGGAAAACGGCAGAAGTTTTCGGACAGTGTGGACAAGCTGTGGGATATCGGAGCATCTGACGCTGTCGAAGATATAAAGAAGAATCGACTGCTGTCCGACAAGGACAAGAAAGAAGACATTGACTTCTACCTCGATCAACGTGGTCCTCGGGTGGCAACGATGAGCGGGAACGATAAAGTTTTCGCTGTAAAAAGAAAGCTACAGGAAGGAAGAAAACGTCCTCGCCAGGAGCCGCAAACCTCAAAGTGTGCATACGAAACCGGAGACGAGGCCATGGAGAATGATGATACTGGCATGTCAAGAGAGTCGGAGACAGAACTAGCGTTCCCCCTGCCGAAAGAGCCAAGTGTGTCTGTCAATCTTCCTCGCATCCTTAATGCACCTGCTGTCATGGAAGTGGCTGATCGTTTCCGCATTTCCAATAATCAGGTGCGTATTGTGTATAGTATTCATCTATAGCGTCAGTTTTAAAGTGTCCCGTAACTCACATGTATTCTTGACAGTTTCCTTTCCACTTTCCATTCTCTACATAGGTAGTAAGCATTGTGGCTGCTATCACACGTTCGGCGGATCCACCAGCAGACCTCAATCAGTTCAGCATCTCGAAAGAAACGGCTCGCCGGGAAGAGTGTCACATCGCCGTGAAGTGGCGACGGCTGTGAAGGACTCCTTCACGCCATCGAGGCACACTGTTGTCCACTGGGATGGCAAAATGGTCAAGGTCAGTTGATTAAGTTTTCATAGCTATCAATTTAGTAATGAGATTCATGAAGCATAATGTCAATTAAAAAGAGAACTGAATGTGAACAAAAATAGGTTACTTTACAACCATGAAATTAAAAATATGGCATGTGTTTCAGAACTTCCTTGGAACGGCGGAGCACAGAGGGACAACGTTGCAGCCAGTGACGTGTGATAGTGGTCAATACAATGCAAAAGTGATTGTTTAAGTTATTGTTTCTTTATTCCTTATTTGTCTGCTATTTGCTGATTTTTTTGAAAAGTATAGGTGATCGTGGTTTTTCCCATTATTTGGCACTATACTAGCACATTGGTATTACCTGTATACAGGCACAACCTTTAAACCGTTAGTCGTATGACATTGGAAGGCACACCAAACGACTTCTCTCATCAAGAGGATTCAGAAAACATCCATACTTAATGATTTATCTTGATTCAGTAAAAAGTTAAAAAGTACGCATTTTTTTAAAAAAACTCGTAATTTCAAGGTCGATGCGAGACCCCTAAATATTGATCAATTTTGGTAAAAATGGTACCAATGTGCTAGTATAGTGCCAAATAATGGGAAAAACTACGATAACCTATACTTTAAAAAAAAATTGAAAAGTGGGCCACCCTAATTAACAGTTTGCGCTTGTGTGACAGAAAAGCCGTTCGATTTGATGCTGTAAAGGCTGGAGAGAGAGACTACAATGTTAAAATATTGCAACAGTATAAGTATAATATTAGTATGCATGGGAAAAAAAGAGTATTAGATGTTAACAATATAGTGTAGCAATTATCAGATGTTGGTCGTCAGATTGGTACCAGTTCGAAAAGTTCCCAGAAAAAGCGAAAATTAAAACAATTAGGATAACGCCACATAGTAGTGTTAGTGTAATGGTAGTGTCATCCATTCTTCAGATTCATATGCTTACAATGTTTCAACAGTGTTTTGCACTTGAATTAAATCCACTATAGTCCGAATAAGTAATGGTAAATGACTTTAATTTTCCCAGAAAAGTTCCTTGTTCCATGCACGGTCTGTGTGTATCATAAAAGATCTCAGGGGACCATTCTGAGTTCTATCCCATCATGAAACAGACATGTTAAGTGCCTTGAAAAGTGGACGCTCAATTTTTCCAGTTCAGGTTTAAGTTTTGTTTTTTGGCTAAAAATACAATAGTTACCCCTTTTTCTTTGATGTATTCAATCCGACGTGTATGCAACGAGTCTTTCGCTTATATTAAGGTTCTAAATATAGTGTAGTTACGCTGCTTTAAACCCTAGATCCTGTCCCAGGTTGGATCCTATCTGCTTTGCAGATAGCTGGTGAGGGAAGCTATATTTTGGGGCCTCTTTGCGAGTGACCCGTTGCCCACGTCAGGCTAACATCATGAAAAAGAAAAAACTATAGTGTTTGTCATTTACCATTACTTATTCGGACTATAGTGGATTTAATTTTCCCAGAAGAGTTCCTTGTCCCATGCACGGTCTGTGTGTATCATAAAAGATCTCAGGGGACCTTTCTGCGTTCTATCTCACACACACACACACACACACATATATATATATATATATATATATATATATATATATATATATATATATATATATATATATATATATCGTAAAGTCCTTACTATTTTATTTCAATCCCTTCATCACTATGGAATTTATGTAACCAAATATCAGATCCTGTAGGTTGTTATTGAATTGAATCTTGTACAATAAATGTATCACACCCGTTTTGAATTTTTTTTTTAAATTCTAAAAGCGTGAAGTTAATTATAAAAGGTAATTTCTATTAAATTTTAAGACTGCAACAACATTTATGCATAAGGGTATAAAAATTTAACTAACACAAGAATAAGAAGAAATGGTTATTTACTAATTTATGGAAAACTGATGTGTGGGTAGTTGGGAGGTAATGAAAATGGTTCACTGAGTAGGTAGGTAGTTCATCTAACAATTATTAAATTCCTTTTATGTCAATAACTGGGTGGATGAAACCAATTGGTTGCTCACCAGAGTTATTCTCCACACTAGTATTTATATACTGTGTGACAAGAGCGTGCTCGGTAATAGATATACATCACCGATCAACCAACCGAAAAAAAACCAAGAGAACGCTGGTGGAAAAAGCCCCGCGAAAAGGAGGACAAGGGAGAACGAAAACGAGGAACGGGGCGACAAGACGGAACAAGAGAAGGGAGAAGAACAAACAACGGAAAAAGATCCCCACCAGCAAGTACGCTCTCAACAATTAAACAAAAGGGGAAAAGGGACTCTCTAATAACTAGCAGTAAGTGACTAATTGTGTTTTTAACCCAGTTAGAAGTAAACGCCGTAAATTAAGCAGGGTCAGACAAATTAGGCCTACATTGTGGTCTAAGACCTAGCATCAACTCTTAGCTTAACAAAGGTGAAGGTAGATTGCCCTAACCTAATTTGGTGAGGAATCCTACTGTGGACCTCAATTTATCTGCCCGCTCTGGACCATTTCCGGAATCTCTAGGCTGACCCCTACAAGGCTAGACTTAATCTACTCTATAGTTAGACTGGAGATATTAGGGGTGGCCCTATAGGAAACCAAATGGTGGCCCGCGTGTGTGGGGAATTTACATACCTTAACCTTACTTAACAAAAATTGCAGAATTAGGCTAAATGGTCTAGCCTAAACCTAACCTAATCAAGCCTAAAGTAACAAACTTGCCTAATTAGGTCTACAACCTAGGGCCTAACTAGAAAACATTTACATTTAAGGAGTCACATTCTCTTATAAGCTTAGACCTGAGTGACACATAAATACTTGGGGGGATTTGACTAAATTTAAAACTTGACTATTTTGTCTGATTACTCAATTTATTTGATCTCTTGTCTCTGGTAATTTCTTCTTGTCCTATATTTCATTACGATCCCCAGTTAAACAATTTTGACCAAAACATGGACAGTGAGGAATTGAAAAAATTAAAAAAGAAAAAGAGGGGAAAGTTGGGTGCTGTTACAAAGGCCATGAACACTTTTAACAATATTACACAACCAGGTAAGGAAGATTTAGAGTATGTAATTCTTAAATTGGATAAACAAAAGAAGGACATAATAGCCATTGATGAGAGTATTTCAGAGTTAGTTGAAGCTGAAATGGCTGATGAACAACTTACAGACCTTTACTCTGATAATAATGATCATCAGGTAATCTCAATTGAACAGCATATAAGGGGACTACAGTCTCGTTTGACTGACTTAACACCAAATAAACCTACTTCTGATTTTAATCAAAGTAGAGCTAACCTTCAACAAAATTTAAGTGGCGTGCCAAATCCTGAGTCACAAGAATTTAGGGCTAAGTTACCCACTTTGCTAGTACCAACATTTGATGGGGACACGGTACAATTCCCATCTTTCATTGAAAAATTTGAGAGTTTAATAGGTAATAAACCTTATATTCCAACTGTTGATAAGTTTAGCTACTTAACTAGTTTCCTTAAAGGTCCAGCCTATAACATGATAGCCTATTTACCAGCTGTAGGGAATTCATATGAAGTAGCTATTGATCTCTTGAAACGTAATTACATTAATTTTGCTGAGATTATATTTGAATTATCTCAACAAATTATTGATTTTGCACCCGTAAAAGATAACCATAGTGATATGGAAAAATTTTATTCAAAATTAGAAGATATTATGGGACAACTGGTTAGCAATGAGATAGATGTTAAAGCTTCATCTTGGATTATACAAAGCGCAGTTCTTAGGTGCCTTCCTTTGAGGGTTAAAAATGTTTTAGTTCAAAAGACGGGAGAAAATTATCCTAATCTTGAAAACATCAGAAAACACTTTCCAACTATCCTAACTAATTTCAAATTGAGAAATAGTTCAACACAAAATAAGACCCAGACTATGGATAAACCAAAGACTGTCCTCAGAGACCAACTAGCTACAGCCAAACAGACAAAACTTGATACTGTAGAATCAAATGTGACCAATTGTAACACTCACAGCTTTAATCGCCTGGCTGTACTACAACACAGCCCTGGTCTAAGGGAGAGACATAAACAGATGACTAAGAAGGATTGGTCTGACACAATTAAGGTAGGGGACCTTGTTCTCATACATGACAGTACTCCAAGACAATACTGGCCTCTGGCTAGAGTTTTAGAACTCAGACCAGGGCAGAGAGGGTAACAAGAGTGGTCAAATTAAGGACTTCAACGGGTGACACAACAAGAGACATTTCTCTTTTGTACCCCTTAGAGTCTGGACCCAAAACAATAGACTTTGGAGAGCCCTCTCCACCGACAGGAACAACTGGAGACACTGAACTTCCAGTAACTATTCCTTTGACAGTAGGAGTGGTAACGCATCCTACTACAACATTGACAGACACAAGACCTCAGCAACAAACAGCGTTAAAGGCGCGACTAGTTTTACAACAAAAAATAGATGCTGGGGAATTGTAATTTCATCTTCTAACTTTCACTTTTCCTTTTCTTATGGTAAATACCATGGACAGTTTCATCCTATGGATGTATATTTTCTCTTCTAATTAAATGCTACATCTTCTCCATGAGAAGGTGAGGATAGTCACTGTTAATCAGATTAACAGGCATTTACAGTCAAACAGTTAGCTAGTCTACACTCAGACATAAAAATTGGTGACAATGACACCAAGATTTTTATCTCCCGGGGCCCACAGTATATGGAAAACTGATGTGTGGGTAGTTGGGAGGTAACTAAAATGGTTCACTGAGTAGGTAGGTAGTTCATCTAACAATTATTAAATTCCTTTTATGTCAATAACTGGGTGGATGAAACCAATTGGTTGCTCACCAGATTTATTCTCCACACTAGTATTTATATACTGTGTGACAAGAGCGTGCTCGGTAATAGATATACATCACCGATCAACCAACCGAAAAAAAACCAAGAGGACGCTGGTGGAAAAAGCCCCGCGAAAAGGAGGACAAGGGAGAACGAAAACGAGGAACGGGGCGACAAGACGGAACAAGAGAAGGGAGAAGAACAAACAACGGAAAAAGATCCCCACCAGCAAGTACGCTCTCAACAATTAAACAAAAGGAGAAAAGGGACTCTCTAATAACTAGCAGTAAGTGACTTATTGTGTTTTTAACCCAGTTAGAAGTAAACGCCGTAAATTAAGCAGGGTCAGACAAATTAGGCCTACATTGTGGTCTAAGACCTAGCATCAACTCATAGCTTAACAAAGGTGAAGGTAGATTGCCCTAACCTAATTTGGTGAGGAATCCTACTGTGGACCTCAATTTATCTGCCCGCTCTGGACCATTTCCGGAATCTCTAGGCTGACCCCTACAAGGCTAGACTTAATCTACTCTATAGTTAGACTGGAGATATTAGGGGTGGGTTAATTGGGGACCAATTCATACAGAGCATTTTTCACAAATTCATACCCTTCCCCAGCATTAATTTAACATTCCTAAACGTTTGAGATAGAATTGTTTTGATGGGAAAGAAACGGAATTGAATTCTGATTTTTCTTTGGATTATGATGGGCCAACACGAATTGAAGAGAAAAATGTATAACACCTGACTTTGTAGGAGGTGGCGCTCACGAATTTTAGAATATCACCGTCGATTTGATGTAGTCGGAATAAGTTTAGAAAGGGGGAAAAGTTGATGAAATGTTTGTAAACATTGCACACGCATTGTTGTTACCAGAGACGAGAACTCGGGAAAATGCATATTTGAAGGATTAGTGCATTAGCTCTTGTTAGGGCATATATTTGCATATTTTCCACTATTTATGAAAAATTCTTAACTTGTGCCACCTTATTATTTGTGTGCTAGTGACGTGCAGATTACTCTTTCGTAACTGTTGCAGATGTTGATCAATGTTGCAAGAAGTTATGCAACAAGTCAATGCTGTGAAGAGGGAGGTGTTATCCCAAGCTGCAATGAAGGGGAGGGAGCTTTGGGGGGAAAAGGGAGGATGACCTTCCCCCAAAGGGGTAACTTAACCTAAGAGAGGGAGAGAAAGGAGAAGGAAGAGGGTCTTTAGGGGAGAAGCTGGGATGTCTTCAACCCCTAAAGGGAAACCCTAACCTAAGCCTTGGCCTAAGAAGAAGAGAGGAGTGTTCGCCTGGCTCCAGTCAGACGCATAATGAGAGTTCATCCGAGCACCCGCTCTCTTATAAGGTGTAAATCAGCCAGTTGGCTTAAGCAGCCAGTCAGCTTAGAAGACTTAATCTGGCTTAGAAGGCGTAAAGGGCTTGTTCAGGTGTACATTATTAGGGTTGAGTTGTAGATTGCGCTATTTATTTAATTAAAGCATATATTCTTGACAGTTGGCTTAGAAATCCACCAGTCGGTTTAGAAGGCGTAACCAGCCATTTGGTATACATATAATTAATGAATATCGTTTATATATAAAACCAAAAAAATAAATAAAACACCATTACGTCATTCTATTTATTTAGACGAATTATTGGAATCAATTTCACGAAATATATAGAAAATAAATATTCAATCCTGCACAAAAGATGGAATATATATGATAAAAAATAATAAAAAATAATAATAATATAAGAAATACGAACGAGGAATATATATATATATATATATATATATATATATATATATATATATATTATATATATATATATTATATATATTATATATATATATTATATATATATATATGTATATATATATATATATATATATATATATATATATATATATATATATATACACACAATTATATTAAATAATTAAATATATTGAAAATAAATATATATAAAAATATATTATATATATATATATACTTTATGTTCTACTGCGCTTAACTAAAACACTAAACTCGCACGTAATCGAGTCTACAGTCACATCATTATTGCTTTGCACTACGCAGTAAAACGATTTAACATTATTTCACCGCTCAAGTTATAGGGATGCCTATACTCGATGAAAAGGGCCTTCATATCGTTCAATACTATTTTTATGCCCACTTTACACTCGGTTGGCAAGTTATCTTTAAACATGGCTAGAATACATTTAAAAGCACGCATTTCAAAACCACAACATCATTATTAAATACAAGTTTATAAACACTCCTTTCCAATCGATGGTTTATTCTTACCGATCCGAGTTTTTCAATCGTGAACTCATCTTCACAATGCATAGCGGCAGTTGAAATAATCTAAGTCGTAACGACACCTGTTCATTATATAAAGAAATAGTTCTTCAGGGTGAACGGTGCAGGTGAGCTCAACCCTCTACCGCTCAAGTGCTTTGTACCAAAGTTCATGATATTTCAGAGTCTATACCTTTTAAATAAGCATCCAGCTCTAGACCATTCTCGCCTTGTTCAGTCTTACACTCGGTAAACCCGTCGAGCAGAGTGGTGTATGCGTATTCAAGAACCATATCAAAGTAAAGCATATCCGTAACACGCGCGTCTAATATAGGCTTCAGCTTGCAGAAACCGGCGATTTCTAACATTTTTCGATGACGAAACGGTTTCGCGTAGGGACAAGAACGTTATTATCAGAAGCATTCTTCCACATCAGTCGTATATCAATGCATGGCTGATCGTAATTTATACACAACGTACAAACACTGGCATATGAGGGGGTATCACTAATCTGCTCTCTTCTTGTACCTACACATGCAGGAATTTTATAACGATCCTCACTCCATTTCTCAACTACCACGAAGACTCTATTCATCTCCTCAACACTTAAATAAACAACATTCCGTTTACCAGAGTTTGTTTGTCTACAAGTCTTTTCCAGTACATAGTTAATGGCACCGGTTTTACGACTGAACACGCGCAATGACTTCGTCACGGACACATCATACACGGCATTGAGAATGCTACTCAAAGGAAGTTCCATCGTATTCGAGGAGTGCACGTCCACTCGGTTCAAGCTCTGAGATGACTATGAGCCACAGGCGAGCGGATCGGCTCGACGGGAGGCGTGAGTCACACCATAAGCTGATGAATCGTGTACGGCGTTCTTCCAACGTGAATACTTGTAACCCATTATACTGGGTAGGTGTTTTGAGAAATTTTCCGATACATGAAGCAATCGTGGCCGGTCGATTCGCCGACGGACGTTTTGCCGACAGACATTTTGCCGACGGACGTTTCGCCGAACGGACGATTCGCCGACGGCTATTACGCCGAACGGACGATTCGCCGAACGGACGATTCGCCGAATGGATTGTCATTAATATTTTTATGACAAAATACACACGTTGCCTATCTTAACCTGGACACTCAATTCAAAAGATAAGAGTGTTTTAGCACTTGAACTTATTTTTATATTATATTACATTTCATTTGGAAGACATGAACCCACTTGGGTGAATGGATCTGTCAAGTTTATTCAAGGTTATTCAGTTGAACTCCAAATCTAAATTCCATAACTCTTTATTCGGAGATATTGAAGAATAGGGACCCCAGCCTTCTTTAGTTAGGCTTATAAGGCTAACTAACGAAAATATCACAACCTAACCTAACCAATCGTTAGGTTAACTGTACGCCCTTGACGATTGGTTAGGTTAGGTTATGATATTTTCGTTAGTTAGCCTTATAAAGCTAACTAAAGAAGGCTGGGGTCCCTATTCTTCAATAGCTCCGAATAAAGAGTTATGGAATTTAGATTTGGAGTTCAACTGAATAACCTTGAATAAACTTGACAGACCCCTTCACCCAAGTGGGTTCATGTCTTCCAAATGAAATGTAATATAGTATAAAAATAAGTTCATCAAGTGCTAAAACACTCTTGTCTTTTGAATTGAGTGTCCAGGTTAAGATAGGCAACGTGTGTATTTTGTCATAGAAATATTAATGATAGTCCATTCGGCGAATCGTCCGTTCGGCGAAACAGCCGTCAGCAAAATGTCTGTCGGCAAAACGTCCGTCGGCGAATCGACCGGCCACGGAATAATGATTGAATTTGCAGTCAGACAGTGTGGCTAAAACGCGTTAATCCTTGATTTGCCGGTATCGCTCTTATTCTCCATAAGTTCACACAGGTTACAGTGATAATTCAACTTTAAAACAAACAACCACAACTGCAACCGCGGGGTTGTGACTTCCTGACAACCACAACCACGGAGCTATGAAATCTGACAGAAACGAGCCCAAGATCATCAAATTTGGCCCAATCGTTTCAGAGATAGAGCGATAGAGGTGTTTTAGGGCAAAAAATTACCTTGACCATGACTTATTATGTGACCTTCACCTCGAAACATTCCGAAACATAGTTAGATTGATCAGGCATCCTCAAAAGTATAAGAAACGAGCCCAAGATCATCAAAATCGGCCCGGTAATTCCTGAGATATGGCATCTCAAACACTAATTTAGGTAAGCTAATGAGATATGCAGCAGGGAACACACAATAAGTAATTAAGCCAAAAATACCTGAGATAATGAAAGTACGGTATGGTACAGTAAATGGATTAGGTCAGTAAAATGAAATGCATAAAAGAGCAAATAAACAATCGGATACAAAATAAGGTAAGATGGTTGAAACGTTAAAATAATTGAACAGGCCTACTGTAGTCGTAATAGGAAAGTTAGTTTGCCAGTTGTTTGCATACACTTTTGGGTCTACTCGGTTAGGCAGAGTTTGTGGACTTTTCAGCTTTGAATCCTGAATAGTCTAGCGCGATGTAAAAAACACTGTAGGCCGAGTGGGGCCTACAAGAAGCTTACCGACCTGCGATTTTGACGGAAATAACTCTGGAGACTGACAAGGGCCTACGTGAAGGTTCACCGTACTGCGTTTCGACGTGGATAACTCTGAAGACTGACAAGGGCTTACGTGAAGGTTGACCGTACTGCGTTTCGAAGTAGATAGTCTGAGGACGTATTGACCTACCAGTAGGAGGATGTGTTGAGGGCCCGTGATAGACTTCTTGAAAGGGCGCCGATCGAACTGTGGCGAAGGATGAGTGAAACCAGGGCCACAATGATGAAGCCGGTAGAGTGATGTTTGCTTCCGGCGGGATGAAATTGTAGGTCGCTTCAAGTGTTGATTCGCTTCGTGTATTGTTGAACTGCTGCTTGAGTGTGGATGATTTTTAGTGAACCCTGGCTTATATAGGCTCGGAAGACGGTAACTTTTCGGGGGGCCTTTTTTGGGAAAAAACAAACACCCTTTTGTTTCTCTCTCCTTGAAAACCACGTGTGTTTTTCGGTCTCATGATTCCCAGATGTTTGCGAACGGCGAGGAAAAGAATTTTCTGATCGGTCTCTACATATATACACACACACATATATATATATATATATATATATGAGTAAAACAGTAGATATTATACGAGGGTAATTCAATAAGTATCTGCACTTTTTATTTTCACAATTTTATTTTCACATCTGATAGATTATAAACACATCACTTCTCAACATAGTCTCCCTGTTTCTTAATACACTTAGTCCAGCGATCTACACGCTTCCTAATGCCATCACAAAATAATGTTTTTGGCTGTGTGCGTAGCCAGTTATGCACCGCCTCCTTCAGGTCATCATCGCCTTGGAATCGCTGACCTCTCAAAGCGTCTTTTAGTGGTCTAAACAGGTAAAAATCTGAAGATGCCAGGTCTGGACTGTAGGCTGGATGGTTGAGAACTTCAAATTTAAGTTCTTGAAGGCATTTTCTAGTCTGTGCAGCGGTATGAGGGCGCGCATTGTCGTGTAACAAAATAACACCTTCCGACAATCTCCCTCTCCGATTTGTGCGAATTGCTTGCTTTAACTCATTCCGAAGCATGTCAGAATACGATGCACTTGTTACTGTAGTTCCACCCTCTAGATCAGTGGTCTGCAAACTTTTTTATAATGGGTCACTTATGTCTTATATCGATGTATAATGGGTCAATGCTCAAAATTGTTTTACTACTATTACTTATTTTTATATTTCCTTACAAGTTATAAGGTGTTTTTTATAGGTATATCGAATAAAGACAAATAAACTTAAACAAACCTTTAATAAAATAAAAAATTCAATGTAAAAACTGAACTGTACTAAATCAGTGACTTTTATGGTATTGCTTCATTTCATTTAAAGACAAATAAACTTAAACAAACCTTTAATAAAATAAAAAATTCAATGTAAAAACTGAACTAAACTAAATCAGTGGATTTTTATGGTACTGCTTCATTTTCTTTGAAAGCTTCGAAATGTTTGAGGAATAGTTGGATGTTTTTAGTAAGACACATGAAGTTGAGTTTTCTGCAGTGATTCTTTTCCATGATGAATTTATTATGAATTTCATTTGTGAAAATATCTGCTCACATGTATAACTCGATCCAAATGCTGAAAGAAGAGCAAAAGCTATTTTCTTAAGAGAAGAAAACTTGGACGGAAGAGATGCCCAACATGTAGATATCATATGTAGATGATTTTCTTGTTTTCTCAAGGCTAGTTCTTAAGTTTTTGAATTTATCTGTCCATAAAGACGAACTTCTAAGGTCAATCAGTTCCATCTTCATATCTTCAATTCCAAGGAAGTTGAAATATTTTAATTCCAGCAAATTCTCATGTATTTCATCTGGCTTTATGATAAAGCAAAACATTGGACCGTAGGCCTTAAGATTTTTAAATCTTGATTCTAACTCCATTTTAATGGCATGACTGTAGCTTATAAGCATATTCAAATTGGCATCATTAATTTCTTCGTGCGCATTCAGTGAAAGAAAGTATTTAAATGTCCTTTCATGTTTGTCATCACGAAATACAGCAATCTTTAAACAAAAACTTTGCCATTCCTCGTAAATTTTAAGGATAGTATGTTCTTTACCTTGGAGTCGTAAATTAAAATCATTGAAATGATTTGTAATATCTGTTAAGAACCTTAATTTTAAAATCCAATCTCTTTCCTTAAGCTGAGGGAAACTCTTGCCAATTTCATTTAGAAAAATTTCTATGGCATCGATGCAGGCCAAAAATCTATGCAGGACTTTCCCTCTGCTTAACCAGCGAACTTCAGCGTGCATCAATAAATCCTTATATTCACATTCTATTTCCTCTAAAAAAAATTTAAACTTTCTGTGAGTCAAGGATGAATGTCCGACAATTATGTTAGTAATCTTAACTACAACACTCATTACAGCATTTAACTGTTTCGAGGATGTTTTTGCGCACAAATTTTCTTCATGAATAATGCAGTGAAATGAAAGCATAGGTCTTCCTACTTCTTCTAATAGCTTGATAAATCCAGCGTTGTTTCCTAACATAGCTTGTGCACCCATCTGTTGTCACTGAAAATATTTTTTTTTTCAAATCTAGGCCATTTCCATTTTCAAACTTAAAGAATTCTAGGACTGTGTTCAAGATGTCAATACCTTTCGTAGTGCCTAACATCGGTGAGAGTGCACATAGCTCTTCATGAACAGTAGGAGAATTTATTGCTGCATAGCGAACAACTATTGCCAGCCTAGCAATATTATTTATATCAGTACTTTCGTCAACAGCTAAGCTAATAACATCACTCGAAAGTAAATCAGTCTTAATCTGCTAATTAACGTCCTTAGACATATCGACACGACGCTGAACGGTTCAAGCAGTTAACGGCATTTCTTTTATTCTACTTAGAATTTGCTTTTTGATATGAAAA
Organism: Bathynomus jamesi; assembly: GCA_023014485.1. Taxonomy (NCBI): domain Eukaryota; kingdom Metazoa; phylum Arthropoda; class Malacostraca; order Isopoda; family Cirolanidae; genus Bathynomus; species Bathynomus jamesi. Next base: position 824,239 of record JAJOZX010000509.1, read on the forward strand.
TCAGCGAACAATTCTTCTGAACAGTCAAGGAAAATTTCCTTCAAAAATTCACCTTCAGTAAAGGGTTTACCATATCTGGCTAGCCCAAGTGATGCCAGAACTACAGAACTTAAGAATACTTCCTTTCTGCTTGCTGGCATTCTGTACACATTTTTTAATGTATCCATTTTTCTTCCGATCCCATTTTAGACAGAGAGGCTTCGTGTTTTGATGAATCATGACGTTCAATATTGTAAGAGCGAGCGTAATAACTTCTGAACAAAGAGTGCATTGAACACGGTTGTTGTGCTGAACGCATGCATAGTCTTTCACCCACACCGGTTGAAACAGTCTTTTCCTTTTTGATTTTGGCTCAGACATGGGTTTTAATCTGCAAAGCCACAAAATCCTTATTTTCCTATTTAATAAATATGAAGATATTGAGGCAATATTATTAGAAATTATTAGAAATATAACACTGGGCAACACGTATTTTATTGAATGATATCTGACACTTGATTCTAGGTAATTTGGGTGCGCTGAATATGAATTTCAACTCGGTTTGGCTCTATCAGGTCCTGATTCTTGTCGACAGCCTATGTGCCATTTTCCAGATTTTTCAAATTAGGACTAAAAAATTAAGTCATGTGTTAAATTTTTTTTTCAAGTTTCATGAATACAAGCAGTTCAAACTACAGTAAAATTACATTATAACGATAGAAATGACTTAAAATAAAAACAAACAGATATGAAGCTTTCACTGTGGCAAAAATTTTCTTTTGTAAGACTTTCTAGCGTATTTGCTTGTTGATGGCAGGTCTCTTTTCAAGCACCAGCAGTAATCAGCCATCATGTGGGAATCCCAGCGGCCTTGGTACCGTTCCTCCATAATTTTGATATCTTGGTGGAATCTCTCCCCTTGTTCGTCACTTACATCACCTAAATTACTTGGAAATTGGTCAAGATGGCTATTCAAAAAATGCATTTTTATGCTCATATTGCAACCTAACTCTTTGTAGTCCCTTAAAAGTTTTTTTTACGATTTCTTCGTAGTTATCTGCCCTATAATTGCCTAAAAAGTTTTCTATCAAGTCCACGAATGAGAACCAGCCATTTTTTTCGCGTTCATTCATGACATTAGGAAAATTGCTGTCTTTAATCATTGTTCTTATTTGTGGACCGTCGAAAATTTCCGCCTTGATTTTTTCATAACTTAAACTTGGAAATTTTGAAGTTATTTATTTGAAACACTCGCCGTTCGTATCTAAAGCTTTTACATATTGTTTAATGAGGCCTAGTTTTATATGCAGAGGAGGAAATATGATTTTATCTCTGCTCACTAAAGGTGGATTAATTACGTTTTTTTCTCCGACAGTAAGTGATGTTCGTGCTGGCCAGATTTGTTTGAAATAATGTTCTTCCTTGGCTCTGCTGTCCCATAAGCAAAGGAAGCAGGGATATTTAGTATACCCTCCTTGTTGTCCTAGCAGAAAATTAACCATTTTTAAGTCAACACATATGATCCACTCGTGCTCCCTATATTTGATAAGATTTAAAACCTTTTCTATATGTTCATACTTTTCTTTTAATTTTGTTGAGTGCCCAATCAGTATCGAGCCGTATAGATTGCCATTATGCAACAACACACACTTAAGACTTCTTTTCGAACTGTCTAAAAACAAGCGCCAATCATTTGCATCGTAAGACTCAACCCCCATCTTCTTTAACAAACCAACTATGTCGCAGCAATATACTAAACTATCCTCTGTTCTAAAATATTTAACAAGTTCTTCTTCTCTTTTTCTGTAAAATGAAATGTATGTGTTTGAAGTAAGCAAGTTTTTCTCTTTAAGTCTTGAAGCTAAAATTTCCGCAGCCTTTTTTGGCAAATTTAGATCCCTTACAAGATCATTCAACTCGGCCTGGTTAAACTTTTGCGGATCGTTTTGACTTTCAAATACGCTGGGGTCAAAATCGGTGTCTGACTCCTCAAAGTGCATAACAATATTTTCAGGAACATTTTCAACTAATTCTTGAGTTGGCAGACCCTTAAATTTTGGAATGGGGATCTCATTTGAATGTAGCACAGGTCGTATCGCGGTGTCGAAATTTGGGTACTCGATACAATGTTTATTTTTCTTAGTGAAGTCCGAAGTCTTGACAAAGCAAAGGTAGCAATCGGTCTCGTGGTTAGTAGGCTCTCGCCACACCTGATATGGAAAAAAAATTGTAAAGCGTTAACAAAAGCGACGAGAGACTTGTTTTTATGAATTTTATCAAAAGTTATCACCCAAACATTTAACATTTCTATGTGTTTCAACCTTATGCAATATTTGAGATTCTTATAAACATTTTCTGTAAATTTTTGTTTATGTACCTAAGTTACAATTACATTTAGGTAAGTTACAGTATACTAGTGATTAAATTACGTAGTTTTATGAAATCATAAACTTACCATCGGAACTCCAAAAGGTATTTTTGAATCCGAACCCTTTGTCCAATGTCGCAGTCTTTCAATGCATATAGTGCAGGCTTTATGTGGAGCCCACGATTTATCTTGGTCCCCCAGTTTTATGCCAAAATAAGCTAAGTAAGCTCTTTTACGAAGTCAGTTATATTTGCTCGTTGATGTGGAAGTGTAAAATTTCCACATATATAACAGAAGGAATCAGGGTTGTTTTTGCATTTGAACTTTCTAGTGCTTGATGACATATTGCTTGATTGTTCTGCCAATTTGTAAAGGTATTTAAAGCCCTTAATTCATATAAATTTAAGAAAATCTGAAATATAAACACAAAAATTAGTTTAAATAGGTACTTATTATGAAATAGGTACTTACAATCTATGAAATTAAACTAGAAACACGGATGAGTAGGTACAATATAAATTACGTCTAATTAAATCAACTATATTAAATCACGATGACAAAATTACTCACTAAATCATATGCCAATTCAAAATTATGTTAATGCCCAAACTTAATTAAGTAACTCAACTGACTGACTGACTGACTGACTGACTGATTGAATTGACTGATTAACTCTGGAAACGAGTCGCTTTTATATATTTTAGTTGTCCCTCTAGAATACTCTACAGAGAACAGGAACGCTCGAGAAAATTTTAGAATTCTATGATATTTTTAGCTTAATTTACTAATATTAAAATGGGTTAAAAATGACAAAATTAAAAATATTTTTAGGGGTGTTACATATAAAAATATACATAATACAACAATACCATAACAATAGGTACAAATACCTAGATAAAAACCTAGTTGCATAATGTGTAACTGCAAAAAGACTTAGCGAGTATTGAAAAAAAAACCTTTTTATGAATACGACGAAAGAGGAGGGGTGTTGAGCAAAATCAGGACCTGATAGAGCAAAACCGAGTAAAAATTCGTGCTCAGCGCACCCAAATTACCTAGAACTAACTGTCAAATCTAATTCAATAGACAAAAATTTGAAATTTGTTCCCCAGTGTAATGTATTATAGAACTTATAAGTTATAACTATAATTGTAAAATATTACGCAACATCCTAAAGGTACCAAATACCCAAACATCAAATTAGCTGTAATCTTGTTACTTGAACGCTAAGCAAGATATTTTTTATTGATTGAAAAATGCGATTCACATGGCGCTGCAACAAAGAATGAATCTTCGCAACGCCACATGAGCCACATGTGGCCAAAATTGTATGAGCCACAGGTGTAGCATTTGGCTATGAAACATTAAATGCTATTCTTTAAAACCATATGAATCACATGTAAACACACTTTTTTTGCTTTCACACGATAGAAAATGATATAAAAATATAATACACACCTTCACTTGCGGCGTCAAACCGGTAACTGGCTCCAGGGAACAATCGGCAACTCTAGCGTTACAGGAAGTCTCAGTGTTGCCAAATGGCAGTAAACGTGTTCATTATGTATAACAATTTAACAAAAATCATTATTACAGAACTATTCAAGAACGTGACATGTGTTTCTAGAACAGTTTTTTCCAACGGTTTATCAATTTGTCTTATTATATTTAAATATAACTTTTTTTTTGTGGTGGGTCACCATAATTTTTCAGCGGGTCACCAAGTGACCCGCGGGTCATAGTTTGCCGACCATTGCTCTAGATAATGTTCAAGGATAACTTTACCTGCTGACAGATGCGCTTTGAACTTCTTGCAACGGGAGATGCTGGATGCTTCCATTGCATGCTCTGTCGTTTGCTCTGGTTCATAGTGATGGATCCAGGTTTCATCTCGGTTTTCATTCTCGACCATCCAGCCTTACGGTCCAGACCTGGCACCTTCAGATTTTTACTTGTTTGGACCACTAAAAGACGCTTTGAGAGGTCAGCGATTCCAAGGCGATGATGACCTGAAGGAAGCGGTGCATGACTGGCTACGCACACAGCCAAAAACATGCTTTTGTGATGGCATTAGGAAGCTTGTAGATCGCTGGACTAAATGTATTGAGAAACAAGGAGACTATGTTGAGAAGTGATGTGTTTATAATCTATCAGATGTGAGAATAAAATTTTGAAAATAAAAAGTGCGGATACTTATTGAATTATCCTCGTATATTTCGATTTTTAAAAGGCGTTTGACAAAGTTCCCCAAAAGATATTATTACCTAAACTTCATTCTCACAGAATTGATGGTAATGCTCTCAAATGGATTGAAAATTGGCTAAGCGGACGTGAACAAAGAGTGGTCATTAATGGCAAAACGTGTAACTAGAGAAATGTAACTAGCGGCGTAACTCAGGGATCAGTTCTCAGACCAGTTCTTTTATTATTCATATCATTAACATCGCCAAAGAAGTTAACAGCTTATTGTATTTCAAAATCTACGTGTGACACCAAACTGGAGAAACGAAAATAATCAGCGGCGGAACATTTGCAGATTTAATTACTCGAGTGGGCAGAAATTTGGCAAGTGAACTTTAATATTCATAAATCTAAAAACGTTACATATCGGTAGAAACAATGTCAGAAAAATATTGTTGGTGTGACAAGACACTAACGAGTGTTACAGAAAAGAAAGATTTAGGTATTATTGTTGCCGACACTCTTAAACCAAGTAAGCAATGTATCGAAGCGGTTAGAAAAGCAAGTAGAATCTTAGATCACTTGAATTTAAGTCCAAAAACCAATGCTGACATTATTTAATTCCTTAGTACGTCCCTACATAGAATACTGCGTTCACTTCTGGTCCCCATATTTGCGACAGGACATAGATAGACTGGAAAGAGTGCAGCGACGGCCGACTGAGATGTTTCCCAGACTTAGACAAGCCATATGAAGCCGGTAAAAGGCGGATTCGTGGAGATTTAATGTGTCGATATTTACAACAACCCAACTAAATTATCCATATAAAATTCACAATATAAGAGCAAAAAGTAAATAAAATTGATTAAGTATTAAATTCGTGGAAGCTTCTTTACACTCCCACCTGTCGTATTATGCTCGCTGCCATAGTTACCGTATCCAACTCTGTTATTAGTACCGACGTATCCAAATTAAATTTACGTACAAACATATAATATTAATACTGGAATAGATTCCAACCTGCATGCAAGTTGGTTTGGTGTTAGGTTAGGTGGAATGATTCAAGATAAGCATATGATGAAACGAGGCTAGGCCACGTGAAATTGGGCTAGGTTGGGTTGATTAGGTTAATTTGGTTAGTGTAGGTTTAGTTATGTTAAGTCAGGGTTAAGCTATGATGGATTTGAAGTAGAATTTTCGAATCCTTAATTACTGTACCCTCCAAACAATGGTCGCCTAAAATGTTTGCATAGAAGGTGGCAAAAAAAACTCATAATACCATAATACTTATACTCGTAATAATACTTATAATAAAACGTTTTTATCACTTTGTAGAACGTTCATAAACATTTTGATCATTCATTTAACATCTTTGTTTGCTGGGTTGCTGTAAATAGTTTATTATTAGTACGCATTAATACTAACAAAAAACGTGAATAAATTTGCATAATCTTTACTTTCATGTTTGAAATTAACGTAAACTTTTCGAATTTTTAATTGATAAAGTTAAAAGTAACTGTCCCCACGCTTTTAAAATTTAATTTAAAGGTTTATCTGCATGGGGTGAGTGTTCATGCATGATATTCCATATATAGCCTATATAAGAGTATATTACATTCATGGTGATGAACATCATAAGTTAGATTATTTGACATTTTTCTAAATTTTACCCTCTTCGTAAGTGAACAATTGACATTACAGTATTTACGGAGTTAGTGATTCAACCATGAATCGAGTTAACAGTGATTTAGTAACCATGAATCGAGTTAACAGTGATTTAGTAACCATGACAACTGTGCACTTATCCCGATCATGACACCGATGTAACAGTGATTTGTCGCAGTGTTTACATCGGCGGCTCACCTCCTGTCAGCCCACTACAACGCTCCTCAGTCAGTCTCTCGGCGCGTCACAGAGTACGCCTGTGCACTTGTGGCTTCGCATATCTTCACGTCTTGTGGTGAATACAAATTAATTAATTGTATATTATACTATAACAGAATAATACTGCGTGTGTTGGCTTGCGAGATGGGAGGACAGTCAGTGGTGACGGGAAGCAGCGGCTGCACTCCCCCTCCCCCACACCGGCGCGGTATAGAGTTAACCGTGAAATCGTGTTGTCCGTGACTGTGGACTGTCCCTCAATCATGGATAACAGAGTGGGTACTGTACTAACGATTTGAGAAGCGGAAAAGCGCAAGGAATTATAGAAAAAAACGACGAAAAGAAACTTCTGCTTAATTATTAGAGGGAAGAAGTTCAAAGGATGAAGAGAACAGATAAAGGGTCGTAAAAACATTATCGTTAATGAAACTTCCAAAATGAGAACGCAGAATACTTGAAAGAGTGGAGTAGCTTCGTTTTCAATTTTGAATTAATCAAGTGTCTATACACACACACACACACACCACACATACACACACACACATACACACACACACACCTCGTTTCAACGGTAGAATTTTTAACTTTCTGTATTGTTATTATTATTATTACTATTATAATTATTATTATTTCTAATAATAGTAATTTCTTAAGGCAGGGATAAAAAGCCAGTGGCTTCATTTACTGGGTAAAATCGCATTCAGGAAAAAATTGTTGTTTTTTACTAAAGTGTATTGAAGATATTTTCTTTACAATTATCACAGTTCGTTGCATTAGTGTTCTTGTTGCTCGTACGTTATTTGCAATCAAGAATATATACGAAATAAGACTGCCAAACAAGGTAATTTTTTTAGACGGTCATATAAAAGATTGTATATTCCATCAAACATTCCCAAAATATTTGATGATTTTTTACCATCTGTACATGGGTAAACATAATTTTTGACCGCAAATCCTGTCTGTACCCACAATAAACAAAAAGCAAAATAAAATTAACAGAACAGGAGCATCAGTATTTTAAAATATTAAAAATTAGTAACTAAATTACTTAAAAGAAAGCAAAATACACTTTTCTTGGAATACTTTTTAATATACCTTTGTTAAAATACAGATTAAAAAATGTTTATAGTGTGGCACTTACACTTTTTTTAATTTATCAGTACTGCATAATCAAATGAAACCTAATCAGAAGAAAACAAGTAATGCAATGAGTGCTGCATATTCAGGGTAATAAAAAGCTGTCATTAATACCTACTGGATGGAATTTATATCACGATATTAGAGTAAAATATTTATAACTTGTGTGTTTTAAGAAAAGTTTCCGTAAAAAAATAATACAGAGTGGTCCAAAAGTCACTATTTTGCTGAAATAATTATATTTCTATTTTATTTCCTACAGGCCATAGATGATGATGGATGTACAAGAAGGTGTGATGGCAGTAACACTACGTATCCAAGGGAAGAAATGCAAAGAAATTCGAGATTCATTCACAAACCAGGACCCACAGACAAAGCAATTCGTGAGCTGGTCAATACATTTAAAAGAACAGGATATGTTCATGATGAGGCAAGATCTGGACGTCCAGGTACCTCCCAAGAAAATTTCGAATTGGTAAGAGATACCTTTGAAACGAATCCTAGAATGTCAACTCGCACAGCATCACGTAGACTGAGCATACCAAAAACTCCATGTCACTATGTACACATCGTTCGGGCGTACCTTCATGAGCTCTTACCAAATCAGTGGATTGGACGTGGTGGAAACAGCCCTGGGCAGCACAATCTCTGGATTTAACATCATTAGACTTCTTTGCGGGGGACTTTATAAAGTCTGAGGTTTAAAAAAACAAGAGTTATAGACCTGCAGCATCTGCGAACCCACATCGTCACGACAGTCGCTAAAACAACCCCAGAGATGCTTGAGAATGTTTGCCGCAATGCAGTGGACAGATTTGAGATTTGCAGAGATAGTGATGATGCTCACGTCGAATATTAGACCTAAACTTGATAAATAAATATACATCTAATTATGTTATTACATTTTTAACCTTAAATGCTATTATTTCAGAAAAATAGGGACTTTTGGACCACCCTGTTTTTTGGCTAAGGAAGCTTTTGTAATTAATAAATTTACCGTGCTGAAGTTTAGTCATTTCTTAGGAAGAAAAAATAATTGTCATACAATGATAAATATTACACACCAACTTGCTCTTTTCAAAATGACTACTGTAGTAGAGACAGTAAAAGTATTGCGGTCTAGGGGCGGGATATTTTTGGTAGTTCAAGCGGAAGGCTGTTATTACCCTTTGGGTAATACATAGTTACCGTAGAGTCAAAAGCAATATAATATTATAATATTTTATTGTACCTTTTTTTTCAACGAAAATATCATGACTTAACCTAACCAATCGTCAAAGATAAATTTTAAATTAAAATTTTTTTTTGTTGTACAGTCAAAAATAAGCAATCCAAGAATAAGCACCCCAAAGTCCCCAATCCAAGAAAAAGCACCCCAGTTAGACCCCAATCCTGAAACAGCACCCCAGTTCGACCTCAATCCAAATTAAAGGATTTTAACATAAAATTTAAAATTTTTTTTTAATGTTTACGAAGGATATTGCAATAAAAAAATTAGAACAACATGATTAAAATAAAAATATTGAAATAAGGTTAATTGAATGCCAGGTTAGGTCAACTGCACGCCCTTGACGATTGATTAGGTTAAGTCGTGATGTTTTCGTTAAAACTAACGAAAATATCACGACTTAACCTAACCAATCGTCAAGAGCGTACAATTAACCTAACCGAACATTCAATTAACTATTTTAGAGCAGTGGTAGTCAAACCGGGGTACGCGAGGGGTTTCCTGAAGGTACGTAAGCTCTGCTGCAAAAACAAGCAAGTTGGTTAATCAATTATAAAATGAATTTATACAATTATAATTATGATCTATCATTTAAATTTTTTTGAAAATATGTATTATAATAATTTATTTATAATATTAATATTTAATTATAAATTTAACTCAACATTGGTACTCAGTTGCTTTTGCACACTGAAGTGCGCTGGCTCTCACGAGGAAAGGTATTAACACGACTTTTTGAACTTAGGAATGAAGTGAGAAGTTTACTTAACAGCCGAAATTCAGACTTATTAAAATTTATAGAAAATGAGGAGTGGCTTTGTAAACTGAGTTATTTGGCAGATATATTCACCAAATTAAACGAACTTAATCTTCAACTTCAGGGGTATGACAAAAATATATTGCAGGCACAAGAAAAAGTCAAGGGATTTTTTGGGAAAGTTTTATACTGGATAAAGTGCATAGAAGACAATAATACCACACCTTTCCAAATATTCAGCGAATTTTGTCACGAAAACGAGTTTCTTCTCAGTGACTCAGTTATGAATATTATAAAGTAGCATTTAGTGAGCCTTCGTGAAACATTTTTGCATTACTTTCCATGTATTAATAGAGATTCCCCACAAAATGAATGGATAACGAATCCGTTTTCGAACCTTGCTGTGTCTAATGCGGAGCTTTCCGCTCGTTTAAAAGAACAATTGATTGAATTGGCAGCTGACAGCTCACTTAAACATAAATTCAATGACTTTTCTGTCTCCGAGTTTTGGAAATTGGCCCATATTGAATACAAAGAATTAAGTGAATTTGCTATCAACAAACTACTTCCATTCCCGTCCACCTATTTATGTGAAAAGGGATTTTCGGCACTGACAGCTATCAAGTCGAAAGAAAGAAACCGCCTACATCCAGAAGCTTGCCTCATAATGGCACTCACAAATGTTCGTCCGCGAATAGAACAACTTGTTAGTGACAAACAGTCCCACCCATCGCATTAATTACTTGTAAGTATTTAAAATATATATTTTAAAAGCTCAGACGATTTCTAATTAACTGTATTAGATTCTAATATTTCCCTGAGTTAAAATTTGTGTAAATTGCTTGAGTTGTGTAAAATGTAAATTGTATAATTAAAATGCCATGATATATATATATATATATATATATATATATATATATATATATATATATATATTCATCTAATAATTAGGTGGTCGTAAATAAAAATCGTTTGATAGCTTCATATTCTGTGTAAATTGTATAATAACATTTTTATTTTGGAAACTGAGGGGGGAGGAGGTACGCCATAATAAAAAAAACAAACTAAAGGGGTACGTCAAGGAAAAAGTTTGAATACCACTGTTTTAGAGCAACTAACTCCATGTTAACTCCATTTTAGAGCAATCCAAGAATAAGCACCCTCGTTCGACCCGAATCCAAGCAAAAGCACCTTAAATTGATTTCGGGTGCTTATTCTTGGATTGCTCAGATATACGCGTGTGTGTGTTTGTGTGTGTACACACACACATATATATATATATATATATATATATATATATATATATATATATAAGCAAACAACCACAGAGAAAAGGAAAAAAACACGAAATCCGAGCGCTTTCGTGATATATTCACATCTTCAGGGAAAAACAAGTAATAGGCAGATTTTACAAAGTAAACGAATTAAATACACAAATGAAAAAAATTCCCATTCGGCAACTCAATTTAAAAACCATAAAACATTCTAAAGATTTTTTCAATAGATAACTTAATCTGAAGAAAGCTAAATTATTGAATATAAAAGAACTATATAGATGAAATTAGACAATTAACATGTACAGAGAACAAAAATTATTATAACAGTTATAAGAAATAGTATTTAATTAAAGCAAGCAATTAAGTGGCAAGAATTTAATGAAAACAAAAGGAATGGTGCCAACATCTTACAGAATATTCCAAACTTCTACAAACAATCTGAAAAAACTCTCCCAATAGCCAACCTGATCAAAAGTCTAATAAACCACCAAGCACACAAAGATTATATACGAAATAAATACTACAATGCACATATAAAAATGTTAACAGTTCTTAAAATAATATTTAACCAAAACAAACCGTTGAGGGGAAAGAATGCGGTCAAGAAACCAATAGGCCCTACGCCAACTTTCTAATTATGTACGGGTCTAATTTATACAGCCCAAGGCTTATATTAAGGACCAAATCCACATTATTCTTGATCACACTAGATTCAATTATATTTCTGCTAACAATAGATTTACTAAACCTTAATTTGGAGGCATTTTTCCAGTCAATGGGGGTGATTAGTATCTCTTACGTGAATGAAAATGGGGTTAGATTCTTGGCCAATTCTTATACTGTATTGATGTTGCTTAATACGTAACTCAAGGGACTTACCAGTTTGGCCTATGTAAAATTTATTACATATTGTGCATGGAATTTTATATACACAACCCTGTTCACTTAAAGGCGAGTTCTTAATCAATGAATACTTAATTACATCTAAATTTCTGAACGCAATATTTACGTTAAAATTCCTCAGCAGATTCGGCAGATCAAGGAAATTTTCCCTGAATGGTAACACTAACAAATTTTTTGTGTTATAAGGAATCTTGTCCTTTACTTCGTAGAAGGTTTTCTTTGCCATTTTTAAGGATTTATCTATGCAGTTCTTTGGATATTTTAAATCAAACGCAATTTTGTATATTTTACTAATTTCGTCATCAATGAACTCTGGGCTACAAATTCGTAAGCCTCTTAGGAACAAAGCAGAAAGAACGGATCGTTTTACGTTAATGTGGTGAGCAGAATAATAATGTATGTAGGAGCAATTATTAGTGGGTTTTCTGTAAATATTGTACTTGAACTTTTTTCCAGACCTATATATTAAAACATCTAAAAAAGGGATCGAAGAATCTGTTTCTATTTCAACTGTAAAATTGATAGAGGGAATTAAATTATTAAGTTTGGGTAAGAATTCATCGAGATTTAAAGATACTGGCCAAAGACAAAGAACATCATCTACATATCTAAACCATGGAACATAATTTGGCAGAATCTTCCTTAATAACTTACTTTCAAAAAACTCCAAATATATGTTGCTTAAAATGGGGGAGAGGGGGTTTCCCATCGCCATACCAAATTTCTGCCTAAAATATTCATTATTGAACACAAATTTCGAGTCTACTATGCACAGCTTAATTAATTCTATAATTGTAGCCACAGATAATGGCAAAATATGCTTAATCATTTCTTCCGAAAGAAACACTGATAGATCCTCCACCGGGACTCTTGTAAATAAAGCGGTAACATCAAAGCTTACCAATATAAAATTGTAATTGACACTGTTACTATTTAATTTTTCCACAAGGTCTACATTATTAGTTATGTGTGATTGTGAAATTGTGCCCAGCAGGGGATTAAGAATGGAAACAAGCCATTTGGATAGCTTATATGAGGTAGATCCTATAGAGCTAACAATAGGCCTTGCAGGATTATTTATGAGTTTTAATCAGGGCATACATATAGGGTAATGACGGTGAAGTACTCAAAAACTGCTTAAGTAGTATTTCTTTACCATTCAAAAGTTGCTTAATTTTCTTGTTAAATGCACTGTTCAGTTTCAAGGGGATGTTTTATGGTTTTTAAATTGACTTGCCGACTGGGAATTTTTTTCACTTCTGTATTTAACTCGTTTACTTTGTAAAATCTGCCTATTACTTGTTTTTCCCTGAAGATGTGAATATATCACGAAAGCGCTCGGATTTCGTGTTTCTTTTTCCTTTTCGCTGTGATTGTTTGCTTATTAATAAGATCACGTGTTATTCTCTGATTTTACTGCATAATGGATACCACGCGCCACTTCGAGACCTTCTCTTTGCTTTTCCTTGGCCTAGCACTGTTTGTTTCTACCTTTTGTTTGGCTTTAGTTAAGTCACACAAGCGAAAGGTTCACCTGATATTTCTAAGAAGATGTCTAAGTGAACAAGTTCTCCCCACCTCTTTACTCCCTAATAGACTTCTGAATTTGAGAGAACGTCCCTTCGATGAATTCCAGAGAATAGTGTTGCAGAATCATATAGAAATTACTAAGATTGAAGTCGAAGAAACTTTTAAAGTTACCAGGGCGAGAAGATGTAGTTTTGACAGGGCAATTCCACCTGAATGGAAACAGCGGTTATTGGACTATTGTTATAACAAATTTAGACGAGAATGTAGTGTTGTGAAGGAAAGAAATTGGATATTAAATTACAAATTCTAACTGAACGAAGTGATTGGATGCTAACCCAGGATTTGTGATAAATCTATCAGATAAAGTGTTAAATAAAAATACGGTCACGGCTTTTGAATATGGAATAAATTTTTCAGCAGCTAAAAAGGATGTGCACTGTGTAGAAATAGCTAAGGCTTTCTGTAACTTAGAAAAATATAATGATTTACCTATAGAGGATGTGAATATTTGTAAAGGTCTAGTATATAGTGCCATGTCTAAACCCTCTATTCCAAATTGTCCACAGAGGTTTTTCGACTCTTAAGAAGCGTTAAGAAAAGATCAGAATCTACATATAATCAAAGCCGATAAATCAAATGCCCTAGTGATCCTCAATAAAGACGTTTACCTAGAAAAAATGTATGACCTTTTGAATGACGCGGACACTTACGTGAAATTAAGGAACAATCCACTTGAAACTATGAACAGTGCATTTAACAAGAAAATTAAGCAACTTTTGAATAGTTAAGAAATATTACTTAAACAGTTTTTGAGTACTTCACCGTCATTACCCTATATGTATGGCCTGATTAGAACTCATAAGCCAAATAATCCTGCTCTATAGCTCTATAGGGTCTATCTCATATAAGCTATCCAAATGGCTTGTTTCCATTCTTAATCCTCTCCTGGGCACAATTTCACAGTCACACATAAATAATAATGTAGACCTTGTGGAAAAATTAAGTAGTATCAGTGTCAATTACAGTTTTATATTGGTAAGCTTTGATGTTACCGCTTTATTTACAAGAGTCCCGGTGGAGGATCTATTAGTGTTTCTTTCGGAAGAATTGGTTAAGCATATTTTGCCATTACCTGTGGCTACAATTATAGAATTAATTAAGCTGTGCATAGTAGACTCGAAATTTGTGTTCAATAATGAATATTTTAGGCAGAAATTTGGTATGGCGATGGGAAACCCCCTCTCCCCCATTTTAAGCAACTTATATATGGAGTTTTTTGAAAGTAAGTTATTAAGGAAGATTCTGACAAATTATGTTCCATGGTTTAGATATGTAGATGATGTTCTTTGTCTTTGGCCAGTATCTTTAAATCTCAATGAATTCTTACCCAAACTTAATAATTTAATTCCCTCTAGCAATTTTACAGTTGAAATAGAAACATTACCTGTGGTTACAATTATAGAATTAATTAAGCTGTGCATAGTAGACTCGAAATTTGTGTTCAATAATGAATATTTTAGGCAGAAATTTGGTCTGGCGATGGGAAACCCCCTCTCCCCATTTTAAGCAACTTATATATGGAGTTTTTTGAAAGTAAGTTATTAAGGAAGATTCTGCCAAATTATGTTCCATGGTTTAGATATGTAGATGATGTTCTTTGTCTTTGGCCAGCATCTTTAAATCTCAATGAATTCTTACCCAAACTTAATAATTTAATTCCCTCTATCAATTTTACAGTTGAAATAGAAACATTCTTCGATCCCTTTTTTAGATGTTTTAATATATAGGTCTGGAAAAAAGTTTAAGTACAATATTTACAGAAAACCCACTAATAATTGCTCCTACATACATTATTATTCTGCTCACCACATTAACGTAAAACGATCCGTTCTTTCTGCTTTGTTCCTAAGAGGCTTACGAATTTGTAGCCCAGAAATTAGTAAAATATACAAAATTGCGTTTGATTTAAAATATCCAAAGAACTGCATAGATAAATTCTTAAAAATGGCAAAGAAAACCTTCTACGAAGTAAAAGACAAGATTCCTTATAACACAAAAAATTTGTTAGTGTTACCATTCAGGGAAAATTTCCTTGATCTTTAAGTGAACAGGGTTGTGTATATAAAATTCCATGCACAATATGTAATAAATTTTACATAGGCCAAACTGGTAAGTCCCTTGAGTTACGTATTAAGCCACATCAATACAGTATAAGAATTGCCCAAGAATCTAACGTCATTTTCATTCACGTAAGAGATACCAATCACCCCCATTGACTGGAAAAATGCCTCCAAATTAAGGTTTAGTAAATCTATTGTTAGCAGAAATATAATTGAATCTAGTGTGATCAAGAATAATGTGGATTTGGTCCTTAATATAAGCCCTGGGCTGTATAAATTAGACCCGTACATAATTAGAAAGTTGGCGTAGGGCATATTGGTTTCTTGACCGCATTCTTTCCCCTTAACGGTTTGTTTTGGTTAACTGTTATTTTAAGAACTGTTAACATTCTTATGTGTGCATTGTAATATTTCTTTCGTATATAATCTTTGTGTGCTTGGTGGTTTATTAGACTTTTGATCAGGTTGGCTACTGGGAGAGTTTTTTCAGATTGTTTGTAGAAGTTTGGAATATTCTGTAAGATGGCACCATTCCTTTTGTTTTCATTAAATTCTTGCCACTTAATTTCTTGCTTTAATTTAATACTATTTCTTATAACTGTTATAATAATTTTTGTTCTCTGTACATGTTAATTGTCTAATTTCATCTATATAGTTCTTTTATATTCAATACTTTAGCTTTCTTCAGATTAAGTTATCTATTGAAAAAAATCTTTAGAATGTTTTATGATTTTTAAATTGAGTTGCCGACTGGGAATTTTTTTCACTTGTGTATTTAACTCGTTTACTTTGTAAATTCTGCCTATTACTTGTTTTTCCCTGAAGATGTGAATATATCACGAAAGCGCTCGGATTTCGTGTTTCTTTTTCCTTTTCTCTGTGGTTGTTTGCTTATTAATAAGATCACGTGTTATTCTGTGATTTTACTGCATATATATATATTTTTTTTTAACATTAAAATTAACCAACTGGTTAGGTTAATTGAATGAATATATCAGGTTGTAACATAAATTCTGCTCGATTAGAAAACGGACGATAGATAATAGAATAACCTCAAGATAATGTGAAATAGTTTTAGAAATATTGGAAAGTACACGCGGCAACAGGTTCGCACAGGTTTTATCACGATACAGAATGACAGGCTAGTGTAGTCTTAGACTAGTGTAGGAGTAGGCTAATGAATATTTTCTCTAGTATTTTTCATATCGTTACAACGCCACCCCTACGATATTACTGTAATTGAAAAAACATGGAGCCCACGAAAGAGCATATTCGACATGTGATGCTGTATGAGTAAGGTAGGTTGATTTTCCGCACTTTTTTAGATATCGACTTTGGACTAGTCGAGATAGTCAGGGCTTAATATGATAATAACTGACAAAACATTTCAGATCCCTAGCTTTAACCGTTTTTTGAGGAAACCGTTTCAAAAATCGTCAAAAAATCGTACCGAAAAATACCGCATTTTTGCGATTTTCGGCCGAAAAAATCATGCTATTTTCATAAAAAAATCCTGGAAAAAGTTACAATTTTATTGAAAAAAAGTTAAAAAAACATGTACAGAGTCAAATGGACACATTTAGATCCCAAGATCATCATCATTTTCACTGTAAGAGCCCTTAGAAGCAAAGGAAGGCCTCATCTGGCGGCTTAGGGCTTTGGCCAGAGTGTGTTTGTGCCTTGATTCGAGTCCATAAACAGTATGGGAAACTTCAGATGTCAGCTTCACGGCCCTTTCAACACTCTGAGAATGTGAAGGCAGATCAGGCAGCTCCAGCTTGGTGCCATTCAGCAATGCTTCTTGAAGCTCCTGGTCAGAAAAGTCTTCTGTGAGAGCGGGTTCACAGATGCCACTTTGTGAAAGGTTGATTAGTCTGACCAGTGGGTAGCTTCAATGTTGATGGCTGTGATCTTCTTCAGCCTCTTCTTGGCTGGCTTCCCACTTCTGAAAGAATAATAATGAATTTATTTTTTATTCCAGTTTAAGATTTAATCCCTATTAGTCTCAGAATTGCTGATTTAATTTAACTTAAATTAAAAAAAAAAAAAAACCTAGTTCTATAAATCCCCATAATCGAATTTTTTTCAGAAAGAAGGTAAGATTATTTCCATTATCAGGGAGGAGGGGGGAATTGGGATAAGAAAATGTGAAAAAAAAATTCGATTATGGGGATTTATAGAACTCGGGCCTTTTTTTTATTAAATAAATCCCCATAATCAAATTTTTTTTTCAAATTTTTTAAATTAATAAATGCTTACCTGATGGACAGAATTTTCTTGAGAGCAGCTTTTCTCACTTCCAAGTCATCAGACTTCATCATGGAGTACAGCACATTCTCGGGCAGCAAGGGAAAAGCATTGTACTTCAGGTTCTTGAAAGCAACACCCTGGATTTCTTCAGACTGCTGCTTGATCCTCTGGATCATGTTGAAGATGTACAGCTGCTGATTGTGGAACTTGCTGTCCCTTTTGATCTCAAACCAACTGACTGCATACACTTCCACAATGAATTTGATGGCCTGGTAAAGCTTATCCTGTAGTTCTGGAGGGTAAGCACCGCTGGTCCACAGACACATCAATCTAATTGCCAAAGTCAACCATCTTGCATGGTTTAATGGGCCAATTTTCCAGGCAGCAAATCTTGGGTTGACTTTGCCCCTGGAAGATTCCAAGCACATACTCCAAAAGAAGCCTCTGGTCGCTACTGAGATCATTCAGTGTCTCCTCAGCAAATTCCATGTCATCCAGGGGGCCACTCAGTTTGGTGAATTCCACTTGTGGCAGATCTTGGTAGTCAATTTCAAAGAGTTTTCCCAGCGGACCAGTGAAAGCAGTGGGACTTTTGGTACTGCCATCAAGATGCTTGAAAACAGCTCTGAAAGGAAGCTCATTCTGATGGAGTGAACAGCCACTGGTGTGCAATTTCCGCTCAATTTTATTTTCCAGAGCTGTTACAAGGCCTCCCTCACAGCCAGTGTTTGTATTTGTGTTGTCAAGGAGGACAGCTTTCAGGGTATGAACACTGTTAAACTCCTCCAAGACACTAGCAACTTCTTCACCAAGAAGAACTCCAGTCGCGCCTTTAATTGGGATGACTCTGTGAGTAAGATATGTTCCACTTTCAGTTCCCGGCTCCTTTGTCAAAGTCAAATGGTGCTCTTGTCCCTTTCCTTTCTTCAGCTTAGTCTCCCCATTTTCATCCTTAACTTCTCTGTACAGCAAAGTGTCCTTGTCAACTTTCCCATCAACCCCAATACAGACTAACTTTTCCAGACCTTCATTGTGCTTTTCATCACTTTTCACTTTCATTCTAGCTTTTTCCCTGTCCATTTTCGATTTATCAACTATTATCTGTTTCACATCAAGGCCAGGCTTAAGCAGGTCTATAGTTTGTAAGTCCAGGAGGAAGGCATTAG
Organism: Bathynomus jamesi; assembly: GCA_023014485.1. NCBI lineage: Eukaryota > Metazoa > Arthropoda > Malacostraca > Isopoda > Cirolanidae > Bathynomus > Bathynomus jamesi. The sequence continues at coordinate 843,019 of JAJOZX010000509.1, forward strand.
CAAGACTTGCCCCAAGATTGGAAGAAGCATCATCCCTGATCAGTTCCATGGCATATCTGGGGGTTTTCAAAAAGCTGTAACCTCCACTTGGGTGCCTCCTTGGCTTGAACTCTTCAGCTTCACCACCAGATGGCTGAAATGAAAATAAAAAATAAATTACTAAAGCGAAAATGGGGGAAAATAGGGGAAAAAGTACGGAAAAATATGGGGGAAAATCGACGAAAATGGGCGGAAATAAGAATAAATTACTTAAACGAAAATAGGGGGAAAAACTGGGTAAAAATTCAGGTAAAAAGTCGGCGAAAATGGGCGAAAAAAATAATAAATTACTAAAGCGAAAATGGGGGAAAAAAGGGGGGAAATAGGGACAAAATGTATGGATAAATTTGGGTAAAAATGGGATAAGATATAAGAAAAAAAATATATTACCTCTCCTGATTCTCCTGAGCTGGATTCAAAAGAAATATCTTGTGAAGGTGTGGAGGCAAAAGTGGCCAAATCCACTTCCTGCTGCTGTTGAATCTGGCTCTGTAATCTTTCTGCTTCAGCTGCAGCCCTCTGGTCTCTCTTCACAGCAGCTTTATCCACAGATCCCAGCTGGAAAGAGCCCTTGGGTCCTATTTTGGCCCTCTGATCTCTCAAGTATTCCCTCTCCTCTACTGGAACCTGAAATATTAAAGTATATTAAATAGCGGATCTAAAATAAGAGATAAAATTCTGAAAAAAAATTGATTATTAATTTCTATTACCAGGGTGGGGGGTAAGGAAGATTACAGGAGGAAAATGCGGATATTTTTCAATCACAAGCATTGAATTTCCTTCCATTTAAAAGGCACCTAATCGCACTAAGTTAGGCCAGTTAAAAGTTAAAAAAAATAATAGCATTACCTTCTTACTGGGAGGACAAGTGCAGATTATGTGCTGTGTTTGACAATTTTCTTTCTTGCACTTCACAGCATTGTCATCACAGGGACGAACAGGTAGCTTACAGGTGCAAGCAGAAATGTCAAAAAGTTTATCCAGCTTTTCCTCCAGATTCTGCTCCTGGACTGTAGAAAGAGATTTCCTGTTTATCTCTTTTGCTTTCTTGAAGCACACTTTATCCACCAATTTCACTACATAATATTCCTCATACAGGCGCAGCCGCGGGTTCACTGCCTGCCAGATCTCCATCACATCCTTTGCTATCATTTTAGCAATATCATAGTCTTTCAAGTCCGGGTGGCTGTTTTGGAGGAAATAACTGTACTGAATAACTTGGCGGAGGGTAGGAGGCTCTGTTTTATCCAAAGGGGAAGGCTGGCCACTGAATTTTTTGGCACTATCACTTCGAGTTAACACTGCAGACTTCCGTTTTTTACCCATTTTTATGAAATATCTGAAAATAAACAATTAAATGAACGCATCATAAAATAACTTAATTTAATACACATTTTATAGGTAAATATCATTAAAAAATACAAAATAATACACTAATAAACATCTATAATGCATTTACAATAAGTTTCAAGCATCGTTTTGTTAAAAAAGCCGAATTTTAATTGATTATTTTGATGAAATAAGGTCCGATATTTTGTTTGTTTACATTGCGCGAATGCCGCGCGCGCGATTTTACGCGTAAAATTCGACAATTTTACAACTTAAAAATAATTAACAATCCTCAAAAAATACAATCATTTTCACAAATATGAGTTGGTGCAACGTTTTTCATACATTAATACCTTTCTAGCTAGACTAGTCCAAGATCACAGTTCCAAAATCAACATACCTTACTGTATGAGTTCCATAAAGGATCTAACGCTAGTGAAACCGCAAGAAACATTCAAAGAGTTTATGGAGATGATGTTGTGAGCGAATGGATGAGTAGGAGATGGTTTGAGAAGTTCAGAAATGGAGACTTCAGTCTGAAAGATAATCAACGAACAGGAAGACCAAATGAGTTACATGAAGAGTTGCTGAAAGCGACAGTGGAGGAAAACCCAACGGTAACTAATAGAACTTGGCCTGCAACTCGGCGTTAGCCATATGACCATTCATCGTCATTTGAAGCTGTTAGGAAAAGTAGTGAAGGTTGGAAAATGGGTTCCGCATGATTTGTCACAAGCGAATCTTCAACATCGAATCGATATTTGCACATCACTGCATTCTCGGCAGGCACTGTTTTTGAATCGGATCGTCACTGGGGATGAAAAATGGGTTCTCAATAACAATATTAAGCGTCGACATCAGTGGCTTAGCCGTGAAACAAAGCCTGAACCTCAACCAAGGAATGGACCCCATCCAAAGAAAATTTTGCTATGGGTTTGGTGGGATATGCAAGGAATTATTCATTTTGAGTTTCTGCCAGATAACCAAACAATCACAGTTGAAGTCTACTGCCAACAACTCCAACGAGTGAAGATGGCATTACAAGAAAAACGTCCTGCATTAATTAATCGCAGAGGTGTTCTATTCCACCATGATAACGCGCGCCCTCACACTGCTCGAATCACCATTGCCCAATTGGAGGCATGACGACCATTTATTCAGAAGTCTGCAACACCACCTAGATGGACAAAAGTTGCAATCCAGGGAAGCTATCGAAAACGAAGTAATCGCTTTTTTAACTCGAAACCAAGGGATTTCTTCGAAAGTGGCATAAAAAAACTTTTCTACAGGTGGGAGGAGGTTATAGAAAATGAAGGGAATTATATTGATGATTAATTTGCCATTATGTCATTTAATTTTTGTTGTGAATAAACTAAAAATTCGAGCAAATTTGGCCTTGTAAGTCACTTAATTTTTGTTCTGAATGAACTAAAAAATCGAGCAGAATATATGTTACAACCTTATATATATATATATATATAACATTAACATTAACCAACTGGTTAGGTTAACTGAATGCCCGGTTAGGTTGAATGCCGGTTAGGTCAACCGTACACCCTTGACGATTGGTTAGGTTAAGTTAGGTTTCGTTAGACGAAAAATCACACGACTATCGGTTAACGATAGTCGTGTGATTTTTTATCTTCCTTTTTGCAAAATTATAAAAGTACTTTGAGTTAACTTTTATCGCTTCTATACCGTCGTCGTCTTCTTTTTTTATATGCTTCTCATTTAGGTCCTGTATGACGCAATATATACTCTGCAGTTTATCGTTTAATATTTTTCTAATGTTGTTGTCTTTGCAGTTTCTTAATTTTGCAGTCATTCTTTTTCTCTTGTGGAACATTGGCCTATTTTCTCTCTCGAACCTGCTTCTCTTTCCTCTTTGTCGCATTTTCTGGACATGTCTTTCCACAATTTCCAGCGTCTTCTCCTCAGAGGTCATTAGCATCTCTTCCATTGTCTTATCCTTAAAGCTGGTTTTCCAATCTATTGCTTCCATGCTGAATGCAACACCTTCCTAGTTTATAGCTTTGGAATAAAATTAAAAATTTCGAATTTGCTTCTTTCTATAGTGCGTGTTCTTTCCTTTCCTGTTGCTTTTATATTGGTTGTTATTTCAATAATGTTGTGATATGATATATTATAGTTGGGGATATTTCTATGTTATCAATTAGGTTGCTGTTGTTTCTGCATATCAAATTTAGGCAGTTGTTTTTTCTTGTGTTTTCTGTTATTTGTTGTGTTGACATAAATTCATCGGCTAGAGCGAGGAGTATTTTTTGCCTGGTCCTGGTCTTCCGGTGTTTCCCCCCTTGTCTTGGTGTAGACATATATTTTTTTCCTATCCTTTTATATTTCGTGAATGGAAAATTAAAATCACCACAGAGAAAAATATTTGGGATTGGAGAATGTAGATCTTTCATCCAGTTTTTGGCCTCTGTAATGGGGTCTGAGAATTTTGAAGTTGGCTTGTTCGGGGGTTTGTATATTACAATTAGTACCATATTTAATTTTTCAACTTTTGCTGCTACACATTCTACGTAGCTGTTTGAAGTATTTATAGTCATTTCTGCCGTAAGTCTTTCGTGTGTGTAAATAGCACATCTTCCTTTCCCCCTTACTATTCTGTGGGCTCGGAGTATGTTATAGTTGTCAATTTGTATTTCTCTTTTGTCAATACAAAACTCACAGTTTTCACAGTTCGCCTGGTAGTCCTTTAGATGGGTTTCCGTGACGCATACAAAGTCTGCTCCAGTTTCTTGCATGAGTCATTTCAGGTATAAAACTTTGTCCGGGGGATGGTTTGATTTAAGGCCCTGAATGTTGGCTAGGATTATTTTTCTATTCTCGCTATCGTTTTTACATTTATTTAGTTCCGATTCGTTTTCCAATGGTGGTGCCGGTTTCGTTGCCTTGTGATCCTCCGAGAATTTTCTTATCTTTATCTTTTTCGATACGTGTTGTCTCGATATCGCATGAAGTGTCTTTGTGTGTGCCTTCTGTACGCCCCTCGGATTCCTGTGTTTGTCAGTTGATTTTGTATTTGCTGGATGGTATTTAACAGTTGACCTGTCTTGGCTACGTCTAAAAAATTGGTAGCTCTCTTTGATGCTGGTTTGTCCTGTTCACCTGTTGCGTTCCTTTGAGCAGTGGCGGTTCCTCATATGGGCAATATGGGCAGCCGCACAGGGCGGCATTTGTGGAGGGGCGGCATGAGCGCCTGCAAAAAAAATAAAAATAAAAATAAGAATAAATAAATAAAGAAATAAATAAAAATAGTTTATTTATGGCAGTTGTGCAATTTAATTTGTATTTTTCCTGTTCATAGTATCATAATTACATTCTCTTAAGTGAGTTATTCTATTTACGTGATGAAGGATTTGTAAAATTCAGAAATTTGAGTCTTTGTTTTGGTTCTGAAGTTCCAACAATTAGTCCAATAAAAAGTTATTTTGTGAAAGAGTTATGTCTGTCCTTTATTTTGGGGGATTCGAATGTGTGTGTGTTGGCGAACAGGGGGGGGGCGCTGAAGGTGAGGTTCGCCCAGGGCGTCATGTAAGCTAGGACCGCCACTGCCTTTGAGGGTGGTGGGAACGGCATTTTTGTTCGTATTTGCACCTCCCATATCTTGCATAGGTGTTGCAGACTGAGATGGTGGAACTTACACTTGTTTTCAAATCTGCAATATCGATTTGTGTAATGTGAGTTACATAACGTGGGATGTGCATAGATGCCTTGCCCATCTCAATACCTGCAGTGCCTTTTTGCATAGTATTTACGCACGATGTTTTCTACGCTTGGGTTTGTTGTCGTCTGTTTATTTTCCATGTTTTTAATTTTGGTATTCTCATTATTTTTATTATTTTCATTATCATTATTTTTGTTTATCATTGCCATTTCTTACGTTTCCATTTCTTGTCGGCCGTTTATTTTCTACGTTTTTAGTTATCTTTTCATCATTATCCTCGTTGGACAGTTTTACCATGTCGAAAACTTTACTTATCTCTTTTCTTTCTTTCATGTTTCGTTCCATGTTTTATTTTCATTTTTTCCTCTCATATCCATTCGGTTTTTTCATTGGAACATTTCGGTACTCTTGTCTTCCCATTATTCCCTCCTCTTCCCTAGCACACGTATTTGCATTCTCCATTTCTTTAAATATCGCAAAAGAGTTTACAGTCTGTGTACATGCGTCACACAGAAATTTGATCCCCGCGATTTGTTTGATGTTCGACGCGAGGGATATTTTTTTATCATCTCAATTCATACAGGTAAAGTCGTGCAATTTTTGACAGAAATTACACCTGATTGCCGCATTTTCAGTTGTTTCCATTACACAAATTGCAAATCAGGTGGGAATTTCAACCCATTGTCATGTTATTCATTAATTATCGTCATCGTTCAAAAAGAAATACGCCCACAATTTTTTTTCCTTTCTTTTTCCTTTTCCTTTCGCTGGGTGTCGGTCACGAGGGTTTTATGACCATTGCGTGCCTTGTTTCAAACTTTTCTCGAATGCCAACAGTGTTACGATTTAAATGTATACTTTAAACTGGTGCTAATTTGTGTAAACTGTATTGCACTTTCTTAAATTTAATGAGTGAGTTTCACTTTATAATTTATATACACGGATTCACTGATACTTTATACACCTTCAGATGTCAAGAGAATGAACCGCCGAGAAGTAATTCTCTTCTTATTTGGATACTAATACAGAGAGACAAACAAAGCATTAATTACCCACGAGGTACAAGCAAATATATATGTGTGTGGTGGTGGGTAGTAGGGGAGAATGGGCGATAAGATAAGGAAGATGGTGATAAGGAAGATGGTGATAAGGAAGATAGGGGAGTGGGGCAATTGGGGGAGAGTGATAAGGGTGAAAAAGATATGTATGGTGGTGTGGGAGAGTGGGGGGATGGGATATAATGATAAGAAATTTTTTTAATAAAAATAAATATAAAATATAAATTTTTGTATATTTGGTATATTTTGTATATGTGTTTCTACCTCGTGGTGTACGGACATTTTGTTTCCGCTCTGTGTAATATCGAAATAACTAGTGTTTATAAGTTCAGCAGTAAATGCTATCTTATACCAGTGTGTGTGTTAAGCATCAGTAAATTCGCGTTAATAATTTATTACGTGAAAGCCGGTGGCATATAGCGTGTACAAAGGAAAACTACATCAACTGAAACAAAATTTGAAAATAACTCGAACGGAAAATCAGCCCCTGAGATTTTAAATTAGGCCTATACAGGGAAAGAAGGTCAGAGAAAATTCGAAAGAGCCATAAAACAGGAAGGTCAAATTTACGAGACGAAATTTGAGAAGTGAGAAGGAAAAAGGCAAACTAGGAAAAGAATAAAGAATAAAGGAAAGAATAAAGAATAAAGGAAAGAATAAGGGAATAAAGAAAGAATAAAGAAAGTATAAAGAATAATAAATAATAAAAAGAAGCAGAAAGGAAAGAACAAATGAAAGAATGGCAAAAAATACGAAGTGTGTAAACTGCAGTAAATTCAGAAAGCTGAAAAGAGTTGGATTATGTTTAATGGAATGCGCTGCGCAACAGCTTTGCGATGGCAAAATTGAAGCGGCTCAGGCCACGGGCTTAAAATGCATTCTGTACAATACCTTTAAACACTACGAATGCGTGAACTTAAATAGAAAAAACAAGAAAATTATAAATAACAAAATCATAGGCATTTACGGCTTCCTGTGCATCACATGCATGTGAAAAAACAAGAATATGGTACAAAGAGCAATGAATATGGGCAATACATGTTTACCGACAGATGACAAGGAAACAATAGGAAACGCTGACACAAACAAACACAAGGAAGAGGAAAACGCAATGCAGGACAGCACGCTTCAGCAGGAATACGAGGCTCAGGGCAACATAATACAGGAAAGCACGCTACAGCACGCTACGATAAAGGGAGATGCAAAAGTAGCCTCAGATATCCCCTGCCAAAGAGAGAAACAACAGGAACACAAATGAGAAAGAGAGGGATACCAGAAATACAAAGGAGAAATAGGAAAGTACCAAGAACACTAATGAAAACTTGTCGAAGACAGAAAAACCACTGAGTAGGGAAGAAGTGATGGTGAAACAGAAAAAAAACAATTGAATCACATAGGGCCCGTAAGGTGATTAAGCGACGTGCCATATGTGAATACTATAAAACAGGGTCGTGGATATACAGGGTGTCCGAGAATTATCTGTACAAATTTTGGCTGTTATTAAAAGTCAACCATGAAGTGTAGAAATTCCAGTGTTGTCCCATTTTACAGAGAAACTGATTAAGTTTTTTCTGATAACAAGTTTTGACAAGTTTTTTCTTTTTCAGATATTCATACACACCCCTCATCCTTAATGAATCCACAGGAGAAAGCACAGTGTGTTGAATGGTTTATCGAAACAAAATCAGATACACAAGTTCAACGAAGGTTTAGAACTAATTACAACAGAAACCCTCCATCAAGAGTAACCATACGAGCTTGGTATAAAAGGTTTAAGGAAACTGGAAGTGTACAGTAGAGCATAAGAAAGGAGCAGGGCGGCCTCGAACGTCTTTTGAAAATGTCGAGCGCATTCGAGAGGCTTTTGTTCGCAGTCCACGCAAGTCGACAAGAATTGCATCACGAGAGTTACAGATACCTCGTTCGACAGTGCATGATGTCTTGCGTAAACGTTTGAAGTTGCATCCTTACAAGTTGCAAATCTTGCAACAGATTACGCAAGAAGATAAGGTCTCCCGTAAGGAATTTGCAATGACTCTGCTTGACAGAGTCGACCAGGACAATGCGTTCTTGGCAAGAATCATGTTCTCGGACGAGGCAACTTTTCATGTTTCAGGCAAGGTAAACAAACAAAATGTGCGCATATGGGGGTCATAAAATCCACATTGCATAGAAGAGCACATCAGAGACAGTCCTAAAGTTAATGTGTGGTGTGGCCTGTTACATGATCGCGTGATTGGACCATTTTTCTTCGGTGAATCAACAGTGACCTCCAATACATACCTGGACATGTTGCAACACTTTGTCTATCCGCAATTGGAAGCACTGCATCCACGCATCATTTTTCAGCAAGATGGCGCACCGCCACATTGGGCCTTGATCGTCCGTAAGTCCCTGAATGAGACATTCCCAAACAGGTGGATTGGCCGTGGAGGTGCAATTCATTGGCCGGCTAGATCTCCCGACATCACACCCTGTGATTTCTTTCTTTGGGGATTCGTCAAAGATATTGTGTACAAAACGTGGGTGACAGACATTGATGATTTAAAAGCAAGAATCACAGCTGCTATTGAGCGAATTGATGTGGATATGTTGCAGCGTACATGGCAACATTTGGATTATCGATTGGATGTTTTGCGAATCACTGATGGTGCACATATCGAATGTTTGTAACAACGTTACTTTAATAAAAGAAACTTTTGAAAATACAGATTCTAAATAATCTTGTTTAAGAATTTTAAGTGTGTTGTCAAGAATTTTATTAAAAGATGAAATTGTACAGATAATTTTCGGACACACTGGAATTTCTAAAAACTTGTCAAAACTTGGTATCAGAAAAAACTTAATGAGATTCTCTGTAAAATGGGACAACACTGGAATTTCTACACTTCAATGGTTGACTTTTAATAACAGCCAAAAATTGTACAGATAATTCTCGGACACCCTGTATATGGTGCAAACTGCAGGTACAGTTACCCAAAAAAATGCTTCGATATGATGAGTGGAAGATGCAGATCCTGACAAAACTGCCACTTTTTCACTCTCCTATGTGCAGACAGTCACTGACAGAGAGAAAATGCCTAAATATAGAGTGCCCATATTTTCACATAAAGGGTACCCAAAGAAGAGAACGGGGAAGAACAGACCCTATCCGTATTAGAAGTAACAACAGGAGCAAGGAAACAAATTTTTTAGAGGAAATGAGAACTATAAAGGCACAGCTTGCCCTGCTAACAAGAGAGGCCAGGACTCCACAGGTATATTCCCCACACGATTACATACATTACCTCTCTATCCAGCACCACCCACCGATAATACAACCACCGATAATACAACCACAGTGGTATGAAGTGCCGCAACCCCAATTCTCCCAAATGCAGCGGCCAAACCAATAACATAAAACAAGAACTGACATCGACCTGGAAACGACCACTATAATGGAAAACGGAACACGAAAATTAGAAACACAATAAATGTTTTACACACAAATATTCAAGGCCTCTACACGGACCATGCAGGCTGCAAATTACAATACTTACAGAATTCAGCTACCGAATGGAAACACACTTGCATAAATGCGATAAAAGGCTGTGAAAACTGTATCGAGGATACTGAATTAGCATTGCTGGACTACAACATACACAGAGCAGATAGAGTGGCTAGACGAGGGGGAGGGTGTTGCATCTACGGGAAAAACACATACACATGTGAAGTGAAGGTAAACAAATCAAACAGCACAGTTGAAGTTACCCTATTATATTAGAAGTAAAAGAACTGAACCTAAACATTATGAATATCTACAGACCACCAAACACCACAAAAAGTGAATTTCAATTTGCTGCAAATGAAATAGAAAACATATTAAAATTACTTGGAAACTCCAGCAACAACTATTCTAATTTTCGGAGATTTTAATTTCCCATTCATATCATGGAAGAAAAATGACGAAGTTATATATGTCGAGAAGTTTCATGGCAGCATTACTAAAGATGATAGAACCCAAGCAACAATGCTATTAGATATTATGGACCATTACGCCCTTACCCAGGAAATCTGTGAAGCCACGAGAAAGGAGAATGTTTTGGATTTAATTTGGACAAATCACAACGAGATAATAATAAATAAAAATGTAACGCACACAAAGTTCTCCGACCATAACCTCATCGATATACAATTGAAGTTAGCAACCAGAGGTCCGAAAACGCATCCGAGAGGCAGTTGGAATATTTGAAGGCTTAAACATAAATTCAAAGAAAGTAAATTGGGAAAACGTAAATAAAGATTTAAAGGAGGTAAATTAGGAGTTGCTACTTCACGAGAAGACGGACATGTTATGTGCTTTGGAAAGTGGATGCTCACTTTTGCTATTTGAGGTTTAAATTTTTGTTTTTTGGCTAAAAATACAATAGTTACTACTTTTTTCTTTGATGTATTCAATCCGACGTGAATGCATCGAGTCTTTTGCTTATATTGAGGTTCTGAATCTAGTAGGCTAGGTGTAGCTGTACACTCCAGATCCTGTCCCAAAGCTGCAGATAGCTGGTGAGGGAAGCTATATTTTTGGGGCCTCTTTACGAGTGACCCGTTGCCCACGTCAGGCTAACATCATGAAAAAGGAAAAACTATAGCGTTTGTCATTTACCATTACTTATTAGGACTATAGTGGATTTAATTTTCCCAGAAGAGTTCCTTGTTCCATGCACGGTCTGTGTGTATCATGAAAAAAACCTCAGGGGACCATTCTGAGTTCAATCCCATATATATATTATATAATATATATATATATATATATATATATATATATATAACACACAATGCCTACTGATCAGTCATCCCAAATACCCTCTCATGCCCTCCACTCTATCTCTCTGACCCACAGCTGAGTAAATGCTCAGATACGAGTATATGTCCTTACACACACACAGACACACACACACACACAGTTTTCACTGAAGGCGATCTACTATACATGTGAGGCTCAATCCAAATATGACTAATGATGATTCATCCGAAGTATCCTCTGAGGGCAACCCCTCTGGTAACAACTGTGCAAACATCCTGCGTGACGTCATCATGATAAGAAAAAGGATCACGACGCCATTCAAATAGATAAAGGATTATATATACACACCCAATGATGAATCATGCCAACATGAATCATCCCAAGAACACTCTTATCTCCCTCACCCACACCTGACTAAATAAATAAGCTGATAAGGGTTAATTCACAAAGTGAATCATTAAAATATACTGTAATAAATTCTCAAGTTACCCTCTCTTTCTCTGAGGTCGTACATAAATTATTATTATTATTATTATTATTATTATTATTATTATCATTATTCTTATTATTTCTCCTGTTCGATGTCGGTCAACAATGAATATCGTTAATATTTTCTATCCCTCATCCTCAATATCAGCTACCTTCAGTCAGTTGATACAATTTTCCTTAGGGCAACCTTTCATATATGTAGGGGGCAGTCCAAATTTGAATAGAATTTTATGTACGCAGGTAAACAATGCATTCTTAAGTTATTGTAAATACCATTTTTGCTCTTGACATTCCACTTGTTACATAATAGAGTCAGTTATCTTTTATAAATCTTCATTCAAATTTTTTAAATATCTTACTTCTTACTTCAGCTCCCAGGTAGGCTAGTTAGCCTGTTAGTGGAGCCAGCCTCCTTCGTCACTCCGCCTTGTCCAGCAGCACTCCTGTTTCCCCGAGCTCTTGCATGCTGGGCAAGTCGTATCTTCGCAAGCTCTCCTCCACTTCGTCCTTCCATCTCCTTCTCGGTCTCCCCCGCGGTCTTCTGCCATTCCCTGGTCTCCACTCCCAGCACCTCCTCGCAGTTCTCCCCTCCTCCATTCTCTCCAAGTGGCCCATCCATCTCAATTTGGCAGCGTCGATTTTTCTCAAAATCGGCGTTAATCCCACATTGGCTCTTATTTCTTCATTTCTTATCGTATCTCTTCGCGTCTTTCTCAGAATAGTCCTCAGCGGTCTCATTTCTGCCGCCTGAATTCTACTTCGATCCGCCATGCGCATTTTCCAGTGTTCCGACCCATAAATCATTGGTGTTAAAACTGTTTCGAAGATTATTTTCTTAGTCCCAAAGGGCATATGTTCATCTCTCAGTAGCGGGTATAACATTCCAACATTTTTACTAAACTGCAATTCTTTTAGTTATTTCTTGCATATTACCACTTTCTTTAGTAAACATACTCCCTAAATATTTAAATTTTTCAACATTTCTTATTTCCTTATCTCCTATTTGAACTCCAAATTCTCCTTCTCTTCGACATAAACTTAATATTTCTGTCTTTTCTACATTCATTTCCATTCCCCCCTCCTTCAAACATTCATTCCAATCAATTAAAGCTTGTTCTATATCTTCTCTCTCTGTCGTCCAGAATGCTATGTCACCCGCATATGCCATTATTCCATTATTATTATTATTCATTTCATGACGTCGCTTGAAACTTGTAATGACTGTGTCCATGTAGGCTATAAACAGGAGTGGTGATATAACACTGCCCTGCTACACCCCTGTTCTAACTTCAAACCACTCATCATTTTTGTGTCCAGTCTTTACTTTGCATTCGCTAACTTGATACAAACTTTTCAAAGCCCTAAGAAGTGTCCCCCTTACCCCATAAATCTCTTCCAAACATCTCCACATTCTTCCTCTGGGCACTGTATCGAATGCTTTTTTAAGATCTATGACTATTACACAGATGTTAGTATTAAATTCCCATACCTTTTCGATAACAGAACTAAGGCCAAAAGTAAGATCCACCGTACTTCTATCTTTTCGATAACCATGCTGTTCCTCTCCCAACCTCGCTTCAATTATTTGCCTTGCTCTTTTTTCTATTATTCTTTCATAAAGTTTTGTTATATAATTAATAAGCGATATTCCCCTATAATTCTCACATCTACCTGAGTCACCCTTTCCTTTATATATTGGAACGATGATTGTTTTTCACCAATCACCGGGGACTTGACCTTCTCTCCAATATTTATTCAACAGGTTTCGAATTTTTTCGCCTCCCTCCTCTATAAGTTCAGTCGGAAACTCATCCACTCCCGTTGGCTTTCCATTCTTCATTTTATTAACAGCCTCTTCCATTTCTTCTCTAATTCCTGGTATATTCCATCCGCTTCCTCCACTTCTTCTGGATCTCCATTCAATAGATCTTTAAAATAATCTGACCATCGTCTATTAATTGCTCCAGGTTCCACTATCACATTTCCCACTTCATTTTTAATATTGTATACTTTTTTCTTTTCCTTCCTATAAGATTTTGGAAGGCTATAAATCAGTTTTTTGTTTTCTTTCTCATCTTCTCTCAACTTTCTCCCAATCCCCTCATTGCCATTTGTTTTGCCCTTTTCTTCTCCCTCTCAGCTTCATTTCTTGCTTGCACATATTCCCGTCTTGATTCCTGTGTACGTTGCTTCAACCACTTCCTATGTTTTATAGTTTTCTGTTTTACTGCGCCTCTCACTATATCTGCTCACCATGGTGTATGTCTTCTTCTTCCTCCCCCCACCCACTCAGTTCCCAAAATCTCCTCCAGAACCCTCTTAGCACAATCTCTCACGGTTTCCCATTCATTGTTTTCCTCCATCTCAGCTATATTTCTTTCAAGTTCCTCTCTGAATCTGACTCTAATGTTCTCATCCTGCAGTTTCTTTGTCTTAATTACCTTCCTCTTCTCCTCTTTTGTTGCTACTATTTTCTGCATTTTCAAATCTGCTATCAGTAATCTGTGGTTGGAGTCTAACGTAACCCCTGGTATCACCTTGACGTTTCCAACAATTCTCTTATCAGAGCATATGAAGTAATCTATGATGGATTTTTGGTCAAAGTTTCCTGTCACTTGGTTCCACCTGTATCTCGTAAACTTATGGGTCTCCTGGTGTTTTAAAAATCCGTTCATGATCTTTAATTCGTTCCTTACGCAGAAATCTATTAGTTTTTAAATATATTAATGATAAATTAACTGCCTCTTTTCAATATTTTTTTACTGTTATGTGAGTTCACAATTCTCTACATTTTAACCTAGACTTTGAAAAGGGTAGGGCTAGTCTAGGGCCATATGACAAATTTTTTGGTCAAATTTTCGACAAGATTTGTCGTAATTTGTACACTTTAACTAGGGGCTAGACTTTATCTCCATTCATCCATTTGTTTGAGGATTAATTCCATCCTTAAGGTGAGTTAAATACTGTACATCAATATACAATATTTTACTCTATTAACATACTTGGTTTATTTAAGATAGAACGTGTCTTTAAGATAGAATAAATCAAATCTATGCAGATCTCTCTAGGTTATTCCTGTTCAAACGAAAAATCGAAACAGCCCAACTGCATACTGTATTCTATTCTATAATACAATAACTGTACAAAAACCTCCAGTTATTTGCAAGATTTCTTTTTAAATAAAAAATTCATAAAATTCTTTCTTAAAGCTAACTAAAAGTGTCACCATTCATCACAACAGCCTTCATTAGACATACTGTATAGTCACAACACACACTTTTCACTGATGACAGTCTTCTGTAGAGACACTCACCGATCCAAATTCGCTTACATTCCTCAATTTCTTAAAATACTTGTCAAAAGACTTCTATTATCTTATTGACTGACTCACCAAGTTAAGCTCCTTATTGACGACAGTCAACAATCTGGCACAAGAAGGTGCATCATTTATAAATCTACGAATTCTTAATAATCTCGTAAAATATTATTATTATAGGCAACATACAGATTTCTCGTACTGTTTTAGTTGTCAGAGTTTGAAATTAACAAAGTTTGCCTTGGATATCACTACTAATTTTTTTAAATGAAAGTTAAGTATTATAAAAACTAAATGCTAATTAGGACTTGTGTTGACCTAAAAAAAAACATACTTGATGGTTTATAAAATGTAGACTTATAGGTCGTATAGGGTTTTATAGGTTATTCTATCAGAATCATTTCCTTAGATTCTTGAATTTACTAAAATGCTTGTACAAAAGCAGTTTTGTGTTTTGTGCTATCAACTTTAGTACAACTACATTTTACAGAAGTGGCAAAGACTAATTTATTTAACCTTATACATTATTAGCAAGCCTATACAATAAATAAATTTTGTCTCATTAAATGAAACAGTTAATCCAACAATATGGACATTAAACAACAGAGGGGAGAGCAAGGAGTCTTACCTCACTCCGCAGGAAAATCAAAAATTGTAAAAGACTGTTACATATAACAAAATTTCAATAAGATTAATATATACAAAGGCGCTTCTATGTCCTTAAGTTTTTAAATATTGTGATTCATCCCATCATATACCTTAAACGGTTTACGAGAATGTGTTTAAATATCTCCTTCAACACACACACACACACACACACACACACACACACACACACACAGGTCAGATCATATCAGTAGGACCTTTTGAAACCATACAACATTCAAATTTATTACTCATTTAGTTGATCAAAAATGAACAAACTTGTTAAATTGGATTTATCTCCAATTATTCATTTCTACCCCTAGAAAAAACACCATAGGGGGCCCTATCATAACGAATTTTTTTTTTTGTGATTAGAGTTACGGTAAACACCACCTCCCAACACAAATAGGTAGTTTGTTTTGGTTCTTCCTATATCTTTAACTGGAACTACATCACAGTACCCTGAGGCGACCACTTAATCTAGGCCCGAAAAGAGCTGGGTATTCAAAACCGGGCGGGATAAAATAAATATGCCACCTGACTTATACAAATAAGCTTGTAATATTCTTGTCCAGTTGCTCTTTCGAAACGTTGACGTAAGTGTTTTCTCCTTGAGTTTCTCGGCAAGTCCGGACCAAGTTCGCGTAAGGGGCCCCAACGTGAAAAATTATTGACAACAATCTGTCGCTTGGGGTTCCCTGCAATTACAGGAGTTGCAGGGCCCTAACGCCGCTAGTGTTTCTGCCATAAAGACACCATGAACCATAATTTTTTTATTCTCTCTTCAGAGTGGCAATAATAACATTCCAGCCAGGATTAATTTTAGTATGACAGTTGTAAGACCAAGCAAAATACCAAAAAGGTTTTGTGTACGGGTTCCAATAAACCTTAGCCCCCCCCCCCGCCCATGGCCCTAAACCATTAGAGGTACAGTAAAACTAAACATACTTTACAAAAGAGAATTTAATCCTGCATTTAATGAGAAACAATTAAAACTTGGTGTTCCCGCCATTGGCTTCCAAGACAGCCTGAATTCGCTTTGGGTAGCTTGCCAAAAGTGACGTGAATAGATCTTGATCGTTACGCAAATTTGCTAAAACAGTTTCAATGTGTTGCGTCATCGTATCCTTCGAAAATCGATTTGCTGCAGGTTCTTGAAACAAGAGACATTCAACCTTGTCCTTTATAACTGATCCAATGTGTTCACAGACGTTCAGGTCAGGAGAATTTCCTGGCCATTCTTCTTTTCCAAAGAAATCGATCTCATGGTTCCGCAACAACTGTTGAGTGGCTAATGCCTTAAAGCAGGGGGCCTTATCGTGCAGAAGTGTGACCTGATTGACATCCATAACATTGTTTGGGTTTCTTAGAAAAGGAATGACATGCTGGGATAGAATAATATCACGAAAATACTGTCCATCCCAACTCTGACCATTTGGCTTCAGCACCCACATGAGCTTCTTTGCAGTGAACAAAACAAACACACCAACACAGTCTAGACTTTTTAATAATTCGCGATAATGTTCATTGTCATCGATTTCATCTGGTGTTGTGGCCCACACTCGATCATTTTGGTAGTTAGGCCGACGTGTTACGTAAACAAAAAATTTATCGGAGACAGCTAAATGCACGAAATCATCCACATCCCAATCTTCAAAATAATGGGCAAACCACATTCTGTCATCGATGTTAAGTTCAGTTTTTCTTGGCTTTGGAAGTTCATGCCAAGGCTTTAAACCTTGCCTATGACGGTACAGTCGAATGATCTCACCACTAACGATCTTTCCTCTCAACACTTCGATCTCTCTAGAAAGTTTAGCACAGCTGTTTTTTCCGCTTACGCGTACCGCTTTCAATGATGTCCTTTGTTTCCTGAGAGAGTGGCAAATTTGGGCGCCAGATTTGGTTGTATCCATTTCACATTCATCGAAAGTTTTTATTCCAATTTCTTTTGACGAAGTCCTCACTTCTTCGCAACATTTTGGCAACCCATGAACGTGTTATAAAGGTGGCTCCAGCATCACGAGCTTCCCGAAATGTTATTGCTCGTATGCGATCTATCACACGTTGCCTCCCCGAATCACCAATTAATTGAGAAGCCATTATATTATCACTTTATCAGCTAGAGTAATTTTAATACTGCAATAAATAATTTTTTTTATATTTTTATAATCACTAAAAACTATTTCAATATAAGTAAATATGTAAGCTGCAAATGGGGGGGGCTAAGGTTTTTTGGAACCCCTTATAAGAACCCTTTTGTAAATTTTATTGCAAATCAAAATTTATGTACATTATAAACATTCCTTAATAAAATCTTTGTTCCTCACCTATTTCAAAATATTTTAAGTTACAATTTTTTCTTCTATTATATCAGTTTACTCTAGAATCAATTATGTGTTTTGCGGCTTCACTATATTCTTTTTATTGTCAAATAAGTTTAAAACACTCACTTATGTTAACCCCTCCGTGGTTCTCGTTAGGTGGCAGCAACGGATGCCTCGCTCTGGGGTAGCTGGTACTGTGTCGGGAATCGCCGTAGCTTCTCTTATACTATACTCCGATTTCTTCTTGTAGTCGATCGGGGGATTCTGTGAAACTCATTAATTATCTAATGGTTCTCCGATTCTTCTTGTAGCGTGTCGGGAAATTATTTTTTTCTATTTTAAGATTAAGTTCTCTGAAGGAAGTAGGGCTCAAAGTCGAAGACAAAGATATTCTCTTACTGTAGTTTATTGCTTCTAAAATGTTACAGGTAACGCTTCAGCCTCTAGGTCAGATCAGAATAATCAGAATGAAAATTTTAAAAATTATAGGTATGAGTTTATATACACAAATTTTGGTGACATCATTTAATGTTGACCTGTTTTGTTTTTTATTCTCAATAGGCTGTTTTTTTTCTTTTTGCAAAATATTTGGAAATAAAAGTAAATTTTTTGGCTGTAACAGCGTCTAGACAGATAAGCGAGATATTGGAAGATGAAGTCATATTTTTCTTTTAAACAGCGTATTGGCAGATCTGATGTTATGATTTGCCGAGTTAACTAAAAATGGAAATTGAAATATGCATTTTATTATGGATTAGAATTAAACATGCATATTAGCCAAAATTAAATGCTTAAAATTTAAAATTAAGTTTCAAGCAAGACATGACTTCATCTTTTACAACTAAGAGAAAATGTATAAAGAAAATAAATATTGCAGAATTTAACATGATTACATGATTAAGCTAAATCTAAAAAATGATTAAGTAATTAAAAAAGAAATAATTCATCAATTATTTAGCAAAAATAAAATAGAAAGAAAATAAATTGTTTTTCCAAAGCTTGCGTTTTATATATAGGGTGTCCATAAATGATTACCCTGATTAAAGCATGCTATAACTTTTAAATAAACACTCGTATTCAAACACAGTTTTAATCATAAGTAGATAAACATACAAAGTTTTGATACATAGTTAATGAACTTAATAAGCTTCCACATGTGCACCCCTAGTGGCACGTAAAATGTCTAAACGGTATTCACACTCACGCCACACATTTTCCAACATTTACCTTGTAGGCGTGTAACTTCAAACGTTTGTGTAACACCTTGTGCACCGTAGACTTCGGTATCTTTAGTTGGCATGAAGCTTGTCTCACCGATTTCCTTGGTGACCGTGTGAAAGCAGTTTGAATGTTTTCCACCGTCCCATCGGAAACTGATGGTCTACCACTGCTCTTTCCCTTTTCCATGTTTCCAGTTTCCAAGAATTTTTTCATCCACGACTTAATTAACTTCACATCAGGTGGATTCTTTACATACTTTGTTCTGAACCTTCGCTGAACACTGACAGGAAATTTTGTTTCTGCAAGCCACACGACACATTGTGCCTTCTCTGTCACAGACGCCATCTTAACTGAACAGCTACTACAGCGCTCCTAGCGGCGAATGCGGTAGACGAAACACACCAGCACAGAAACTCTATGCGTGTACGAGATCACCTGTAAAAAGAAAACGGATGTAAGATTCGTCATTAAAACATGAAAGCCTACTGTTTTCAGGGTAAACATTTATGGACACCCTGTACAGTTAGAGTGTCATGCGAGTTTGGACTTTATATGCAAAAATGAATATAAGAATTATTCATTATTCATTTTCACAAAAATGAATATAAGAATTACACCGGTCTGCATGAAAATCGATTTCTTTATTTTGAGTTGTGATTCTGAAGCAGTTCGCTGCGCTGAATTAATAAATGCTACCAGTTTTTTTCTATCACCCACAGTTTTAAGGTTATTAGCAAAACAATTTTGGGGCGTTTTGTAATTTTTTACCTTTTTTATCTTTAATTAATTTCGTTTTTTCATATTTTTCAGATAGATAATTCTAACATTACGTCTTTAAAATTTTAATAATATCTTCTAGAGGATGTACCCATAGTCCAGACATATTTTGTTATATTTGTGGTCGGTATGTTGTAAAACAAAGGACAAATGTAACGACCTTCATTAAGAGAGCTTATCATGCTTATTTTGGAATTAAATTAGGAGATCAAGACAAAAGTTGGGCTCCACACAAGGTTTGTCTTACGTGTGTTGCGGCACTAAGGAATTGGAGCAAAGGTAAAAAGAAAAGTTTACCAGTTGGGATCCCTATGGTATGGCACGAGCCTAGAAACCATACCGACGACTGCTACTTCTTTTCTTGCAATGTTAAAGGTTATAATGCAAAGAATAAAGAGAGCCTTCAATACCCAAGTCTTCCATCTGCAATAAGGCCGGTACCCCATTGTCCAGAAGTTCCTATTCCCCGCCCACCCGAGAGTCTGGATCAATACAATTCAGATTCTGATTCAGCTCCAAATCCAGACAATGATGATGTTTATGAACAGCCAACAGCTGACCGAGATCCTCCTAAACCATTAACCCAAGCCGAACTAAATGACTTAGTCAGGGATTTGAATCTGCCTAAGGACTCTGCAGAACTTTTGGGGTCTAGATTGCAGGAGAACAATTTATTAGCATCCGACACATACTTCGCTTGGTACAGAAATCGTGAGAAAGACTTCGTGCCTTTTTTTCGAAGAAGACGGTCCCTTGGTATTTTGCAAGGACATCACAGGATTAGTGTGCAAGCTAGGCATCGAATACCAAACCAGTGACTGGAGGTTGTTTATAGATTCCTCTAAAACCAGTCTAAAAGGAGTGTTACTGCACAACGGTAACAAATATGCATCAATCCCAGTGGCCCATTCTACTCATTTAAAAGAGACCTATGATAACATGAAACTGCTTCTGGAAAAAATTCAGTATCAAAATCACAGATGGATATTGTGTGGGGATCTCAAAGTCCTTTGCATGTTACTTGGGCAGCAATCAGGATAAACTAAGATGCCATGTTTCATCTGCGAATGGGATAGTCGAGCACGTGACCAGCACTGGAAGAGGAAAACTTGGCCTCCTAGAGAGAACCCCAGGTTCAAAGAACAATTTACATGAACATCTAGTTGAACCAAATAAAATCCTCCTACCACCCTTGCACATTAAGTTAGGCTTCATTGAAGCAGTATTTCAAAGCATTGAATAGAGAAGGTGAGTGTTTCAAGTACATTTGTTCAAAATATCCAAAGATTAGCTACGAGAAAATAAAGGAAGGTGTTTTTATAGGTCCTCAGATTAGAAAGTTATTGACAGACGATCATTTCCTGAACACAATGACCAATAAAGAAGAAGAAGCATGGCTTGGTTTCAAAGATGTTGTTGAAAACTTCTTGGGAAACTCCAGAAGCCAAAATTATGAAAGACTGGTAGAAAATATGCTTAAAAAGTTTTGCGCCTTAGGCTGCAACATGAGCCTGAAAGTTCACCTCTTATTTTCGCATCTTGACCGTTTTCCCGAAAATCTCGGAGATGTCAGTGAGGAGCAAGGGGAACGATTTCACCAGGACATCAAAACCATGGAAAGAAGATATTAAGGAAGATGGCATACAAATATGATGGCGGATTACTGCTGGTGTCTGCAACGAGATCAGCCTAACGCACAGCATAAGAAAACATCAAAGAAGCACCGGTTTAGTCGTCATTAGTCAGATCTACCTTCGTAGTCTTAAGTCTTTGGAATAAGTCCTGAAATGTTTGCAAGTAAAGAAGGTAAATATATTTTGTTTCTTTCAGTTATTTTTTTATTCTTTCATAAACAAGCAATATGCTTGTCCAAGAGCTAGGAGCTATTTAATTCTGCTTTAATTAGGTTTTACTCTATCACCTAAAGATTTCGTGCTACAAGGGGTGTTGTAATACCTCATCTGTCCCCAAATGTTAACCACCCATTGATGGGAGGGGAGAGAGTATTTTGCTGGGAACGAGACTGGTTGTTATATATATTTACCCTACATTATTATGTAAGCGTTACTGTAGTCTATAACAACAAAATTTATGGTTTAGCATGTGCAATCCAATGTTGGTCTCGATAAGATGGTTCACATTTGGGGATAAATGGGGGATTTATGACACACCCCGTAGTAAGAAAACCATACGTGATAGGGAAAAACTAACTATATTTTTTAGATCAGCGCACTCAAATTATATAGAATCACCAACTAGTTTGTAAAAATCGATCGACAAGTTTTCAAATGTGTACTGGTGTTATTCATTATTCATTTTTGCAAAAAAATATAAAAATTATTCATTATCCATTTTTACACTTATATGTGATGAAGATGAAGAAATATTTCAATGTTTCTATTATCTTTCCTAGTAACATTGTTAAACCCATTAGTCCATAAGCTTCTTACCTCATTTTTGCCACCCTTCTTGTAAATGGTTATTACATTTTGATTTTTCCATTCATCATTTACCTAATGAGTGGAAAGTAGACCTAACAAACAAAATAGCTAGTGCTCCAGCTAAGCTATCGTCCCCTCTCCTAAGATTTCTGCCGAAATGATGTCAGATCAGCTCTCATCTTTTCCCTGTTCATAAATTGATCTTAATTATATCTCTAATTACTAGATTGTCACTATAAAGTAAACTCAGCCTTCCTACAATTTATAATTTTTCTCTATGATTAAAAACTTCATAAAGTTCTTTCTTAAAACTATCAGAGTACCAGCATTCACCACTGTAGTTGGTAAGTCATTACAAAACTACATCACCCTAAAACTGGAGAAATAGTTATACAAAGCTAATCTACAAGTCTTCCAAATTTTTCATATTTATTCACTGTTCCCTTTCATAAGGTTGAAGGTATCGTCTAATTCTCTTAGTATGTTGAGCCCAGTATCTCCATTTACGCACCTCACAGACCACTTCTATTTTTCTCCTCCTTATCTCTTGGAGCACAATTACATCAATTCCAAATTTATTCATATAGTTACTAATTACAGAAATTTTTAATAAGATTTTTCTCTACTTTTCACAATATTTACTTTTATTTTTCATTCTCTTCACGAACGACTTTTCAGAAAGTAGCCTACATAACTTATCACTAGTTATACAATTTATATCTTTTATCATATATGAAAACATCCAGTTTTCTTAAAGTTATCTAAAGAGCTACTATTTACCACATCATATGACAATTCATACCAAATTCTTCTACTCTATTTTTAGAAAAGTATTTCTGTAGAACCAACCTACAAATCTCTTTTCTAATTTTCTTTTTTGTCCTTGTGTTTTACCAACAGCTTCAAATAAGAAGTTAATCAAAATTGTCCAACCCTGAAAACATTTTGAATAGCTGTACCACAGCAACCAAAACAATCTCTCTCAAAACTAAACTTGCCTCACTCCATTATTCATTCACTTTATTCCATTCTCCTTAACGCAAACTTAACCAATTTGTAGCAAAGCAATTGCAATGTAAAATTAATCACTTCATTCTTCTTTCTTTCACATAGTCATATTAAGCATAAGTTTTAGGCAGTCCTCTCTCTCTCTCTCTCTCTTCCACTAATTTGGAAAAGGACTTGGGTGTGCTAATTAGCAGCGACCTTAAGTTTACCAAACAGTGCGTAGAGGTGGAAAAGAAAGCCCAGAAGCTGTTGGGTTATATCAGGAGGCAATTTCCGTTTCGGAACAAGGAGATTGTGCTCTCTCTGTACAATTCCCTGGTTCGGCCGCACCTGGAGTATGCTGTGCAGTTCTGGTCGCCCACCTTCAGGAAAGATATTGAGAGGCTGGAGCGAGTGCAGGCGAGGGCCACAAAATTAATCCCTTCCGTTAGGTATATGGGCTACAATCGACGCTTACGCGCCCTGAACTTGTTTTCGCTGGAAACTCGGAGGCTGCGCGGTCAACTGATCGAGGTTTTCAAGCTCTTACGCGGGTTCAACGATATCGATTTTAGAAGCATGTTTAGTTTAAATGATAACCCAACTCGCAACAATGGTTGGAAGTTGGATTTGAAACGGTTTAGGACTAGTGTGTGTGGGAATTACTTTACCTATAAGATCTGTGACACGTGGAACAGGTTATCTTCAGAAGTTTGAACAGTTCCTATGTGGATCATTTCAAGAAAAGGTTAAACCAAATCTTGCACACTATTTGAGGGTGTAGAAAATTTTCCCTGGCACCCGTTGCCATTGGTACTTCCTCGGTATGGGCCGCAAGGCCTTTTGAGGTACTTCTTTTCCTTGTAGCTCCTTGTAAACTCTCTCTCTCTCTCTCTCATACATTTTTACATTTATGCAGAGGTAATCAGTCTAATTTTTAAATATAATGACTCTTTTTTTTTTTACAGGGTTCAATGTCAAGTGGGAACACCTGCTTCTAGCTCAGATGCTAATGTGAAAAGGACTGCTTGTCTTAGCTCATACTGTACATAACGTAGACCTGGTGGTGAGTCATACATCTCAGGATCGAGGCGTCATCTGTTGCAGCACAAAACATGCACCAACAAGAAAACAGTTTCGTGATAAAATTTTTAATAGTTCTAGGTTTCTATTCTCAGAGCCTATCTAATAATAATACATGGGTGATTCGTTTAGAAGTATCATCTTTTTGTAATATTTTTCGAGGGTTCTAGCTTCAATTAAACTAAGTTTTTATTACATTTGAATATGAAGAAAGACACACCACATGATCCATCACAAAGACAGACTTCTTCCAAGTAAGTATTTGATTTCACAATCTTCAGCCAATCTCTTTAATTCAGATAGTTAAACTCCAATTTATCATCTCTAACTCACACCTTTTTGGTTGCAAGTGCCTTGTCATTTAGTGAATGTTGTAAGTATTGAGATAAAATATTTGTAACTAGACCCTACTTTTCTCTTTATTGTCAGTAACTTTATTTAATTTCACAACTATTGCCATCCATTCATTCTAGGCTAAAAAATCCTGTACCATCTTTACATGGTTTGTTTTTAAACCTGTAACAGACATTCTGTTGTTTGGCAGTGCTTTTAATTTAGTTTGAGATACAGATATTTTCTTAATCTGAGCTTACAGTCACAACAGTGAGGTTAATGTAGAAAACCCGGGCTGGTTAACTTATCTTCCTGCTTAAATAACTGAAACATGGCTTAGTCTAAACATTCATGAAAGCATCTAAATTTTTTTTAAGAGTTAACTACTATTTACCCTACCAAGGGTGGATCTAGGGGTTGGAGCGACGTCTGGACCCCCCCCCCCTCAATTTATTGCAAGTGCCCTATTTGAATGATGTGTATGCTTCTGAAAACATTTTTTTTTTTTTGTAAATAGATCATGGTTATTTTTTTATTGAAATTCTATTTTGAGTCTTTATCCGTGTACATTGTACTTCCAAATTTGTAGTTGTAATGGTTTTCAGAGGGCCCTTAGTACTGTTGCAGTCATATCACTATTTTTATCATCATCTTAATCTGATAGTACTTTTAATTGGCAAGACATTTGTAATTGTTTGAAAATTTTTCTGTGATAACTGTTGTACCCAAATTAGATTTTTATTTTGTACCATATTTGAATGACACTGATATAATAAAACTATACAATTGATTTTACACTCGCTCATTGGTGGTCTGTTTTAGGAAAAAAAAGAATTTAGTACTGTGCCCTTTTTATTTTAGTGGGTGCCCTTTTTTCTTTGAACCCCCCTTATTGAAATGCCTAGATCCGCCCTTGCACACCATATGGCAAGTCACACCAAAAATATTTTACTCTACGAATAAAAAAGTATTTCTGTGGCTCCAGTCTACAAGTCTGTTTTCTAATTTTCTTATCGTGCCCTCAAATTTTCCATCAGACATTAATAAGAAAAGTTAATCAAAATTGTCCAAATCCCAAAACATTTTGAACATCTGTATCATATCTTCCCCTCAAAACTAAACATGTCTAGTTCCTTTAATCTTTCACTGTATTCCAGTCTTAAGCCAGAGATAAACTTGGTTCTCCCTACATTGGACACCTTCAAGCATATCTACAGTATAGGCTGCCAATGCTATGGTGAGGAGACTAGGTTTGAATGAGGCCTAACAAAAGAATTATATATTTTACGGATGACTTCCTTAATTTTGTAGCTAACGGTCCTTTTAACGATACTTAACATTTTATTGGTCTAATTTCTTACCTCTAAGCACTGTTTAGAAGTATTAGTTCAATTCCATCTATAATGACAAGGTCTTTTTGCCCAGCTCACATATTCTATCGAGTTTCCTTGCATCTCATAACTAAAGTTTCTTTAGCTGTTTTTACCAAAATGATTGACTTTGCATCTTAAACATTGAATTCCATCTTCTATTTACTAGTCAGTTGAAACTAACCTAATATATCAAGATCTTTCTGTAGTTTATAAGAATTTTTATATCTTTAACTAAGACCTACTTTTGTATCATCCACAAATTCATATATTTTATTGTTTACTTATTGCTCTCATACATTTAGTTATAAAGTGTCCTGCCCAACTATTCACTTTTTATTACTCTGATTCATGATCATGTAAAATTACGCTCTGTTCTCTGTCGTCTAGCCTTTTTTCTACATAATTTATGATAGTGAGACCCTGATATTCCTAAACTATCGCTCAACCTAAACTTGAAAATAAATCAATAAAAAAATAAAAAATAACCTAACCTGACCTATTTCTCATACATCATTCATATCCTGGTAATATTTGGAACTGGGGTGGCCGAGACAACTTTTGAATCACCTGCAAATTTCTGCAAATTTTCAGTTTGCTGAACACTGCCTCATCTAAACCTCACTGAAAATCAGGTGTCTGAGACGACTGACAGCGAACCTTTTTCGGTACCCTTTTACTTTCTCTATATTCAACTTCACTCCAAAGTTGGATGCTGCGAATATGTAGGCAATGACCTAACTTGCTCTCGTATTCCCAACCTCGAATCCTCCAAATTTTATAGTCTCTGGCTACGGCTTATATACCAATCTCAAACTAAATACATCTGAGCCGTCAACGTTTCTCCTAATTCTACTGACTATAAAAATTTTTTTGACTACCTCACTTCCAAAGTGGAAAACATTCTATCACACTCTCCATTTACTGAAACTTCCATTTTAAGTGATCTCAATGTTCACCACCATCTTTGGCTTTTCTCCCATTTCAAACACATCCATAGTAAAGTTGCTTACCACTTTTCTATCCTGAATGACCTAGAGCATATTGTACAGAACCCTACCTGTATCACCGACCGCCTTGGAGATAGGCCCAACATTCTGGATATATTTCTTACCTATTATCCTTCTTACTCTGTCAAACGTTTTCTCCGTTGGCCTCTTTCTATTACAATCTTACATCTGTTTCCTGTCCCATCGCTCCAATTCGGCCTTTAGATTCTCCCAAGAGGAGGCGCCTTTACCACTTTGGCGCAGCTGATTGGGAGGCCTTTGGGCAGTACTTCTGTGATTTTCCATGGCCGGGGCCCTTCCGATTGTTCTGAGCGCATAACGCAGTGATGGCGAACCACTGACCCGCGGGTCAAGTACTGACTCACGAGGTAATTTTTAGTGACTCGAGCTCTTATTTAAATAAAATATGACTTTAATTTTTAATATTTTCTGCCTTTTGATATTTTCTGCCAATTTTGGGTGTAACCAGAGAAGAACAATCAATGGAAAGAGTAGAGAATCTTATTCTTGCAGAATAGAACTCTTTACCAAATTATTTTGCATCAATGAAAAAGCTAGCATTAGCTCTGCTAGCAATGTTTGGTTCATCTCATTCATGTGAACAGTTGTTTTCCTTCATGAATTTCGTCAAATCTACCACTAGGAATCGCCTTGGCACAGATGTGAGTGCTGCATGTGTGAGACTAAAGACAACTAAATATAAACCTCGGATCAAAACATTAGCATCTAAAATCCAATAACAAGTTTCTCACTAAACATAGTAAGTAAATAAATTATTGTGGCCCAATTTCGTTTTTCTAAAAATCAAAAGCAACAAAAATGACCCGCCAGCAAAATAGGTTCGCCACCACTGGCATAACGGAAGTAATTCTCTCAAGCAGGGAGACGTACAGTTGCCCGCATATGTAATGTTCCTCGCCTCACAAGCGACTCCGTACATGTGGCAACACCGCAGCGATAGCCAAGGTACCCCAACTGGGGAAAGGTGGGGTGGAGGGGGGACAACCGAGTCCAACAACATATAAATTGACATACAGGTAAGGCGCCGTTCAAAAATTACGTAACGCTATTTTTGCTGAAACCTGACCCCCCCCCTTGCAACGTTTCGTAACGTGTTGGGTGTGAGTTGGGGGAAGTGTTATATAACATCTTAAGGGATGCCTGGTTTAGCGTTACAGAACGTTCCTGGGGGATCTGGGGTGTCAAGTTTTAGCAAAAATAGCGTTACGTAATTTTCGAACGGCCCGTAATTATAATGTAATGTCAGAGTTCAACGCTGTTCACGATCATATTAATCATTTATCTTTATGAACACAATGTTTATTCGTCTTATTCAGTAATAAGGTTCCATTATGATTAGTGCAAGTCTATATGAACAGATACCACAATACAACTTTTTATATACTCGTGAATTGGAACAAAAAATAGACATTACACAACCATTTCCCTCTCTTTTTCTGAATGAATGTTAACCCACGAATGATAGGTTTTGCTCTTACTTAACCCCTTATTCTCTTCTTTTAACCCCCTACTATCTTCTTTCTCTCGGGCTAACCGTAGAGTGGATCTTAGAGTCTTTGTTAGCCTTAGCTTCTGTAGATCTGTAGATCCTCCACACTCCCTCATTCCCCTTTCCCACCCACCAGTCTCGCGTATATTAAATCATTATGTAACAATACTAATAAAGCTGTTTGTAGAGTCCATGTGCAGCTTTAAACCTTTACTAACTTACGAATCTACACGATTATATATATATATACACACACACACACACACACACACACATATATGTGTACTGACAGTGAGCGAAAAAAAGATTGAGACAGTGTGTGAGAGAGCGAGGTAGAGGGTCAGAGAGAGTTAGTGGGAAATGGCTTATCGATTGTTACACAAAGAATTTGTTAACAGTTTCGATCTGAATAACAGTAATTGATTATGAAAATCACATAAGAATAATCCACGGTTATACTAGCATAGACATATTTATATATACTTATAAATTCATACAATATTATACTAATGTTTGTGAAACTACGTTGATGGGCCAAATTGTGGTGTTGACATGGTTACTTGCTATCGCCGTCCAGGAGAGACTACATATGGGTGTGTCAGTGGAAACCGTAAGGTGACGGTTGCATGAAGCAGGATACCACCACCGGTTTGTGGCTGATGCCTATTAAATTAGTAGTGTTTTCCAGATTGTATTTGTATTATCAATGTGGAGAGATAATGATTTAATCACGATGGACAGATAAATACATCAATGTTTTCCAGATTTCCTGTTGGATTATCAATGTTGAGATATTATTAAATCTTAACAAGGAATATGTATACATATATATATATATATGAAAATTATTTCACGAAAGTAACACGTGAAAAATATTTATGATGAATAAAACCACGAAGGAAAGGAAACACAAAATGGTGCTCAAGCGCTTTCGTCTAATGACATCCTCAGGAACACTGAAGTACATAAAAAGGTTAAGCCTATATATAGGTTACAGAAAGAAAAAAAGAAAAAATAAATAACATACATACACCACACACATATATATATATATATATATATATATATATATACATACATATCTATATATACAAATACATACATACATACATACATACATATATATACAATAAACAGAGAAGTAAAAATAAAAAAATTAAAAATTAAAACCTTAAAGGATTACCAGTGAGGCGTACAGATTTGTAAGGAAAAATATCGATTTTTAGCACAAGATCAAATGGATTATAAAAATACAAATTTATACTGGAACTCTGCCAGGGTTTTAACACACTGCTGCCTATGGTCAGGTTTCGATATATATAAAAAAAAATAAAATGCAAATTAAAAGTTAATCGATTTTTAGCACAATATCAAATGGATCCAGTATAAATTTGTATTTTTATAATCCATTTGATCTTGTGCTAAAAATCGATATTTTTCCTTACAAATCTGTACGCCTCACTGGTAATCCTTTAAGGTTTTAATTTTTAATTTTTTTTATTTTTACTTCTCTGTTTATTGTATATATATGTATGTATGTATGTATGTATGTATTTGTATATATAGATATGTATGTATATATATATATATATATATATATATATATATATATATATATATATATATATATGTGTGGTGTATGTATGTTATTTATTTTTTCTTTTTTTCTTTCTGTAACCTATATATAGGCTTAACCTTTTTATGTACTTCAGTGTTCCTGAGGATGTCATTAGACGAAAGCGCTTGAGCACCATTTTGTGTTTCCTTTCCTTCGTGGTTTTATTCATCATATATATATATATATATATATATATATATATATATATATATATATACATATGTGTGTATATATATTATATATATTATATATATATACATACAATAAAACACCAATTCTTCAGTACAACAAATATTCAATGGTTGAGAATGTTTTACTAAATAGTTTATCATATAAAATGATAAAGTCATAAAAAATGCTCACAATTTGCCATAGATTAACACAAATGGCACAGCTATACCCGGTTCATAGTTAGTATTTCGTCAATCCCCTATTATTGCCTATTACATCTTGTAATCTGTGTGGCATAGATGCAACATGGTTATGTATGATGTGTAGTTCCTTCGGAACATCTCTCACTTAGCCATAGTGTGATCCAGCAGCTGGCAGCTGGTCCGCTCGTGCTCAGCCTCCCACGAGTTCACCACATTCCCCTACACGTTCTCAATGGGGGTTGAGGTCACACCCCTTACTAGGCCAGTCCAGTAGTTCTAGATTTCGCTGCTCCTCAAACCACCTTCTAACAATCCTGGCGGTGTGGATGGGAGAGTTGTCCTGAAAATGGATTTTAAATATTGAAAGTAAAATTATATCTCACCCATACGCTTCATCAGTAACCCACTATTCGAGATAGGTTTTAACCACTATGTATTAGGGGTTTCTTTCAGCTAAATGTAATTGTGCGCTATTATGCAAATAATACAGTCTGCAGTTATCCAGAATAAAATCCTAAGTGTTGTCATAGTACTGAAAGAGTTAAACAACAATTTTATGACCATTATTCATCCCATGTAAAAGTGGAAACCGGACATACTACAAATGCGTGTAATACATAAATCTTACTCTAGCAATAGTATAATATTCTATAACACACAAATACAACATACCTGCATAAAAATAATCTGCTCAGGATAGGGCAAGGCATACGGCGCGTACAGAACGCAGCATCACCTCCTCCATGATCTCTCTATATTGATCTGCTGTAAACCTCCCGTGGATCTCAGTCAGCTCTCCTAGTCCTTGCAGGTGCATCTATTCCCACACATTCGCCG
This sequence comes from Bathynomus jamesi, assembly GCA_023014485.1. Taxonomy (NCBI): domain Eukaryota; kingdom Metazoa; phylum Arthropoda; class Malacostraca; order Isopoda; family Cirolanidae; genus Bathynomus; species Bathynomus jamesi. Next base: position 874,257 of record JAJOZX010000509.1, read on the forward strand.
TCACGTGCCCACTGTGCCACTTCGCAAATATTCTGGGGGGCATATCTCGTGTTGTCCTGTCGCCAACACCGAAGACGGCCGTGAGTTGTAGATGCAAACGTCTTCTCGATAGAGAAGAAAACTCTGCTCCAGTATGCGAGATCATCATTTATATGCTGGCGAGCAAACGAGATGTTCTTCGATCCTCTCCTTTTTGGCAGGAGTACGGTGGTGATATCCTGTTTCATGCAACCGTCTCTTTACAGTGTACACTGACACGCCCATATGTAGTGTCTCCCGGATGGCGACTGCGTTGTTGATAGGATCGTTCTACACTTCGTTGATTACACACTACACAGGCCTGCGATGGAAAAACGTTTTTCATAATTTTAGCTGTTTACAATGTATTTTTGTGTGCTGAATTCGAAAAACACAATAAAAATGTCATACGACACAAAGTTATTTCACAAATTCGATTTTTTTGTGAAGCGACTTCGAGAAAATGCCAGATTTCCGGAAATTACTAGAAACTTCTAAGAGACTATAAATACTGGGTTGCCAAGCCGTATGAGTCAGTTGTTACTCAGATTTCATTACGTGCGCACAATGATTCATCCGAAGCGAATTTTTTCAGTGATTTTGAGTTGTTTTTGTGTTTTATATCAGCGAACTAGCGTGTTTTGATAGTGTTAAGAAAGCCTTATTTAGCCTTTATTAAATTAAATTCAAGACTCTTATTGTGTTCTGGGTACTGTAGTAAGTTGTGAATCATGGCTAGCCGTGGATGTGTCAACAGTCCCGACAGCTTCTGCTACATATGCGGGGAATTTGTGATCAAGAAACATCAAAGAAACGTAACAAATTTTATTAGGCAAGTGTACCATGCCTACTTTGGAATGAAACTAGGAGACCAAGACAAACTATGGGCACCACACAAAGTTTGTTTTATTTGCGTAGAGGATCTAAGGAAATGGTGTAAAGGCAAAAAGAAAGCGTTCAGATTTGGTGTGCCAATGGTATGGAGGGAGCCAAAAAATCACTGTGATGACTGCTATTTTTGCTCTTGTGATGTTAAAGGCTATAACTCAAAAATAAGAAAGCCATATTCTATCCAAATCTTCCATCAGCTTTTCGACCTGTTCCTCATGGGCCAGAAGTTCCATTTCCGCTTCCACCAGAAACATTGGAAGATTTGCCTAGTAATTCTGGTTCAGATACTGATCATGAAGAATTTCAGTGTGATATAGGAAGTCAAGACCCCCAGTTGTTCACTCAATCTAAACTAAACGATTTAGTGAGAGATTTGGGATTATCCAAGGAATCTGCTGAACTCTTAGGCTCCAGATTAAAAGAAAGAAATTTATTATCAGCTGGAACATCGATATATTTGTATAGAAGAAGAGAAAATGAGTTTATTCACTACTTTTCACATGAGGGCAATTTAGTTTACTGTAGTGATATTGATGGTTTGGTACAGGCATTTGGCATTGAGTACAAAGCGGATGAATGGAGACTTTTCATCGACTCTTCTAAAAGAAGTCTAAAAGCTGTTCTTTTGCACAATGGGAACAAGTATGCCTCTGTACCTGTTGGTCACTCGGTACATCTCCAAGAAAATTATGAGAATTTGGAATTGGTTCTTACAAAGATAAAATATTATGATCATCACTGGATGATTTGTGGAGACCTTAAGGTATTGTGCATGCTTCTGGGGCAGCAGGGAGGATATACTAAGTTCCCATGTGTCCTTTGTGAATGGGATAGCAGAGCAAAGAGTCAACACTGGGAGCAAAAACACTGGCCACAAAGAAGATCTCTAGAACCTGGAAGCAAGAATATTTTGCGTAAAAATCTTGTTGACCCAAAGAAAGTACTTCTACCACCTCTTCATATAAAACTAGGCCTTATGAAACAGTTTGTTAAGGCATTAGAAAAAAGTGGAGAATGCTTTAAGTACCTCTGCAAGAAGTTCCCTAACCTATCAGAAGCAAAATTAAGAGAAGGTATTTCTGTAGGCCCAGACAGTAGAAGACTGCTGTCAGATGAAAACTTCTTGTCTACGATGACTGAAGTAGAAAAAGAGGCTTGGAATTCCTTCAAAAGTGTGGTTACTAAGTTCCTTGGGAATAATAAGGACCCTGAATATGCACTCATTGTTGAAAACATGCTGGAGAAATTCAAAGCTTTGGGATGCTCAATGAGTATCAAAATTCATTTCTTGAATGCACACTTGGACTTTTTCCCAGAAAATCTAGGTGCAGTAAGTGAGGAACAGGGAGAACGTTTCCATCAAGACATTAAGGAGATGGAAAAGAGATACCAAGGCCGGTGGAACGTTAATATGATGGGGGATTATAGCTGGATGCTGCATCGTGAAAATCCGGAAGCAGCGCACAAAAGGAAATGCAACAGGCGCAGCTTCATTGGCAAAAGAAAACGGGACTACTAAGCCATTCCACTAAGTAAAGATGTAAGTATCCAAGTTTTATAGTTTTTTAAAATAAATATATTCAGAAATGGTCAGGAAATAGGTTTCATGTGGTAATTCTTCACTACTTATTTTATTCAGTAACATTTACAACATAAAAACGTCATAGCAAATTGTGAAAGAACTATACGTGATGGAGCAAATCTGAGGCCGTTTTTGGATTTAGCACCCCAAATTCCTATAAAACCAGCATACAATTTCAAAAAAGTTTTTAGGACCCTCAATTTTGCAGGCCTGTGTTATTCTCCGGTTTTCTTCTCGGGTGGTCTTTCTTGGTGCCCCACACTTATGACGATCTAGGACAGGGGTCCCCAACCTTTTTGTGCCGAAGAGCACATTCAAGACTACCGGTAGTGCGGCGGGCACCATTTACTTTTTCAAGGCAAATTTATAGTTGGACTTAATAATGAACAAAATACACAAAAAAACCATTTAATTCCTATGTAAAACAATGAACATAATACACACAAAAAAAACATTTAATTCCTATGTAAAATAATGAACATAATACACAAAAAAAAACATTTAATTCGTATGTAAAATAATGAACATAATACACAAAAAAAACATTTAATTTCTATGTAAAATAATGAACATAATACACACAAAAAAAAAGGATGGGCTAACTAAGAATCTTAGAAAAATTATCAAAACGATAACTTAATTTATTTATAAAGAAATAATTATTTTCAAATCAATGAGCATCTGTTTCTGTAATTAACTACTAAAATTTAATAAAATGTTAAGTATGTTACATATTTTAAATATTTAGTAACTAAATATTTAAAATATGTAACATACTTAACATTTTATTAAAAATTTAAATAAAAACTTATCAATCGTAGTCAGTCAGTGGCGGGCACACGCAAAAGGGTCGGCGGGCACCATGGTGCTCGCGGGCACAGGGTTGGGGACCACTGATCTAGGAGATTCGCAGTCTCCTGCCACCTCTGCACCCAGCGTTGAACAGTAGGCTTCGAAATTCCCAGTTCCATGGCTATGTCAGTTACAGAGATGCCTACTTCCTGCATACCAATTATCCGGCTTCGCTGTGCAATTTTATCTCGAGCTGGATTCATTTTCAGAGTCGGTGTTCGTCATATGGTGTAGAAATATGGTATGAGCATCGATCATGCCAGTAACCATGTCAACACCTCGGTTTGGCCCATCAAAGTAATTTCAGAAACATTAGTATAATATTGTATGAGATCATAAGTATATATACCGTAAACCAGGTTAATTTCGCGGCAGCAAATTTTTGCTCCTTCATATCCTTGGACGAGTTTGCGTCATCATAATTTCGCGGTCAACAGTTGCTAGTTATAATCTTACTGATTAAAATGACCTCATGAATGACGACATTTATTCTGGATTGTGATTGGTCGAGGTTGAGGTGGTATATCAAGGCAAGTTTTACCCCTTGGTATGCGGATAAAGTTTCAGAAGCACTCAACGTAAATGAATCTCTCGGTAAGACAGATTTGAAGCTCTCCACACTGAAACCTATTCATGCTAAATCGATTGTCTCTGCATGGGATAACCTACACAAAATGAGGGAGACCATTCTGAAGGGTTGGGAAATTAGCGGCGTTCATGACATTCTTGTTATACAGTAATAATACAGTATAATTTAAAATGTTTTTACTGCTTTTACTTTACGTTTTATTACAGTATCCTGAATTTACTTTTCAAATAAAGTATTTTAATGATCTAAGTTTTATTTTCTTACTGTCTTCCAAAGATTAGTTTAAATTGTCAAATTTTCGTTTGTTGGATATTTTCGCCTAAACTATCGCCTACGCGAAAAACGCGAAAATTTCCTGCAGGCGAACATTTTGCATTCACTTGTGAATAAAAAGTTCTATTGTAGTAGCTCTTCATATAGATTTGCCGTAATCATAATCGAACCTTATTACTGTATAAGACTAGTAAACTACATGGAGTTCAACGCTGTTCACGATCATATTAATTGTTTATCTTTATGAACAAAGACTTGGACTCGGTTGTCCCCCCTCCACCCCACCTTCCCCCAGTTGGGGTACCTTGATTAACACTGCGTCGTTTCCACATGTACGGAGTCGCCTGTGAGGCGAGGAACATTACATATGCGGGCAACTGTACAGTTCATATTCTATTCCTACTACTATTGCAAAAAACACCTTACTTAACTTTACTTGTTCTAATGCTATTCGTTACAGAGAGAAGGCTTTCAGAAGGTACCATCGCCATCCAACTCATGACTCACTTAGCTTATGTTTCTGCTCGGAATCGTGCAAATCTGTTCTTTGATTCGCCAAAAATTTCTTCATCCGACAAAAATGTTAAAACCTCAAAAATTCGAATTCTTCTCGGTCTTTCTGGCATCAAGACAAAAACCTCTCCAACAACTTTACTTCCTCTTCTTTCCCTCTCCTTTTTCCATTCCCACGGCACAGTTGCCGGCTCTTCTTCTCACAAAGCTGAACTCAACACTGGACGATTCCGGTGCTGTTCCTCCATCTCCTCCCTCCGACTTAATTATGTCTGAAATTAGAATCTACGGTGTTCTTAATGTTCCGCTTGTGGTCCTGAGAACCTTGCTTCTGCGCAGAAACCCTGCCTAGCAAATTTTTTCGCTTTTACCTTTCATCTGGTATTTTTTCTTCCTGTCCCAAAGAAGGGTGACCCCTCTCAACCCTCCAACTATCGTCTAATTGTTTTGATTCCTAAAGTTTTTGAATCTATCCAAGTGTTAGGAGAGAGGGGTTTAAGATTCTTCTCTTAAGGATAGACTATCCTTAATATGAAGAATCTTAAACACCTCTCTTCTTACAATCGTCTTTCAGATCGTCAGTATGGGTTCCGCAACGTACTCCACTGGCGATCTTGCATATTTCTCTGACTCTTGGTCATCCTCCTTTCGAGATTCCGGTGAAACCTTTTCTATTGCGCTAGACATCTCAAAAGTTTTTGATAGAGTCTGGCACAAATCTTTAATTTCGAAACTGCCCTCCTTCGGTTTCTATCCTTCTATCAGTATATAAAGTCCAAACTCACGTAACACTCTAACTGTATATAAAATGCAAGTTTGGAAAAATAAATAAATTTTTAATTTTCTTTCTATTTAATTTTGCTAAGTAATTGATGAATTACGTCTTATCTAATCATTTTTTAGATCACAGTAAGCTTAATCATGTAATCGTGTTAAATTCTGCAATGCTCATTTTTTTTATATACATTCTCTCTTAGCTGTGAAAGATGAAGTCATATCTTGTCGAAACTCTAAATTAACACTTAATTTTAAATTTTAAGCATTTAATTCTAGCTCGTATGCATGTTTAATTTTAATTCATAATAAAATGCATATTCAATTTCCATTTTCAATTGACTCGGCAAATCATGATAACATCGGATCTGTCAATATACTGTTTAAGAGAAAAATGTGCCTTCATCTTCAAATATCTTGCTTATCTGTGAATATGCTGTCACAACAAAAATTTGCCTTTATCTTCAAATATTTTGCAAAAGAATTCAGCCTATTGAGCCCTGCCTTCTCCAGAGAACTTAGTTTTAAAATAGAATAATTAATTTCTCCGATACACTACAAGAACAATCGGGAAACCGACAGATAATTTAATTAGTTTTCCTAGAATCCTCCGATCCACTACAAGAAGAAATCAGAGTGTAGTATCAAAGAATTATTCCGAGTCCTTACACGGTACCAGCTACCACATAGTGAGAAATACGTTGCTACCACCTAACCAGAACCCCGGGAACCTCGATCCGCCCAAGGCCATAGACGGAGGGTTAACATATATTTAGTATATAATTAAAATTGGGGAGTTTATTGGCAAGCAAATAAATAATGCAAGATGTTTGTAAGAACAGTATTAGCTGCAAAAACACTCAGTCATTTTTTCCACACTTAAATAAACAATAACAGATTTTGAGAAAAATAGCTACATTATAAACAAATATATAAAAATAAAACACTAAACGATTTTTTGAAATTATATAAAAAAGCAAAATTAAGCATTAATTTAAATCATTATATAAAATCCAAAGCTAAAGCGCGAGTATTTCCTGAATACATTAGTTAATGAATCCATCATTATTCATTACATTCATACCACAAGTTATTAAATGATGGATGAAAAGATATAAGAATATACAAAGCAGAGTTTTGCCGTTTAGGACGCTGAAAGGTCCTGTGATATAATAAGGGGTTATGATAGCTTACCTCAACCAAGGATAGTCTAACATGGAACAAATCACTGGTCAGGTTGGGGTTGTTACTAGCAAATTATGGTTCAGGCATTTCAGGAATTGGCGTTGAATAGTTTTTTATGCATGACTTAGTTGAGGTTAATGCAAAAAACTTCACTTTTTTCTACGTGAAGGTCAAAATATGAAAATAAAAACCCACTCTAATAGACAGAGTTTATTTCCACAACAGTTTCGATGCCCACTGGCATCCTCCTCGGGTGGATATAGAAAAACGAATGAACCAAAACAAGAGGGAAAAACAGTCCAGCGACCGATCGTTAAGAAATTCGCACCTAGGTTAGATCCCATTCTCCCGACACCGGAAGGGCATTTTCATTAAAGGGACCCGCTTATAAGTACATTCGCACAAATTTAAAACTATCTTCCTGTTCTAAACATACAGATTCTATTATTTTTTTACATAATTATTACATTTATTATTCAATTTATTACATTTAATATTGCATTATTATTTATTACAGAAAGATTTTAACGAAAGATTTTAAGTTTGCTTTGGCGTTCAAATATTCGTCTACCATGAAAAGTAAATTGGTTAGGAATAACGTTGCAAAAGAGGAACAAGCCTGTGTCTACAGCATTCCCTGTAAAAGTTGTGATTTAGTATACGTGGGAGAAACTGGAAGAAATATTGAAACCCGTATTAAAGAACACAAATATGCCTTCAGAAGTTGTAATACTAATAATGCCATTTTTTATCACGCCAGCCAAAATAATCATGCTATAGATTGGGAATCAAGTAAGGTACTTTATAAATGTAATAATTATGTCAAAAGAAAAATAATAGAATCTGTATGTATAGAAAAAGTAGATAATTTTAATTTGTGCGAAGGTACTTATAAGTTAGACCCTTTAATGAGATTCTTGGTCAAAAAATCCCTTACGGAGTCGGGGGAATGTGTTCTAACCTAAGTGTGAATTTCTAAAAGGTCTCTGGATTGTTTCCTTACTCGCTTTTAGTAAATGTAATAATGGAAGTAATAAATGTGGAAATAAATATAAATGCAACAGATGTAATAATAAAGGTAATATTATAAATTTAATAATTAGGGTAAAGGTAATAATAATAAATGTTAAGAAAAAAAATGTAAATGCAATAATAAATGCAGTAATTATGTCAAAATACTAGAATCTGTATGTATAGAACAAGAAGATAGTTTTAATTTGTGCGAATGTACTTACAGTATAAGCGGGACCCTGTAATAAAATGCCCTTCCGGTGTCGGGAGAACGGTATCTAACCTAGGTGCGAATTTCTCAATGGTCTCTGGATTGTTTCCTTCTCGTCTTTTTCATTCGTTTTTCGGTTTATAAGTTCTGTATAATAAACAACAGTGTAATAACCAATGTAATAATAAATTTATAATTTCTGTAATAAATAATAATGCAATATTAAATATAATAAATTTAATAATAAATGTAATAATTATGTAAAAAAAAAAAATAGAATCTGTATGTTTAGAACAGGAAGATAGTTTTAAATTTGTGCGAATGTACTTATAAGCGGTCCCTTTAATGAAAATGCCCTTCCGGTGTCGGGAGAATGGGATCTAACCTAGGTGCGAATTTCTTAACGGTCGGTCCCTGGACTGTTTTTCCCTCTTGTTTTGGTTCATTCGTTTTTCTTTATCCACCCGAGGAGGATGCCAGTGGGCATCGAAACTGTTGTGGAAATAAACTCTGTCTATTAGAGTGGGTTTTTATTTTCATATTTAGTTGAGGTTATTATATTTCCTTCGTTGTAAATGCCAACGTACTACTGAACGAATTTGTTAAGAGAATTTGTAGTGAAACTCTTTTACCTTCATAAAAATAGTAATGATAAACCAACATATGAAGGAAACAGTGAACTACCACTTATCACAGAACAAATAAGTTATACTGGACTTGTGTACGAATAATTACGAAGTAATGAAAAATTGTTCTTTATTTCAATATGTGTAAATATCCTTAAATCACATATTAACTGTGATCATCTTTATTTTACAAATCTGAACCAAGTATTTTCTTTTTTTAATATTTGTTGGCTTATCTTCAGGCATATAATAACTCAGGCGTGTTTTTTTGTCAGTTTATTTACCAGAATATTTTTTAATGAAAACATCTCTAAAAATGTTATCGTTTTTTCCTTGTTCAAGAAGAAACAAAAAATGTCTAAACAAGTAAAAGTCCTTATTCATTTAGTTTTACTCTACATGAAAAAGTTTTTAGGGTATATATATATTATATATATATATATATATATATATAGAGAGAGAGAGAGAGAGAGAGAGAGAGAGAGAGAGAGAGAGAGGCCCTGACCTGATTTTCTTTTATTTTTCTATTGTATAAAAACTGAAAATTTTTGTTTAAGAAAGAAAATAACTTTCGATGATAAGAGGACAAAAGCCTAAGAGGTTTCTCTCTTCCTTATCCATTAAAATGGTAATAAAGTTATGAAGAAGGCTTGCAGATTCGGGGACGGAGGAGGGAATTGCGGCCCCGTGTGCGACTAAACTTTTTTCTTTGCCTTTAATTTTACAAATGTTTCTCAATTAAGTTAGTCCTAATGAAACAATTTTGTTGCGACAATTCAACGAAAATTGCATGTGATTACCATGAGTCTCTCTGTAAATCAGAGGAAATAATTAGTATGAGACCGAAAAAAAAATGGAAAATAAGAAAATGAAAAGGGAACAGAGTATCTTCAATTTCTATCATTGTCATACAATGAAGATCCTTAGTGAGTAATAATTAAAATAATTTAAATTGCTTCACGAATTAAATTCTATAAATGTTAGCATAGACAGTGAAAATTCAATCAGTGCATCTAGTCTCTACCACATACTGTGTGTGTATAAAGAGGCTATAAGACGTACTGCTAGCGAACAGCGAAGTGACGTCACAAACGCAGACGCACACATGGAAGTTGGGGTGGACGCACAATAACGTGAGCGTGAGTTGAGGGGAAAGCAGTGAAGAGAGCGAACAGCGATGCGATCAAATCATATCGAGTTTTGGATCGATTTTGAGCGCTCGTGTCTTGCGTGATATAGCACGGATGTTGAACTTTTTGATTAGTGAACACTTTATTCAGCAATGCTTGCCATTAATTGCCACAAAACAATCTGGGAAATCTCATTTCATGTACAAGTCATTTATAATACTTTGTAAAAGCTCCTTACTAGAAACGGAGATGTGTAGCCTATTATTTGAAGTTCATCCCATATTGCTTGACGAGTCGTTTAGGGATGTCTTGGATTTTTTTTTTTACATCTGTTGATGCGGATGAGGATACGGATGGCAAATGTGCATTTTGGAGTATAGGACAAGGGTCATAGATTTTGGTGGTGTTGTCTGCCTGTTTACACAGATCATCCTAGGTCGAATTTAAGTTACTTCTTTAAGTGGTTTCGGTATTGGGATTAACTCAAGACGTGGCTACCTTTTAGCCAATTTTTATATCAGCTTACCGAGAGGAAGATGACAGCTTCAGTTTTGAGCAAGTTAACCAAAAATACCTTCCTCAAATTTAAAATTTTTAAATGCATTGTTTTTGCTATTTGCTTTTAATTTTTTACACATTTTTTTGTTCTCGTTTCAGAATTTTGATAAATTTTAAAAAATTAACATTTTCTGAGACATTTACTACTGGAAATTTAGATTTGTTTCCACAAATATTAAATTGATACGTTACTAGTAAATATTGAGCGTCTCATGGCTCGATCGGTTAGAGCGGCGCCTGGCAGTGCTGAGACTCCGTTGAGTTGTGGGTTCGAACCTGTGCCTAGAATTGAATTCTGCATCGTATGTCACGACGAAGCGGCGGACAAACCACCCCATTTTAATTGAACCTGGATAAAGTAGCCCAGGCTCGGGTCCCTAGTAGTATGGGTGCGGCCATTATTGTTCTAAAATTACCGAACAAAAATCTAATCCTAAAGGATTATGGAATAGTTTAAAGATCCTAGTTAACGCCAAAAAAGAAAAGGCAAATCCCGTAACTTCGTTAACACAGGGTGGAATTTCCTACAGTGATCTCAAAGTCATGGCCAAATTATTAAAAAATTTCTTTTCGAAAATAGGAAGCAATACGGCACTGCCATTCCAGAATTAGACAGTCACTACCAACAATATATGCCACAACCCACACCAAATACTTTCTTCTTTGAACCAATTCTGCCAAACGAAACATCAGCTACATTAAAAACTAAAAAGTAAAAGCGCTAATATCAGTTTAATGCCAGTGAAAATATATAAATTAATATCAGATGATATAAAAACCCCACTCACAAGACTTATGAATGAGTCAGTAGTACAAGGTGTATTCCCTGTTCACCTGAAGATAGCCAGGGTTTGTCCAGTATTCAAATCAGGCAGCCCTGATTTTCCATCCAATTACCGACCAATCTCCGTCTTACCAACTCTGAGTAAAGTATGTGAAAGAATCGTATACAATAGTCTAATCAAATTCTCAGCTAAATACGACATTAACAAAAACACAATTTAGGGTAAAAGAAGACCACACCACAGAAGACGCCATTAACATGCTATTAGAAACTATCTATAAAAACCTAAACTACAAAAAACACACAATCTTAGTTTTCTTTGACCTGTCGAAAGCCTTTGATACGCTCTCACATGATATCTTACTAGACAAATTAAACACATTGGCATAAGGGGAAATATGCTAAATTGGTTTAAGTCATATCTCTCTAATCGTCAACAGTACATTAAAGTAAATGACATTTCATCAAAATATGCTATATTGGAAAATGGGGTTTCACAAGGATCAATTCTTGGACCCTTACTCTTCTTAATACATGTAAATGATTTTTATCGATCAACAACATTAGACTGTATTCAATATGCAGATGATACAACACTCACTTCTACACACCACGAAATCAATTACCAATGAACGAAGTGAACAGGCAATTAAATCACGTCTATAAATGGATGTGTGCAAATAAGCTTTTATTAAACTTGACAAAATCATCATATATGATCGTAACTAAAAAAACTGCAATCGGGCACACTCCATCAATAATAATTGATTGGAAACACTCCTGCAAAAGTAAATGAAGTTAAAGTTCTTGGCATCAATTTAGATGAAAAATTAAATTTCAAAAGCCACACACAACATATCAAATCAAACATATCTAGATTTCTCTACATAATGTTTAAACTAAAAAAAACAATTCCTCACACCGCATGAGTATTTATCCATTCACATTTGCAATATGGAATCACAGCATGGGGTAGGATAAAAAATCATATAGTGTATCCGCTACAAGTAACCCATAAAATTTTTTTGCGAACTCTCTCAGACAGTGATAACAGACGATCTCATACCTCTCCAATGTTCAGAAACTTAAATATTCTAAAATTAAATGACCTGTATAAGGTATCAGTATGTGCAAAGTTGCTAATTATAGAAACTATACTTCGCCCATTCACAGGGGTATTAACTCCCATTAGATCAACCATAATCATAATACAAGGCTTCCCAATGATTTCATACATAAACCATATTATTCCATGCAAATTGCAGGAAATGCTCTCCCTTACAAAGGGGCAGATATCTGGAACGCTATACCCATAAACATCAGACAAGCACCATCACTAATATCATTTCACAACTCACTAAAGAAACAATTTATAAACTCTGACTAATGTATGTGTGTATAGATGCATATATATATATATATATATATATATATATATATATATATATATTGCAATTTGTAAATATTACTAAACGATGAAAATCACCTCTTCATAATCTTAAATGAGTGCAATCATAAACCATATAAATTAGATGTTAAAAGTTTCCAATATATTACTTCAGAGTTATAATATGCCTCACTCATCTGTATTTTTGTAACTTTAAGATTGTATCTTCATTTGTATTAGTCACCATTTTCCTTTTTTATTATTTCTACTGTTATTTCTTTTATCATTTTCTATTATTTCAAAGATCATTTCAATTTTTATTTGTAATGACAGAGTTAACTAAATGCAACATTATTTTATTTTCCAAAAATTCTATTTATATTTGACATTTTCCTAGTTAAAAATAGTAATGAATCTCAAAGATTTTTGCCTGAAAAGCTGTCATGCTTCCGAACGGTATATTCAGATAATCCCAACATTACCATTTTCTGAGACATTTACTACTGGAAATTTAGATTTGTTTCCACAAATATTAAATTGATACGTTACTAGTAAATATTGAGCGTCTCATGGCTCGATCGGTTAGAGCGGCGCCTGGCAGTGCTGAGACTCCTTTAAGTTGTGGGTTCGAACCTGTGCCTAGAATTGAATTCTGCATCGTATGTCACGACGAAGCGGCGGACAAGTAAGTAAGTTTCTTAATAATGTATATTCCCCTAAAATTGTTCCAACGTGTGATGTTCCTAAGAATTGTAAATATCTTGTTTTACCTGATGTCTTCCATTTTAACTCTTTGGTAAAGAAACAATTGTTAAATATTGTGAGGAAATTTTATTTTTACACTGATTTTAAGATTGCCTTTGTAAATAGTAAACCCTTGATTTTTTTTTCGATATAAGGAGAAAATCTCCCCTGCAGTATTGTTCTGTTGTATTTGTTATGCCCTGGGTGTTCGAGGGGAACTACGTTGGCAGTACAGTTCGTTCTTTGCGGGCGGGATTTTGCTCCCATATAGGTATTAGTTAATTAATATGATTAATATGATTGTTGATTAAACGGTTACAAAGTTGATCATTGTGGATAACGATTATTTATTTCGAAACAAAGACGAGAGAGAGTGTTGAGCGTTTTAAAAAGGCAACCAATCGTGTAAAAGCTTGCAGTTCGGCCTTTTCTTTTAACCAATACGAGAATGTATAACAGTTTGAAATGAGTGCCCTTTTCGCCGGGCGTTTTGATACGAACAAACAGATTTATTTCTTCTTTGTGAAATCAGTCCAAGATGTGTTAAATTCGTGTGAAATTATGCAGTTTATACTCCAGACATAATACCGATCATGTAAGTACATTCCTTACCCGTTCTCTCTCTCCTCTCTCTCTCATAGGTTAAATTAATAGCATATGAAAAAGCACACTTGTAAAATATAAAGTCAAAATCGTCTTCATTCTTCCCTCGGCCACGCTACTTAGAGTGGAAATGGCGTTGTTTATAACAGTAATAGAAATTAACGTATTAAAAAGGAAACACTACATTTATGGTGGCAGCCATTCTTGTATTAAATTCTTTATGAATTTAATACAATCCACGCACTCCTTGTTTAAATTATCAAAGAGCAAATGAACTCAATTTTGAAAAAATTCCAGATTTCTGCTGCCTAATCTACAACAGTCCGTTTTCTTTCCTCCCTTTCCTCCCCGACAGTCCAATTCCCCCAAAATGTCACTTTCCTTTCATTTATGTACTCCAATTCCCCGAAATGCCCGAGTCAGGTGAATGAGTTGTTCATTTTTTCCCAATTCCCCTATATAACCCCCTAAGAGAGAGAGAGAGAGAGAGAGAGAAAAATTTTTTTTTGGTTTTAAATGAACTTCATTTGGAAGGTAAATTCTAATTAATTCCACATACAGACTTTGTTTTAGGAAATTTGTAAATTTTAACCAAAATTTTGTTTTCATTTCATATATTTCGTTCTTAAAAATACCGAACAATATTTTATTTCAATTCCCATCAGGAAGAGAAGTTACAGTAACCCTCTTTTAACAGTCTAATTTTTACCCGACACTTATTTCAGCGGATGATGGTGCGTAAATAAGTAAATTTTGTATTATTATTATTATTATTATTATTTACAATTTTTCACCATTGTGAAAAGTCAACAATATATATATATATATATACACACGTGTATATATATATATGTATAGATAGATAGATAGATAGATAGAAAATTAGGAAAGACGCCACTATTCCGACAGATTTCTAAAAATTCTAGGACCAATTCAATCTTCCTCAGCCTTCGGACAGACTTCTCAAGTTTACGGTGGGTTCTCAAACCCTCTAGTCCATAGCGCGTAGATACATATGGAATAGGATCCCTCCTAAGGAGACGTAGTTTTACATTCAGGATGAAAACGAAGACGTAGAGCAAAAAAGTCATTATATTTGGCTGCAGCCGACGTTTCGGGCAACTCTACCCATCTTCAAGGCCTGATTAATAGAGAGCTAAAATTAATAAATGACACAAAAGATATAAATGTACAAAATTAAAATTATTCAAATAGAAAATACAAATTAGAAACAGGCTAGAACAAGATCAAATAAAAAATAAAATATATAAATGACACAAAAATATAGGAATGATAGAAGTAAAACCTAAAACTAAAATCATTCAAAAATAAAACTGTTAAAAAAACCTTCACTAGTAAAAAGTTAAACGGAAAACTACAAGAATAAACCGACATACGTATTCAAAGAACAGCCACAAGAAACTGGAGCAAAAAGAAGACAGGGTCGCAGAGAAAATTTAGAAGGTAGCTGAACTAGTTAATGTAAAGGGGGTAACAGCCAGAATCAATGTTAAGACTAGGGTTCAAAACCTTAATACATAAAGATTCATAAATACGAAGCGAGGACAAGCATTTTAATGATTTAAGAATTTTAAAATTTTCAATAGAAACGTCAGTCTTACAATTAATGGAATGACTTCTGATAGAGACTGTTCTTTTCTCAATAAAACCTTCCCGTCCTATGACTAATACCCATATGGGAGCAAAATCTCGCCCGCAAAGAACGAACTGTATTGCCAACGTAGTTCCCCTGGGAACACACCCAGGGCAGGTAAACAAATAAACGACAGAACAGCTCATTGCAGAGGAGATTTCGTCCTTACATCGGAAAAAAACATAAGAACATTGTATTTACACAGGAAAAGGAAGTTGAAGGTTCTATTCCTTAACGTTTTGGTCTCCAAATCTGGCTTGACAGCTTTAACTTCTACGTACCGGAAGTCTACGTTTACGGGTTTGGGGGTCTAATTTCCATAGTTTTTGCAACCTTAATTACAAACTAAGTTCTGTTCGCACGCTTGTTCATAGAGCTTATAATATTTGCTCAAACTTTGCTCTGCTATATAATGAGTTTGAATTTTTTACTGACTATTTTTTTAAAAATGGTTTCCCACGGAATCTTGTAAGAGGTGTTCTTGGCAAGTTTCTTAATAATGTATATTCCCCTAAAATTGTTCCAACGTGTGATGTTCCTAAGAATTGTAAATATCTTGTTTTACCTGATGTCTTCCATTTTAACTCTTTGGTAAAGAAACAATTGTTAAATATTGTGAGGAAATTTTATTTTCACACTGATTTTAAGATTGCCTTTGTAAATAGTAAACCCTTGATTGTTTTTTTCGATATAAGGACGAAATCTCCCCTGCAATGAGCTGTTCTGTTGTTTATTTGTTTACCTGCCCTGGGTGTTCTCAGGGGAACTACGTTGGCAGTACAGTTCGTTCTTTGCGGGCGGGATTTTGCTCCCATATGGGTATTAGTCATAGGACGGGGAAGGTTTTGTTGAGAAAAGAACAGTCTGCTATCAGAAGTCATTCCATTAATTGTAAGACTGACGTTTCTATTGAAAATTTTAAAATTCTTAAATCATTAAAATGCTTGTCCTCGCTTCGTATTTATGAATCTTTATGTATTAGGTTTTAGAACCCTAGTCTTAACACTGATTCTGGCTGTTACCCCCTTTACATTATCTAGTTCAACTACCTTCTAAATTTTCTCTGCGACCCTGTCTTCTCTTTGCTCCAGTTTCTTGTGGCTGTTCTTTGAATACGTATGTCGGTTTATTCTTGTAGTTTTCCATTTAACTTTTTACTAGTGAAGGTTTTTATTAACAGTTTTATTTTTGAATGATTTTAGTTTTAGGTTTTACTTCTATCATTCCTATATTTTTGTCATTTATATATTTTATTTTTTATTTGATCTTGTTCTAGCCTGTTTCTAATTTGTATTTTCTATTTGAATAATTTTAATTTTGTACATTTGTTTAGGTTTTAACTCTCGTCATTTATATCTTTTGTGTCATTTATTAATTTTAGCTCTCTATTAATTAGGCCTTGAAGATGGGTAGATTTGCCCGAAACGTCGGCTGCAGCCAAATATAATGACTTTTTTGCTCTACGTCTTCGTTTTTATCCTGAATGTAAAACTACGTCTCCTTAGGAGAGATCCTATTTCATATGTATCTACGCGCTATGGACTAGAGGGTTTGAGAATCCACCGTAAACTTGAGAAGTCTGTCAGAAGGCTGAAGAAGATTGAATTGGACCTCGAATTTATATATATATATATATATATATATATAATATATATATATATAATATATAATATATATATATAATATATAATTTTTTACCTCCACATGGCTGCTCTTGTTCCTATATCTATCAAACAACTCCATGCCAAATTTCAGCCGAATTGAATGATATTTACTGGTCGCTATGAATTTGATTTTACGACTCATTTTCTAGTAGAGTGATCTTCTGGGTTAAAAAATGAAAAAACAAGGGCAATACTAGTTTATTTGTTTGAAAACATTAAATCTCAAAGAAAACAGCTTACTTTTTTAGAAAATAATAACTCTTAATAAAGAAATCAGATTAATTTTTAAAGAACAAAACTGATATGTTTGATAGAAAATTACATTTATCATTCGTTTATAATATACATCATTACTTAGATTAACGCTTCATCAATGACTCCTTCGAAGACGATGAGTAGTCTTGGCGATGTTTTGCCACTAATCGGAGGATGAATTTTTTTGTTCTTCATCCTTCGTCAAAGATGTATTATGTGCCTTGATGAGGGCGATACCCCTCTCCGCCGAATCATTGACAACTTTTAGATTGATCGGTATGCGTCGAAACTCTTGAAAGCAATTATCCTCCGTCCAGGAATTGGGATTGGTCCTCAGGAAGGTATCCTCCGCTGCCTTCCTTCCTTCTTTCTTTAACGGATTGAAGATTACCGGGTCCTTTTGGTGACCATTTCATACAAATTCAAATCTTCAATGTTTCCTTCAAGCTTCAATCGACGAGTAATAGTGGTATTCTCGTTACGTTGGAGGTTTACGACCATCTTCAGTTTGGTCTCGGTATCTACTCTAGGCTCGAAGAATGCAAGGCCGATGAGATGCTCTCTAAGACACCACAGGTGCCGTTGAAGAGGTGTGGATGCTGCTTTGGAAATGGTCTGATTTGGGTACTTTTGCAGATTTTAAGAAGCAGACTATTGTTGAAAGGAGCGTTGATTCCGACGGGGGCCTCGTTCCAAAAACGTGTGTAGACCAAGGCAATAAACAGAGAGATTTCTGTGATATTCTCCGTCTCACGTGCTGTCAGCTGTAGTTGATGCTTGAACAGATAAATTTTGAGGACGTAGATGGCCTTGGCCATCCAGTGTGCATGGTGAGTTGGCCCTGGAGCGCGGACCTTGACCTCTTTCTCATCACGGCACCCGAGGAAGGTGAGGCAGAGTCGTAGCAATTCCTCGTAGTCATCACGCGATTGTTTAGACTCCAGTGCCTTTGTGAAGTACTAGATCATTTCCTCTCGAACCTGGAACATCTTTGGATATCTGAATAGGTTGTTTGAAGCCTTCATGAAGGAATCCTTCTGAAGTGATGGCCATTTTTTTCTGAAAACGTTTAAAGAGTGATTTCCGGGACACCTGTGGGTCCAAGAAGTGCGTTGCAGGTGTTTGACAACACGACGTCAAGGATATGATGTCGACAAGCGATCCAGACAAGTTCCCTCCCTACTGCTTTTTCAATCATGGTACAGGCTCCACTGTGAAGGCCAGTATTAGACGCAGTTGTGTCAAATACGAGACGTTGGATCTCACCGCGAAGATTCCAGTCATCAATCGTCGAAATGCAAGCCTTGGCCTGTTCTTCTCCTGTAGCTCGTTGTATTTTTGGCACGGCTAGGAGTTTTTCATCCCATTTCCCGTAACGACTACCGCGGTTCGTTTGGCTGTTTCCTTTGCGCCGCCGATGTCGGGAAGTAGTTTCCAATCCCAATGAAGAAGAAGCGGTCCTTCGACAGAAAACGAAGCTTCATCCTCCTTGGCTGTTGCCTGCCTTGTTGCCTTCTTGAACGACGGATGGAGCTGCATGAAAGAGTCATTGTAGAAATATTATAGCCCAGGGCTTGAGCGACTGATCCAGCAACGAAGACTGCTCCTCGATCGGGAAGGTTGACGCGATCAAGAGCAGCAACCACATCTGGTGATGTGAAGATACTGTTTCGTTTCGGAGGATGACAGGAGTTCGAAGTCGACGGACGATAATCATCGTCTTCAGCGTTGAATTCTTCAGAGGATGAAGTGGATGTGCTGGATGATGGAAGAGCAGCAGTTCCAGCCTGGAATGCAGCCTCTCTTTCTTTGTACCTTAGAGCCTTGTCAGCATCTTTCTCCTGTCGACATCTCTTGCGATATTCCTTGGCAAAATTAATCTTGTCAGTGCCTGCCATACTGCAGGAAAAGACGTCTCGTTGCATCATCAGGAATTGGCGGTCTTCTTCATTGTCTATCACCTTCAAGGCGTCCTTCGAGGCAACGTCGCAAAGCACTGAGAGTCTCTTGGAACATGCTCTCTTTCACTCTGCAGCGTTGTAGCTGCGTCTTGCGGTTTTTCTTCAACGCAAGGAACGCTTCGTACAGCTTTGACAGCTTCCTAACGCAGGAATCGACTCGCTGTGTAGGAATCCTTGCTCTCTGCCATACTTGCAGGGCCTCTTTTCAGGCCAAGTTGTAGCTCTCTTTCAAGGTCTTGGGCTGTTCATGGTGGTAAAACTGAACCAAACGAAGCACATCACCACATGTGGGTAGCCTTGCAGTTGATAACTCGTTGTTGGGCTTTCCTAGAACCCACGTTTCTGCAGATGAGCGAGTACTTCTAGCCATAACCTGAAAAATGAGAGAAAATAATGCATTAACCATTTAGCACCAAAGCACTATTATTATAATTAATCTTATAAGTGTCAAAGTAAAAAATTGCAAAGTCAAAATAAATAATGTAAAAAAATTGGTCACAGTGGTTAGTGGTTGATGGGTAGGAAGATAGCCAAATTTAAAAAAATATATTTAAGAATAAGTAAATAACAAACTTCAAGAGACATAAGATATATACTTTACAATTTTAATCATTTAATTTAATAGCAACATCGTTACCGGTTATAAATTTGCATATAAAGAACATAATTTTATATATATATATATATATATATCGGGTGGTCCGAAAAAAATGACGCATTTTTTAAAAATTAATATCTCAGTAACCCCCTTCCTTATCATGACAATTTTTATATGCAAGATACTTTCAAACTTCTTTTTTGAATGCAAGAAACGGAATTCTGATATCTTTTATAGTTTTCTCGCAATTAACAAAAGTAACAACATGGGTCAAAAAAACGAATATCATGAGAAAGGAAAAATTTAATCAGAAATTTAACTAATTAATTTACAGTAAATGATCGATTGGACCACCACTCTGTTGACACACTAATCTAAGTCTTTTCTTCCACACAAAAATAATACTTCTTACTTCATTAATGCCAATTTCTTGCCAAGATTCAAGTATTTTACTTTTTAATTCTGATTCGGTGAATTTTTCTCGTCGACCTCGGTAAACCTTCTCTTTTAGTAACTCCCAAATTGAGTAGTCCATAGGATTACAATCTGGGCTTTGTGGTGGCCACTCATTTTCGTTATTAATTTTGGTGTATTGCTAATCAGAAACGACTGTGTGGCGTAGCTTGTATGCGATGGTGCTCCATCTTGTTGAAATATGAAATCATTTTCTTGATACAGGCGACGACAATCCGGCAACAATTTTGTTCTTAAAAGTTCAATGTAATTTGCAGAATTCACCTTTGTCTTTTCAGTTTCAATAAAATGAACATCTGTCTTGCCATTCCAAGAGACCCCTGCAGATATCATAACCTTTTTGGAGAATCTTGACGTTTCATGATACAATCTGTTTATTGAAATGTCACACTTTTTACCACGCCCGTAGACAACATCATTTTGACGGTTTCGCGGAATTTCTAGAGTGAAATCTTTTTCATCCGTGAAGACTATCTTTTTAATATCAACGACAGAGAATTATCAAGTAACTTTCTGCACCTTGTTTTTCTTTTATCCTTAACAGTATCACTTTTTCTAGAAGATACTATTCTTTTGAAGGCTTTTAGTTTTTGTGCTTTAATTATTCGGTGTACAGAAGTCTTTCCAATATTCAAATGTTTAGCAATTGTTCTTTGTGACAAATGACTTCCTGGTTTATCTTCTTGAGAGCAGATTTTATCGTTGATGTAATCCACATTTTCTGGAACCGAAGCTGTTTTAGGTCTACCGCTTCCTGGTTTTCTGGCAGTACTTCCCGATTCGCGAATCTTCTTTAAGAGTCTTTCCACTGCACGCCTTTTCCACTTTTTGCCGGGAAACTCTTGCAATAACCTTCCAGTCTTCCATCCTTTTTCACAGTAACAATTTTTAATGAGAATACGATCTTCCTCTGACAACATCATTAAGGGTACTGACGAATTGTTAAAAAATAAAAATATCCACAATTTGACTTGTTCATTCCTGTAGAGTTTTGTAATAACTTGCAAAAATATCGCATGATATCGTATAAAAATGATATCGTATAAAAAACGGATATTATATTGCGATTTTTGTTTTTTTGACCCATGTTGTTACTTTTGTTAATTGCGAGAAAACTATAAAAGATATCAGAATTCCGTTTCTTGCATTCAAAAAAGAAGTGTGAAAGTATCTTGCATATAAAAATTGTCATGATAAGGAAGGGGGTTACTGAGATATTAATTTTTAAAAAATGCGTCATTTTTTTCGGACCACCCGATATATATGATGAATAAAACCACGAAGGAAAGGAAACACAAAACGGTGCTCAAGCGCTTTCGTCTAATGACATCCTCAGGAACACTGAAATACATAAAAGGTTACGGCCTATATATAGGTTACAGAAAGAGAAAAAAAAATATAAATAAATAACATACATACACACAAACATATATACATATATATATATATATACATACATATCTACACACATACACATATATATATATATATGCAATAAACGGAGAAGTAAAAATAAAACTTAAAAATTAAGGATTAGAGGATTAACAAAGAGGCATATCGATTTTTAGCACAAGATCAAATGAGTTATAAAAATAATACAAATTTATACTGGAGATACGCCCGGGTTTAACACTTTGCCTTTTTAGAGTCAAGTTTCGATATATATAAAAATAAATTGAAGATTAAAAGTTAATAAAGTAGCTTACAAGTTTACCAAAGATTAAGTGTCCTACCCTTTTTATCTAGATTTGTTTTGAAGGAATTCAAAACAACAGGACCGAGTTGAAAAGACCTTTGCTTATGTTGAAGTTATTTGAAAGTTGAATAATGGCAGACTCAAGAATATTTCTATTGACAATGTTGCTCGAATGAAATAAAACTGAAGCATTATTCCAATCAATACAGTGGGATAACTTTGACAAATGGACAAAAGAGCACTGGACAACTGTCCTGTTCTGACGGAATATTGATGCTGTTTTATACGTGTGTGCAAATCCTTTCCCGTCTGACCTATGTAAAAGAATCACATTGTTTACACCCAATTTTATAGATAATGCCTGAAT
The DNA here is from genome assembly GCA_023014485.1 of Bathynomus jamesi. NCBI lineage: Eukaryota > Metazoa > Arthropoda > Malacostraca > Isopoda > Cirolanidae > Bathynomus > Bathynomus jamesi. The sequence continues at coordinate 896,657 of JAJOZX010000509.1, forward strand.
TATTGGTAGGGCTATTTTTTACTACGATATTTTTCACAATATTGTTATATGAAAATACTACATTAATATCCAAAAGTTTAAGTAAATTAGCAATGCCTAAAAAGCCCGTGAAAAATGGAAGCACTAAAATGTTTTTTGACAAAGTACGAGTGTTATTATTGACACGAGAGAAAGTTCGTTTTGCCTTGTTGAGACAAGATTCCATAAACGCAGATGGGTAACACAGATCACTTCCAATACCGTTGATTTTTTCCAATTCGGCATCGATGTATTCCGGACTGGCGATCCTAAGGGCGCGGAGAAACATTGATGAAAAAATGGCCTTCTTAGTCGGGGTGTCATGTCCCGAGTAAAAGTGTACGTAGGACAAGTTGTTTGTTGTTTTCCGATAGATACTAAACTTAAAACCTGGGCTTTCCCTATGTACACGCACATCCAAAAATGGGATTGACTTGTCTTGTTCCACTTCTAAAGTAAACTTAATGGAGGGGACGTGATCATTTAACTGAAGGAGGAAGTTATCCAGGTCACGATTCATGGGCCAGATACACAAAATATCGTCGACGTACCGCAACCAAGGGATGCCAACCCCCAGGATTCTCGGAATGTAAGTAATTTCGAAAAACTCCATATAAATATTGGAGAGGAGGGGCGATAAGGGGTTGCCCATGGCCATCCCAAACACTTGTTGATAATACTCGTTATTGAAAGTGAATTTACAGTCTTTAATGCAAAGCTTAATAAGTTCCAAAACAATGTGTGAAGGTAGTGGCAGGTCATACTTATGTAATTCTTGGGAGAGAAAGTCAAGCATATCATCAATCGGCACTTTTGTAAACAATGAACAAACATCAAAACTGATCAATCTATCGTTAGTTTCAGTACGTGCATTATTCAATTTTTCAGTAAGATCCATGGAATTTTTTACATGTGAATCAGAGATAGTTCGAGAATGGGGGACAAGACTTGACAAGCCATTTGGAGAGTTTATAAGTAATAGAGCCCACCGAGCTAATAATAGGGCGCATAGGGTTGCCAGGTTTGTGGGTTTTGATAAGACCGTAAAGGTAGGGCAGAGAAGGTGAAGTGGACATGAAAAGCGGAATTAAGTCCTTATGATCTTTGAGAATGCGTTTCAAGCCACTATTAAATGATTGATGACGTCATCCTGCGGGTTCTTCCTAAGTTTGCTGTATGTGGCGGGGTCCTGGAGAAGCTCGTTCATCTTTCCGATGTAGTCCACTTTGTCCATAATAACTATGGTGTTAGCCTTGTCTGCTTTAGTAATATGGAGCTCCCCATCTTTTTTTAATTGTGAGAGGCCATCGCAAAACCGTTTAGGAAAGTTATGTCGTAATTACCATTCGCCGCACTATAAACGAGGCCTTTAACTATGTTAAACAAATACTGAGGGAGATTACACTGTTTTTCAAAACACGCGAGACTGTAAAAAATTTGTAAAGCCGAAGGTTTTTTAACAATAAAAAGGACATACCATATCCAAGGGCACTTTTTGCATCGTCACTAATGTTTTTCGAAGAAAGGTTCAAAACACACTTTGAGTAAAAAAGCAAGCTCAAAGTGTGTTTTGAACCATTCTTCGAAAAACATTAGTGACGATGCAAAAAGTGCCCTTGGATATGGTATGTCCTTTTTTATTGTTAAAAAACCTTCGGCTTTACAAATTTGTTACAGTCTCGCGGTTTTGAAAAACAGTGTAATCTCCCTCAGTATTTGTTTAACATAGTTAAAGGCCTCGTTTATACTGCGGCGAATGGTAATTACGAAGATAACTTTCCTAAACGGTTTGCGATGGCCTCTCACAATTAAAAAAAGATGGGGAGCTCCATATTACTAAAGCAGACAAGACTAACACCATAGTTATTATGGACAAAGTGGACTACATCGGAAAGATGAACGAGCTTCTCCAGGACCCCGCCACATACAGCAAACTTAGGAAGAACCCGCAGGATGACGTCATCAAATCATTTAATAGTGGCTTGAAACGCATTCTCAAAGATCATAAGGACTTAATTCCGCTTTTCATGTCCACTTCACCTTCTCTGCCCTACCTTTACGGTCTTATTAAAACCCACAAACCTGGCAACCCTATGCGCCCTATTATTAGCTCGGTGGCTCTATTACTTATAAACTCTCCAAATGGCTTGTCAAAGTCTTGTCCCCCATTCTCGGAACTATCTCTGATTCACATGTAAAAAATTCCATGGATCTTACTGAAAAATTGAATAATGCACGTACTGAAACTAACGATAGATTGATCAGTTTTGATGTTTGTTCATTGTTTACAAAAGTGCCGATTGATGATATGCTTGACTTTCTCTCCCAAGAATTACATAAGTATGACCTGCCACTACCTTCACACATTGTTTTGGAACTTATTAAGCTTTGCATTAAAGACTGTAAATTCACTTTCAATAACGAGTATTATCAACAAGTGTTTGGGATGGCCATGGGCAACCCCTTATCGCCCCTCCTCTCCAATATTTATATGGAGTTTTTCGAAATTACTACATCCGAGAATCCTGGGGGTTGGTATCCCTTGGTTGCGGTACGTCGACGATATTGTGTATCTGGCCCATGAATCGTGACCTGATAACTTCCTCCTTCAGTTAAATGATCAAGTCCCCTCCATTAAGTTTACTTTAGAAGTGGAACAAGACAATTCAATCCCATTTTTGGATGTGCGTGTACATAGGGAAAGCCCAGGTTTTAAGTTTAGTATCTATCGGAAAACAACAAACAATTGTCCTACGTACACTTTTACTCGGGACATGACACCCCGACTAAGAAGGCCATTTTTTCATCAATGTTTCTCCGCGCCCTTAGGATCGCCAGTCCGGAATACATCGATGCCGAATTGGAAAAAATCAACGGTATTGGAAGTGATCTGTGTTACCCATCTGCGTTTATGGAATCTTGTCTCAACAAGGCAAAACGAACTTTCTATCGTGTCAATAATAACACTCGTACTTTGTCAAAAAATATTTTAGTACTTCCATTTTTCACGGGCTTTTTAGGCATTGCTAATGTACTTAAACTTTTGGATATTAATGTAGTATTTTCATATAACAATATTGTGAAAAATATCATAGTAAAAATAGCCCTACCAATAATTCAGGCATTATCTATAAAATTGGGTGTAAACAATGTGATTCCTTTTACATAGGTCAGACGGGAAAGGATTTGCACACACGTATAAAACAGCATCAATATTCCGTCAGAACAGGACAGTTGTCCAGTGCTCTTTTTGTCCATTTGTCAGAGTTATCCCACTGTATTGATTGGAATAATGCTTCAGTTTTATTTCATTCGAGCAACATTGTCAATAGAAATATTCTTGAGTCTGCCATTATCAACTTTCAAATAACTTCAACATAAGCAAAGGTCTTTTTCAACTCGATCCTGTTGTTTTGAATTCCTTCAAAACAAATTAGATAAAAAGGGTAGGACACTTAATCTTTGGTAAACTTGTAAGCTACTTTATTAACTTTTAATCTTCATTTATTTTTATATATATCGAAACTTGACTCTAAAAAGGCAAAGTGTTAAACCCGGGCGTATCTCCAGTATAAATTTGTATTATTTTTATAACTCATTTGATCTTGTGCTAAAAATCGATATGCCTCTTTGTTAATCCTCTAATCCTTAATTTTTAAGTTTTATTTTTACTTCTCCGTTTATTGCATATATATATATATATATATATATATATATATATATGTGTGTATGTGTGTAGATATGTATGTATATATATATATGTATATATGTTTGTGTGTATGTACAGGGTGGGCGGAAAGTAGCTCCCTATTTTGGATTGGTAAAAAAATACGTATATTATCCATTTATTTCAGACGAAATAATATGAAAAGGTAGGCATACATGGTAGGTTTTCTCTAAAATTCAATGTGGGCTCCAACTCTTTCCACCAGCTTCTGGAGCCGCCCAGGAATGGCGTCCACTGACTTTAGCAGGAACTCCGGCGGGATGAAGGACATGACTTCCCGAATTCGGTCCTCCAGTTCTTCCAATGTCCTCGGTTTGGTGCGGTAGACTTCTTCCTTTACCCACCCCCAAAGAAAGAAGTCGCACGGTGTCAAGTCGGGGCTCCTGGCTGGCCATTGATGTGGACCACGACGACCCATCCAACGCCCAGGGAAGTGGGCATCCAGCCACTCACGGACAACAAGAGCGAAGTGCGGAGGGGCGCCATCTTGCATAAATATCAGATCGTCGATGTTCTCCCATGTGCTGACAACCGGCCAGACCTCGTTTCGCAACATAGCAAGGTACCGCTCAGCATTCATGGTGTTGCGCAGAAGGAACGGGCCCATAACCTGATCTGAGGTCATACCACACCACACCGTTACACTGAACCGATTCTGCCGTTTTTCAGCGGTAACCGTGCGACTTCTTTCTTTGGGGGTGGGTAAAGGAAGAAGTCTACCGCACCAAACCGAGGACATTGGAAGAACTGGAGGACCGAATTCGGGAAGTCATGTCCTCCATCCAGCCGGAGTTCCTGCTAAAGTCAGTGGACGCCATTCCTGGGCGGCTCCAGAAGCTGGTGGAAAGATTTGGAGCCCACATTGAATTTTAGAGAAAACCTACCATGTATGCCTACCTTGTCATATTATTTTTTCTGAAATAAATGGATAATATACGTATTTTTTTACCAATACAAAATAGGGAGCTACTTTCCGCCCACCCTGTATGTTATTTATTTATTTATTTTTTTTCTCTTTCTGTAACCTATATATAGGCCGTAACCTTTTATGTATTTCAGTGTTCCTGAGGATGTCATTAGACGAAAGCGCTTGAGCACCGTTTTGTGTTTCCTTTCCTTCGTGGTTTTATTCATCATAAATATTTTTCACGTGTTACTTTCGTGAAATAATTTTCATATATATATATATATATATATATACTGAATAAATATAATACATGTGAATTAATACTTCATATATATAATTAATAATTAAATATATGAATTAATAATTAATATATATGAATTAATACTTACATGAGATACTATTCCTCAGCTCTTGAAGTTTGAACGAACTTAAAACCGTCCTCCAACAAGTTTAAACTTGAAATGATGCATGAGTAAGTGATTTGTCTGATTCACAAACAGAATTATACAAGCAATCGAACAATTGCATCATCCTCTGAAAGGTGGGCGGAGTCAATGTGGCCTGACTGCCGCGTCCTCTAAAACTGAAGTGGGTAGAAAATGATTAGGTAATTAATTAATTGAAAATGTGAAAATCATAGCGACCTCTTTTTATGTACTGAATCGACAGATATTTTGCACAAAATCACTTCACATCTAAAGGAATAAGAGCAGCCATGTGGAGAGCATTTCCAACGAGTTTGAAATTTTAGCCCAAATTTTGGACCACCCTAAAGGAGGAGATTGTAGACACCAATGGACCAGGTAACTATTCCAAAGGGGGACGTTAGACAGAAGCTAGGGAGTGCTGGAACTCCCATTTCTCCTGTCATTCTCCTCCTTAGCTGATCTTTTTCCATGTATCATCTACCCTGTGAGCAGTTCAGCATGCTCTCAAACACACACTTCGCTTCCTATTCCTCACGAAATATACATGCGTCTTACACACTATATCTTTTCAAAATAAAAAAAAACATGGCATTAACTTTAAGAGCCTTGGAGTCCCCTGGGGAGGGGACCATAAATGTCCCCACTTCTGGCTCCCCCCCCCTGCCGATACCGGAAAAGCAGACCCTGGCAGTGGGGCTGGATCTGCTACCGCCCATCCGAAAAGTTCTGGGCCTCTGTCTGATTCACTTTTCTTAAACTTCTGCAACATTCGTTGCCTTTTCTCAAATTTTCACTCTGTTGAACACCACCTCTCCTCCTGTAAACCGCATCTTCTTTTCCTCACTGAAACTCAGGTGTCTGGGACAACTGACAGCAGCCCCTTTTCTGTATCCTCTTACTTTCTCTATTCTCAATTTCACTCCAAAGGTGGGGGTTGCGTATATGTACGCAATGACCTAACTTGTTCTCGTATTCTCTAACTTGAATTTTGCGAATTCTATACCTTCTGGCTACGTCTTACATGCCATCCTCAAACTAAATGCATCTGCGCTGTTTACCTTTCCCCTAATTCTAGTGACTAACCAAGATTCTTTGACTACCTCACTTCCAAAGAGGAATACATTTTATCCCCCTCTCCATTTGCTGAAATCTCCATTTTAGGAGATTTCAATGTTCACCTCCACCTTTGGCTTTCCTTCCATTTCACTAACATCCCTGGTGAACTATCTTACAACTTCTCTATCCTAAATGACAAAGCAGATTGTACAGCACCCTACTCGTATCCCCGATCTCCTTGGAGATAAGCCCAATATTCTGGATTTATTTCTTAACTCTCATCCTTCTTCTTACTCTGTTAAACTTTTTTTCTCCATTCGGCTCCTCTGATAACAATCTTATATCTGCTTCCTGTTCTATCGCTCAATTCGGCCTTTGGGTCCTCCCAAGAGGAGGCGCCCTTGGCACTTCGGCGTCGCTGATTGGGAGGCCATTAACCAATACTTCTGTGATTTCCCATGGAATGATTACTGCTTCCGTGGCCGGGGCCCTCCCGGGTGTGCTGATCGCATCACGGAGGTGATTCTCTCGGACATGGAGGCGTACATTCCACATTCTATTCCTACTACTAATGCAGTAAAACCATGGTTTAACTTTACTTGTTCTAATGCTGTCCGCAACAGAAAGGAAGTTTTCAGAAGGTATCGTTGCTATCCAACTCCTGATTCTCACTCACTTTATATTTCTGCCCCGAATCGTGCAAAATCTGTTCTTCGACTCGCCAAAAATTCCTTCATCCGACAAAAATGTGAAAATCTATCTATTTCTAATTCTTTTTCCACTTTTTGACATCTAGCTAAGAAACTCTTCAACAACTTTACTTCCTTTTCTTTCCCTCCTCTTCCATTCCGACGGCACAGTTGCTGTCTGTTCTCCTGGCAAAGTTGAACTCTTTGCTCAAACTTTCGCTTGCAATTCAACCCTGGACGATTCCGGTGCTGTTCCTCCATCGCGTCCTCCCTCTGACTTTATTGTGTCTGAAATTAGAATCTCTTCTGAAGATGTGTTTTCTGCCCTATCTGGGCTCAACTCTAGGAAGGTGTACGGTCCTAATGGTGTTCCTTCTGTTGTTCTTAAGAACAGTGCTACTGTGGTGACACCCTGCCTAATGAAACTCTTTCGTCTTTCTCTCTCACCTGGTACTTTTCCTTCCTGCTAGAAGTTCGCTTTCATTTAGTCTGTCCCAAAGAATGTTAACCGCTCTCAACCCTCCACCTATCGTCCAATTGCTTTGATTTCTTGTCTTTCCAAAGTTTTTGAATCTATTCTTAATAGGAAGATTCTTAAACATCTCTCTTCTCACAACCTTCTTTCAGATCGTCAATATGGGTTCCGCAAGTGACGCTCTACTGGCGATCTTCTTGCATATCTCTCTGACTCTTGTCTTGGTCATCCTCCTTTCGGGATTTCGGTGAAACTTTTGCTATTGCGCTAGAAATATCAAAAGCTTTTGATAGAGTCTGGCACAAATCTTTAATTTCGAAACTGCCCTCCTTCGATTTCTATCCTTCTATCTGTGCTCTCATCTCTAATTTCCTTTGTGGCCGATCTATAGTTGCAGTTGTAGATGGCCACTGTTCTTCTCCTAAAGCTCTCCACACTGTTGTTTCTCAGGGTTCTGTCCTGTCACCCACTCTTTTCCTTTTATTTATTAATGATCTTTTAATTCGCACTTCCTGTCCTATTCACTCCTATGCCGATGATTCCGCTCTTCACCTCTCCACCCGCTTCGCAAAGCGTCCCTCTCAACAGTCACTTCATAATTTGCGTAGGACGGCTGTGGAACACCTGACCTCTGATCTTTATGCTCTATCTGATCGGGGCAGAGGAAACCTTGTGGCTTTCAATGCTTCAAAAATTCAGTTCCTCCATCTGACTACACGTCACAATCTTCCACACAACTATCCCCTTACCTTGAACAACACACAACTCAATCCTTCCTCTTCTCTTAACATTCTTGGCGTTTCTTTTTCTCGTGATCTTTCCGGGAAAGTTCACATATACTCTCTTTCCAAAACAGCTTCTAAGAGATTAGGTGTGTTGTACCGACTCCGCAGTTTCTTCACCCCCACTCGCTTGCTGTCTCTGTACAGGGGTCTTGTTCGCTTCTCATGTGTGGGCTGGCTCAAGCCACACAGCCGTACTTGACCGGGTGGGATCAATGGCTTTTCGTCTCATTAATTCCCCGCCTCTTACTGATTGCCTTCAATCTCTCTCTCTCTTCGCCACAATGTTGCCTCACTCTGTCTTTACTATCGCTATTATAACGGACATTGCTCTTCTGAACTCTCTAACTGCATGTCTCCTCTTTTAAGAAGAGCAAGCAGCACTAGACTTTCTACACTTTCTCATTCCTTTTCTGTCAAATTGTAACGAAAATAATTTATTCTTCAACGTTTTGTATTATGCTGGGTGAAATTTTTTATGTCATGTATCAAAATACAGACTGAGGAACAATTCACCACATTAAACAGCACACCCATCATAAACATTAATACAACACTCAAGACATTTAATCAGATCATCAATAATGCAAACATATACATACCCAAGGGCAACATTAGGAAATACAACCCAAATTACACTAGAGAAATAGCCCACCTCATAAGGCAACGTAACAACCTCAAACATAACACACAAACACCAAACACAGAAGCCATGAAACAGCAAATACAACAGCTCAACATAGAAATAAACGACAAGCTTAAAGAAAAACAAACAGAAACATTTAGGGAATTCATAACAACACTAAACCACTCCACAGACACATCCAGGCTATACAAAACTATAAACAGCATTACCCACTCTAATTGCGGCATTCACACCTCACACACGGCTATCTGTCGCAGCCAAAATAATATCCCAACATATACACAACAAGCTAACATTCTAGTTAATCACTACAAAAAGATAAGTCACTTAAACAGAGACAACAACCAGAAACACGCAGACAGACAAACAGCCAGGCACAAGAAAACCTACAGATTCGACACGACCATTACACCCTTCAATACAGACCAGACCAGCAAGATCATCAAAAACATTAAGAATTCGAAGGCTACTGGACCAGACAACATATCTAACATACACCTTAAACACTTGGGCCCACAGGGAATACTAGCTCTCACAAATATCAGCACATATTCATACCAACACTGTATTATTCCTGACATATGGAAACAAGGTAAAATTATTACACTACTGAAACCCAACAGAAATCCAACAGAACCAGCTTCCTATAGACCCATTACGTTACTATGCACACCTTCCGATGTAACAGAAAGACTAATCTTACAAATCACCAACCCACACATTACACTATCGCCTACTCAACATGGATTCAGACCTCACCACACAACCACGACATTACTCACTAACCTCACGCAGCACATCATGGATGGCATCAACTCCAGACGACCAGCTCAACGTACACTATTAGCAACAATAGACATTAGTAAAGCATTTGATGCTATCCCACGCTTCCCTCTCATAAACAAAATACTCAACACAAACATGCACAATAACACTAAAAGATGGCTGAGCAACTATCTTTCAGGAAGATATTCACATGTCACATTTAATGGCAAGTCATTCAAAAACAAGCTTTTTCCGAACGGGGTCCCTCAAGGCTCTGTTCTTTTACCAACACTGTTCAACTTATACATGCATGACATTCCAATACCCATAGATAACAAGCTTACCTTATCATCATATGCAGTTGACATTACTCTAACATCCACCCACAACAACATCGACACCGCTACAAATAACCTACAAACATACATAAACAGTATACATGACTGGCTCACACACAATAGACTCAAAGTAGCGCTCACAAATTCAACCATCACCTTGCTTACAAGCAATACAAAAGAACACCAGATAAATTCACAGCTTACACTAAACAACACCAACATTCCACACACTCACAGGACCAAAATACTTGGAGTCATATACAACACATCATTATCTTTTGCAAACCACATTCAAGACATTAAAAACAAATGTACGTCAAGACTTAACACGCTTAAGGTACTAACAGGCACAAACTTTGGACACCAGCAGGAAACAACATCACTCATATATAAACAATATATTCGCTCAGTTATGGACTATGCTAGCCCATGCTGGGCACCCATTATCTCAAACACACACACATAAACACCTTACAGACAATACAAAACAACGCACTTCGTATCATTACAGGATGCACTCAAACAACACCAATAGAACACTTGCACACAGAAACAAAAATATTGAAAGTTAGGAAACATTTAGACATGAGGGGAACACAATTCATGGCAGCACAACTAACCCACAACACCCTTGCCACTACATGTACAATCATGCACCGACACCTCGCACCATTATGGTAACACCAGAGAGACATTATAACCAAATACTCCATTCCATACCACGCCCCACAGACATCACACAGTACAGAAAACACATACACACACACCTAACCCACAAAGCACTGACACGACTCGGTCCGAATGCGGTCCTAGGTGCGAAACCGCCAACCATTAACAGGTCAGAGATGAGCCTGAGCAGATCGGATCGAGTTAACTTAGCACGATTCCGATGTGGACATCACCCCAACTTACGGACATATAAACACAAACTAGACAACTCCACAGCCGGCACCTGCCACCTGTGCCAGGACACACCACAAACAATTGAACACATTATGATAGACTGTACCGCTCTAGCACAACAACGAACATAACACAACATCACTAGTGCGCTGAACCTCTGGTCCACTCCGGAGAGGGCGATCGGTTACCTGCGTGCCGCCGGCTTGCTCGATCAGGGTGGGCTGATCGGCTAAACAACAACTTCAGGTGATTGTGTAACTAGTATTGAAATATCGGCCAACAGAGGTTGCTAGTGTTATTATTTTATTGTTATTTTAATTACACTGGTCAACAAAGTTTTTGTCACAGAGATATTTTTACTTAAACTATATGTATTTTTTTACGTTGATTAAGGAAATGAAAACAGAATTTTTCTATCACCTGCTGTTTTAGGGTGACACAAATTTATATTACTTAAGATTTGAGTTAGAATAGGAAAGGGGTGTGGTCTGCCCCTTGTTCCTCCTCTGCTTATAAGATGCTGTACGTCACTGTTGACTGTCATTTGTCAGTTACTCACTTGATTTCGCTCAGTGAACATTTTAGTTGAGTTCAATATGCATTTTCTACTTTGATATTGTTATCACGTCTATAAATTAGTCCAAATTTCATTTTCGATTCACTCAATATTAGTGGGTGATAGACAAATTTTGAGGTCATTTTATAACTCGGTGGTAAAAACTTATATGATCCACCCATTTTTGGTCATGTGGTTAAAAAAAAAAAAGAGTTCTTTTTTATCATCCAGTTTTATTGGTAACGCTTTTCGCGCTTCTCTTACTGACGTCACTTAACCTCGTCGCCTTGACAGCTGTTGACTATCACTCTGAACTTCAAGTCAGCCGATGCCGACGTTTGGATTTTGCTGTCAATCGATCCTGGATGTTGACGGGAAGACAGTTTATAATAGTGTGTACATTCGAGGTTCAGTCGGTAATCTCAGCGGCCCAATGGTGTAAGTTATATTTGTTTGTTATTTTACGAACCGAGAACTTATTAATCTGATTGCAAATATTCGAAGTGATAAAGTAGGTCTCTTTACTTATCGATGTACTGTTTGTCGGTCGAAGTCTATCAATAAAGGCTTAACGGCACGAGTCGTTTGAGATCACCTGATACTACACCAGCTATCTAACGCAGGAGTTAATCGGTATTTTCAATCTTTCATCTACTCAACCGGTCAACTCTGGAAGAATCTTCCTCAATCCATCTTTCCTCATGTCTATGACTTCCCATTTTTCAAACGCAGAGTGTCTAGGCTTCTCGAAACCCCCGGACCTTGATTTTAGCGCTCTTCTTCTATGGGGGAGGGCGCTTTTGCGGGCATGTGCCCTTGGCGCCTCCTTCCTGAATAAAAAATATATATATATATCAGGGCTGTGCGGGTCTATCACTTTCGGGTCGGGTCCGGGTCTGGATCATTTTTCTAATTTACTTTCGGGTCCGGGTTCGGGTTATTTTTCTAATTTACTTTCGGGTCCGGGTCGGACTCGAAAGTTCACTTTCAGGTCCTGTCGGGTCTTTCAGTATATGACCCGGGTCTGGGTCGGGTCCATTATTAAAACTAATAATTATAATCTGGTATGGGATAGGTAATAAGACTGCTACCATAGCTACATTAACATGTTTTCTGAAACATAGTAAAACATTATATGGCTATACGGTAGTAGCCTAACCATATATATTAATTAATCCGATTTTGGAAATGTTTGAAAGTAGGTATATTGTATTAATATTTACTAGTAACTAGGTATAGTTATACATGCATTGCTAAGGGGCAAAATACGATGTATGATTGCTCTCTTCAGCCCCCTTATTCTAAATTTTAATTAATTTTGTGAAAACAAATTCTATATTTTTTTGAGTGAACTCAAATGGAAATTATCATCTTCTTGCATTAAAATTAAATATTTGTTTATCTTAAAAAACAAAAATAAAACCGATAATATGAAACAGTCATTTGGTAGTAATAATGTCTTTATAATTTGAGGGCAACATATTCTGTGAACTCCTTTAAAACAGATATTGATATAGCGGCATAGCCTATACTTATTTCTCCTAGAATCTAGATTGAAAGTTGTGGCAAGACAGGAAAGATTTCTGAATTTTTAACTGATTTTTTTTATTTTGAATATACACAGTATATATATATATATATATATATATATATATATATATATATATATATGCGTTTCTTAACTGAAATATTTTTATTGGGACTATTCTACACTTTTATTTGAGAAGACTTTATTCCCCAACACCATTCGATCGCAAACACAATACTGCGTCTAATAATGATTGCGAAAGAGAATTTCTTTGCAGGTTCAGAATGAAGCTTCGAGCGGAGAACAATCTTTCAACGCTAACTTGTGTGCACGGAGTAGCTGCCTGTTTTAATTCTCCTCCTATTTCCATCCACCATTTCATGGGATCTTGATGGATCAGTTTCCCAGCTGAATTTCTCTTTTTCGCGAGGCGAGGACACTTTTCAAACGGTATCACACCTGCATCAAACTTCGCACTCAGTGACAGTTTAAATTCATCCTTCCTTCTAGAGAAGTCCTTCCTTTTGTCGCAATTCTTTTTCAACTCAACTCGCAAACAATAAAATATATTAAGATCAGGCTATTCTTCTGTCAACGTTAACTCTCCACTTCCAGTGAGTCATTTGGAGGGTGGAGTGATAATTCAATACATTGTTGCCAAATCTAAAGGCGCACACATAAATTTTGTAAACTAAAAACCCGGCTGTGCGGATCCTTCACTTTCGGGTCTGGGTCTGGGTCAATTTTAAAATTCACTTTCGGGTCCTGGTCCGGGTCTTTTTTCTAATTCACTATCGGGTCCGGGTCCGGATCTCATCTCACTTTCGGGTTAAACCCGGGTCTGGGTCCGGGTTCAGGTCCGACCTGCCACCCCTGATATATATATATATTATATATATATATAATATATATATATATATCCTAACAATAAGATGAAAGGAAGATTTACTTATTTTCTTAAACACAGCAGAGCCTACATATATATTCGGACCTAAATAAGTAAGTTTCATATTGTTATTCTCCACAATTTTTCTGAAGTGCGAAACTCCAACCGTTTATAAATAATGCATTCTTAGAAAAACCGAGTGATAATTTAGTTTTCTCAAGTGTGAAAACCAATCAAATATATTTCGTTATTAGAAGACCCATGAATAGGAAGTTAATCCTCTCTTCAAAGTCTAATTTTTATCTGACACCTAGCTCATCCGGATAATGGTGAGTGGTTTTAACCCTTTACTGACGGCTATGTAGACCAAATATTGACTAGCTATGAAGAAATTAATATGTATGCTCATCTCGTTTGAGTAATAATGAGCCCATTCATATTTTATCAATAAAATAAAATTTAAAATTTTTTTATTTTTTTACAAAGGAATATACAAAGGATACCAAACAGCAACAGACCGGCTGGTCCCTACAACTGTCCGTTTAAGAAGGAAAATTAAAAGAAGTAAGAAAATTTAAAGACAAGTGAAAATTTTAAAGCAAAGCAGAGAAAAGAAGTTGAGAGATGGGAAAGAAATTTAAAGCAAAAGTGAAAATTTTAAAATTCAGAAGAGGGAATCCAAGTAAAAATTCTACAATATTTCTACGCGTAAACAAATGTTTCCAACTTGGGGTTTAAAGCAAGATAAGCATCTAGTTTCTTTTCAAAGGATTCGATCAAATTACTTTGAACTACGCTGCTTGACAAACCATTTCACAAATTAGCTATATGATTGAAGAAAAAGTATTTAAATTCATTAAATTAAAATGTTTACCCATGAATTTTAGGCCACTACCGCAAGTTCCATATGGAATCCTGAAGGTGAAATATTTTTTTGGCGTCGACATTATCAAAACCTTTATTCATTTTAAACACCTGGATTAAATCTCTTCGAATTCACCTTGTTAGAAGTGAGAATAAATTTAACATTTCTAAACGGGCAGCGTATGATTTGTTTCTTAGTCTAGGAATCATCTTACTACTACGTCGGTGCACTCCCTCCATTCTCTCTATCTCCTGTCGTAAATATAGGGACCATAATTGAACGCAGTATTCCAGGTAGGGGCGGGCGGACTAATGAATTACATAATGTTTTCTCCGACTTAAATTCAAACGATCTCCCAATAAATCCTAAGATTCTATTTGCTTTTCTGACCACTTGGATACATTGTTTACTCGGTTTAAGAGTGTCGGCAGCAGTAGTAACTAAATCTTTCTCCTCCGCAACACTTGTTAGTGTCCTGTCGCGGATAAAATACTTTTCTTTAAAATCGTTTCTACCGATATGCAATGTTTTACATTTATCTATATTAAAGTTCATTTGACAAATTTCCGCCCACTCGAGTAATTAATAATATCTTCTTGAATCTACAAACGTTCTGCCGTTGATTTTGTTCGTCCCCCTAGTTTGGTATCATCGCAAATTTTGAAATTATACTCTTAATTCCCAAGTCGATATCATTGATATAAATAATAAAAAGAACTGGTCCAGAACTTATCTCTGAGGCACACCGATGTTACACTTTTCCGATTACGTTTTTTGCCATTAATGACCGCTCTTTGTTTACGTCCACTAAGCCAATTTTCGATCCATTTGAGAACATTACCATCAATTCTGTGAGAATAAAGTTTAGCTAATAACTTGTATGTGGCACTTCATCAAACTCTTTGTGAAAATCGAAATATATAATATCTACCGTTCTGCTCTCGTCATATCATAATATTACAATATCATTAAAGAAATCGAGCAAATTAGTAAGACGCAAACTCTCGTCTTTGCCTTTCATCTGATATTTTTTCTTCCTGTTAGAAGTCCGCTTTCATTCAGCCTGTCTCAAAGAAGGGTTTCCGCTCTCAATCCTCAGTAGTATGACCGCAAAATGTTCGAGTGCATATGAAATTCCAATGTTGATCAATTGTTGCAAGGTGCCAGCCCCTGCCCCGTTGTTGCAAGGTGCCACCCCAACCCCCATGGTGCCAGTGCCAAAAAATGGGTGTATGCAAGCAAGGGGGAGTGGATTATCCCCCAAGCTGCCACCCGAACCTAACCTTAAAGAGAGGAGGAGAAAGAGGTGAGTGCATCCTTCGCCTGGAAACCCAGGCGCATAATGAGCGCTCTTGACAGCATCAGCTGGCTTAGAAGACTTAATCCGCCAGTTGGCTTAAGCAGCTAGTTGGCTTAGAAGCCTTTTATATATATATATATATATATATATATATATATTATATATATATATTATATATCGGGTCGGCAAAAAAAAGGAAAGCCCCGAACTTTGGCTGTAAAATCCAAAGTTATGGTCAGATTTCAATATTTTTATCACACCCCACAACTAAGTAAATATCCTATAGGGTGAGCGGATTTCAAAGAAAACTAATGAAAATTACGGATTTATTGAACATTTCTTTATGCAACTGGAAATTAAATTCTCCATTTACACTACTACTGCATTGTATGTGCACATAAAAAGTTACAAAGCACTCACATATGGTACTACCTTGATATTAAAAAAATGTTCGATATGTTTACCACGAACTTCTACAACCTTTTTCAGTCTAGGACGGAACTCATCTATGGCTTTATTGATTTGTTCTTGTGGTAGTTCATCCAATTTTTCCAGAAGAAGCTGTCGTAAATGAGCGACATTTCTTAATTTGACCCAATAAATTCTCTCTGACAAATTTTCCCAAAGGCCATAATCGACAGGATTTAAATCAGGACTGTTTGGTGGCCAAATTTAATACCGCTACCTGGTATTCTTTTGATATTTCCTGTTTTATCACTTTTCTTGAGAAGCTTGTGCAAACCTCCTGCAGTTGGCTAACGTTAATTAAAATCCCTTTAATTATCAACTTGAACTCATGGTTAGCAAGATTTTTATGGAATATTCGCCATAAATCCAATTTCTCAGTTAAAATGCTAAAAGATGGCATACAAACCATAAAAGTGACTTGTACTAACATACTAAAATTTCATGGTTCTATGTACCGTATTTGCTGAGATATGAAGGATTTAAAAGGTCTCCCTTTTTTTTTTGCCGACCCGATATATATATATATGTATATATATGTATATATATATGTATGTGTGTTATATATATATATGTATGTGTGTGTGTATATATATATGTATGTGTGTGTATATATGTGTATGTGTGTATGTATATATATATATATATATATATATATATATATATATATAATCCCTTAACGCTCACATCTCTATTTTATTCGCTATTTACCTTTTTTCAAAAAATTTATAAAAAAAATTTCGGCTTAGACTAATAAGGCGCCAACTTGTCGATGGAATTTTAGATTGTGTTGGCGACAGATGGACGTCTCTGTACCTGAAATTAATGAAACAAAACTCACCTGCATAGGATGGGGCGACAGGTAAAACTTTAGCTCGACCGATCGCTAATACCCTTCGTCGAGATTTTAATCCGAAACGAAATGGACTGAAACTCCAAGTTTTTTTTCCAAGTAGTATTCGCCACCGCTCTTTTGAATAATAATAATAATAATAATAATAATAATAATAATAATAACAATAATAATAATACACGTTTTACCCACAAATTGAAACAGTGAATAACCTTTATTATTAATAATAAATGCACTCGTTTTACAATGTCATGAATAACACTGGGTAACAAAATTTGAAAATTTTTCTATTTATTGTGATTTTTCTGACGTTTCTTAATGATTTCGCGGCGCTGATTCCAAAAATGATATTGGTTTTGCTCTATCACCAACCGTTTCAAAAATATAGGTTATCACACTTTTCATATGGCAAAGTATATAAAGAAGGCTAACAAATATTTTCTGAAAATAAAAACACTATTGGAAATTAATGTTTATTGAGCCAAAATTGTTTGACAGACCCAAAATGGTGCAAAGGATATAATATATATCATGAGGAGAACCGATAAGAGAATAACAAGCCTCGTTATGCAGTGTGCGTTCCTTAAAAATGCACTGAAGAACGCGACTTCCGCGTATGAACATTCTTATCCTTTCTGATCAGCGACCATAAGTAGTCTCCCATCATGGAAGCATCCCAATGGCCCTGGTACCTTTTCTCCAGCGTTTGAATATCTTGATGGAATCTTTCGCCATGTTCTTCACTCACATCGCCCAGGTTATCACGAAAAACGTCTAGATGTGAATGCAGATAGTGTAATTTTAAAGACATACGGCACCCCATTTTGCCATAGCACTTAATCAACTTTGACACTAACTCTTTATAATTTGGTGCTTTATGGTTGCCTAAAAACCCACGAACCACATCACGGAAAGCACACCAAGCCTCTTTTTCGATCGGTGTCATCTTGGCTTCAAGGTTCTTTGAATTCAACAGCGCCTTGACTTGTAGTCCTACAAAGATGCCAGCCTTGACTTTAGCCTCAGAGAGTTTAGGGAACATGACCCGAATCTGTTGGAAAACTTCCCCTCCAAAATCTAACGCAGTTACAAACTGCTTAATTAGAACCAACTTAATATGGAGAGGTGGTAGCAGAACTATGTCAGGCTTCACAAGAGGTTCCCTGAGTACATTGTACTTTCCTTGTTGCAGTCCTTCACGTGGAGGCCACTGAACTGTTTTATAGTGCTCAGTTGAAGCCCTGCTATCCCACAGGCAAAGAAAACACGAATATTTAGTTAAACCCTCCTTGTAAACCTAACAGGAAACCAATCATCTTGAAATCACCACACACGTCCCAGTTATATTGTTCATACCTGATTTGAGTGAGCAGTTGTTTGACATTTTCATAGTCCTCTTTCATTTGAACAGAATGTGCAACTGGTATAGATGGATATTTGTTCCCATTGTGGAGTAGAACAGCTTTTAAACTCCGAGTTGAACTGTCAATAAACAGACGCCACTCTGAGGGTATATGTGTTAACCCAATAGCTGTGAGTAGACCATTAACCTCGCTGCAATAACAGAGAGAGCCATTGACATCGAAGAACTTTGCAAACTCTTCATGCCGCTTTCGGTATACAGTGCTCTTGCAGTCTTCTTCAAGCAAATTCCACTCTTTGAGTCTGGAGGTCAGAAGCTCAGACCCTGATTTCGTCAGACCCAAATCTCTAATTTAGTCGTCCAATTCCCTCTGATTTTGAAAGTGAGAGTTTGTACTGAAAGTTACTGTGTATTCTTCATCATGACTGTCCTCACCAGCCGACATCTGAGATGAGCTAGCTGCATCCTCATTTTCAACCTGCAAAGCAAAGAAACAAAATATAGGCATAGCTATATATGTAGAAGAGCATCAGCACTAAGAAAAATCGACACATAATGACCCACAGTCTGTAAATACAGAAGGTAAAGTAATGGATAGATACCTGTTCTGGTGGACGTGGTATTGGAAGACCTTCGCCATGTGGTATAGGAGCTATGGACGACGCTATGCTTGGATACTGAAGAGTCTGCCTTCTTTAACTTTCCTGTACTTAGAAACATCTACCATGCAGTAGTAGCAATCGTCGTGGTGACTCTTTGTTTCTCTCCATATTCTGGGTACCGCAAAGGGCATTGCCTTGCGTACTCCCCGCAGCCACCCTTCAAGTGTGGAGCGGCAGCTTCCACAGATCACATGGGGTGCCCAGGGCTTATCTTGATCACCCATATGCATACCAAAATAGAGCCGATACGCGATCCAGAACTTGGTGCCTTTCACAATCTTGTGCGATACTTGCTTGGGGCCTATGTAATACCCATAAACGTAGCAGAATATATCCGGCGAGTGTTTACAAGCTCTAGTTGCCATTCTCTTTACCAAACTGTACTACATTAATCATAACCTGCAGATATAGAGAGAAGAGTTATTAAATCTGCAACAGATTACAGATTCCAGAAAAAAGATGTATTCACAACACTGAAATAATGTTCGCAACAAAAAAGGATCGATAACACTCAAATCGTTAGCACAGAGAAGCACAGAAACACTGTACCTCAGTGCTGGTAACCATCAGACAAACAACCTGCTTTCTTTGTGTGCTCATACTTACTGACTTCTCAGACTCTGCGCTCTTCTTTATATAGCACAGTGGAAGTTTCGGGCAATTTCTAAAGTAAGAAACTGTCAACGAACATCCGGATTGTTCTCAACAATTCCTGATTATTCTGATATTGCTGCGCGCATAATAGCATTATACTGGTAAAACATGAAAAATGGATTAGCTCTGAAACCATTGATGATACACACAAACCAAGGACAGATTTGGACTCAGCGCCCACAAATGCATATAAAAACATAAAAAATTCTATATAAACAGACTCAGTGTTACACAGTGTAATTGTCAGGCTCTTGTCAAATCTATTCGTGTATATATATATATATATATATATATATATATATATATATATATATATATATATATATATGTGTGTGTGTGTGTGTGTGTGTGTATATATATAATCCCTTAAGGCTCGCATCTATATTTCATTCATTATTCAGGTTTTTAAAAAAATTATTTCTAAAATTTTTTCGGCTTAGACTAATAAGGCGCCAACTTGTCGATGGAATTTTAGATTGATACAGAGTTTTGCCATAAAACATATCTACACTGACATCAGTCGGACACATGTCCAGCACGCAACCAAATTAACTACTTTATATTCATCACCGCTCGATTCAGCATCGAAATCTTTAGGAGAATCAAGGGTACCATTAACGCTGCATCCTTCAACAATAGCAATTTCAGTAACATCACTTCTTTCTCGAGTCATTAACCTTCGTTCTTTCAGTGCTTAGTTTAGGTTGTTTTTCACTATTCACTACCACTATTCAATTTTTCTTTTCACTTGCGAGCTTTCATATTCATATTCGCAATCTGTTGTGGATGACACAGGATTTAACATACATTAAATTTCTGTCAGCCATTTCTTAATTTTTTTATACTGTGGTTAACCAGGGCTACGATCGCGGTTGAAATTTGTTGCGTCTACTTTAAAGTTTCACTTTAAATAAATAGCCATAGTCAATAACCTATTGAGATGTGTCTGTTTCAGTAACTGTAGTTACAATTTTTACATACATAGTACACACTACATTTAATTTTAAAAAATATACGCGCACTCCAAACAACAGTGCTGGAACTCCCGTTTCTCCTGTCACTGTCTTCCTTAGTTGATGTTTTTCTGTGTCTCATCTACCCTGTGAGCAGTTCAGCATGTTCTCAAACACACTTCTCTCCCTATTCCTCACTACATATACATGCGTCTTACACACTACATAATCTTTTAAAAAAAATAGCAACCCCTTTTCTGTACCCTCTTACTTTCTCTATACACAATTTCACTCCAAAGATGGATGTTGCGTATATGTACGCAATGACCTAACTTGTTCTCGTATTCCCGAACTCGAATCTTCCGAATTATGTACCTTCTGGCTACGGAGTACATGCCAATCTCAAATTAAATACATCTGCGCTGTTTACCTTTCTCCAAATTCTATTGATTATCCAAAATTCTTTGATAACCTCACTTCCAAAGTGAAATACATTCTATCCTGCTCTCCATTTGCTGAAATCTCCACTTTAGGATATTTCAATGTTCATCACCACCTTTGGCTTTCCTTCCATTTCACTAATAATCCTTGGTGAACTAGCTTACAACCTTTCTATCCTAAATGGCATAGAGCAGGTTGTACAGCACCCTACTCATTAGGCCTGGTCGTTTTTGCTTGAAAAAAAATTTTTGGGAAGTTTAATTTACCCTGTATTAAGAAAGTTTGTGTACCTACATAGGAAGTATCATGACAAAGTTTCAAGCTTTTATATAAATATTTTGAGGTTCTACAAGTCACTTAAAGTTTTGGTGATTTTTTCCAATACTCCGTATAGTAAACTACAGCTCTTTGCTGATTTGCCATGATAGTTTACAAGGCAAATCACCCAGAATTCACCACGAGAAGGTGGCTGTAGGTCGAATTCCACACCATGCCCAGCCCAACCTCCCTTCCATTAGTTTTTACATGTAGTTTATTGACATTTGTATTCGCATTTTGACTCAAATGTAGGCATGTTTGATCTTGAAGCAATTCTTGCCTTTACGTATAAAACCATCTCTATTTTCCTGGCCACAGACAGACGCTGATGTTTCTGTTACAAGTTTGACATGTCTTTCCACAGCTTGTGAATGACATAGGTACTGACATGGGTACTATTCCCCCGGAATAGAAGGCATATTACTTGATTTGATTGCTTCAAACTTGACAACTGGCATCTTTTCGCACGCAGTAAGAATTTTGCCAACATTTCCAGCGAGGGCTTTTGGTCCTTTGGTTTTACCATCCAAATAATTAAACAAATGGCGGAGAGGTAGCTCATTGATAAGCAGCAAACACACGAACCAATGAAAAGGAGTATTGTAGTGTACTTCTAGTTGTCTGGTAACACCATTATGTATGCCAGTGTTTAGATTGGTTCCATCACATCCAATGACCTTCAGATTGTCTACCTTAATATTGTTACTGTTAAGAAACTTTATCACTCCCTTAGAAATGTTAGTTGAATTTCCAGTCACAGGAGTGAAGTACCCAAGATATTTTGATTCTGGTTCAGCTATAAGCGTAATGTGTTCCTCAGTAATTGTTGTATTGTAGTACCTCCCATCCTTACCTAGATTTGCTTTAGTTAAATCCTTTCTTCCATCAAAATACAATGTTTCTATACTTTCTTCACTTGATTTACTCAACTCCTCTCTGATCTTCTTTCTCTGCCGTCTCACCTTATTCTTATCCACAACATTGTGATAATCTTCAGAGGTAATGAGACCAAAATCTTCCAGAACAGCAGAGGCAACGGCTGCACCAGCTCTGTCTGATATTCCGAATCGGTCACAAGTTTTTGCTAATGAAGGCAATTTGCGAGTGAGCTTATGTGCTTCACCTGATTTCTTTATACCTTCCTCAATGTGATCATCATCATCATCCCGCTCTCTGTCTGTATCTGTTCATGTGTCAGAATCAGGAAGTGTATGAAAATTATCCCAGTCCATTGGCTCTTCCCTGGAAGTGGATGGGTTATTGATATCTCCATCTTCAACGTTTTTAGAAAATCGTGCTCTTTCTTGTTCTTTACGTTCAGATCTTATTTGCAGTTTCTTCGTTGTCTGTGAATCAATACTGCCTATTGCCATTTTTCGTGCACCTCTTTGGTCAATTAGGAAAGAACGTTCCATGGCAGGAACTTTTAGCTCTTTTTCACAAGTGCAAGAAAACAGATCATGGCATTTGCAGGGAGCAATATCAAAAAGCCTTTGATTTTTGGATTTGAACGCGGTCAGTTTAGATTCAAAATCTTTCCTTTTTCTACCAGTCTTCATCATATTTCTAGATTTTTCATGACCATCTTTTACTCTGGCTAATATTTGCTGTTCTGATATTGTTGGAATTGATGCACTTTTCCAGATCTCTTTTACCTGTGATGCAACTATTCTTGCCACATCATTAGCATTTGGCTCTTTTTTCCCCTCACCAGCTATAAGTAAGAGATATCTTGTTTGTAAATATTCTTTTAAAACGTCTTCATATAGGGGAAGTTGATTTCCACTGAGCTCAGCTTTCCCAAAAAGGGAAACAGCTGGACTCATGATTTTTTTCAACAGTTGCAGTAGAATGGGCACAAAATGTTAGAGTGCAGAGCAATTGCATAATATTACGTGATGTTGCAAGAGTGCCAACTCTCACCCCCTTTGTTGCAAGAGTGCCAACCCCACCCCCTTGTTGCAGGTCACCCCCACTCCCCTGTGTTGCAAGGCATCCCCCACCCCCCTTTGTTGCCAACCCCAAATTGAGGTTGCAAAGCCTCTTTGGGGGAGAAGGTGGGACGGCCTCACCCCCCCAAGGGGCATACCTAACCTAATGGGGCCTCTTTTGGGTAGAAGGTGGGACGGCCTCACCCGCCCAAAGGGGCAGAAAGCCGTTCGTCCGAAAGCTGTCAGACGCATATGGGGTCTTCAGCCACCCCGCAGCTCTCTTATAGGCACCTAATCAGCCAGTTGGCTTAATCAGCCGGTGGGCTGAGTTGCCAGCTTGCGCCATGTATTTATTTAAAGTATATGTTAATCAGCCAGGGCCAGTGGACGCTACAGCCAGTTGGCTTAGAAGGTTGAGTTGCCAGATTCTTTATTTTTTAAATTATTCATATATTAATGTTGGCTTAGAAGGTTGAGTTGCCAGTTTTCGCCATGTGTTTAATTATTCATATATTAATGTTGGCTTAGAAGGTTGAGTTGCCAGTTTTCGCCATGAGTTTAATTGTTCATATATTAATCAGTCAGTTGACTTAGAAGGTTGAGTTGCCAGTTTACGCCATGTATTTAATTATTACTTATATTCTTCTGTCATCTGTCTTAGAAAGCTGACAATCTCGCTACTTATTTATTTAAAGCATATATTCCGGTTGGCTTAGATGGCTGATTTGACAAATAGCAATTAAATATTCAGAAAGCCGAAACCAAACAAGTGATATAATTGTGTACAAGGAATAAATAAAACACCAATACAACGTTCTGTTTATGAATTAATGGATATACAATGGTGCATATATATATATGATCAAATAATAGAAAACAAAATATATAATCATACAAAGCATAGTATTAACAAAATATTAGTACAGGAAAATATATAGTTATATTAATTATATATAATCATACAAAACAAAGTATCAACAAAATATTAGTACAGGAAAATATATAGTTATATTATCAAAAATTATATTGTCAAATATTAGTACAGGAAAAAATATACAAAACATATAATCATATTATTACAGGAAAAATATATATATATATATTGTCTTTACGTTCTACGATGCAAAACGCTAAACTCGCATATTAAAGAGTCTATATCCACATCGCCATTACTTTGTACGATGTGGTAAAACCGACCAAGCATCACTTCACCGTTTAACTGATGCGGCGGTCTATACTCGACATAAATGGCCTTCATATCGTTTAATACTATTTTTGGTCCCACTTTACACTCGGCGTGCAAGTTGTCTTTAAGTACAGCTAGAACACAATCAAAAGCACGCAGAAAAATATCATCATTAACCACAACATTAAATACAAGTTTATAATCATGCCTTTCCAGTAGGGGGCTTTTTCTTAACGCCCCAAACTTTTCAATCGTGAACTCTTCTTCACTCGGCATAACGGGATTGGAAATATTCTACCAAATCGTAACGACACCTATCCACTATATAGAGGTACAGCTCTTCAGGGTGAACAGTGTAGGCGAACTCAGCTCTGTACCTCTCAAATGCTTTGTACCAAAGCTCAGGATATTTCGAAGAATCTAAACCAGAGCTTTCCAAACTTTTCACGTTGGCGACACACTATTTAAGCATAAAAATTTTCACGACACATTAATTAATTTTTGTTATCAAATATCAAATATCAGATAATTTTTCAGTAGGTGGTTTATCTTGTAGCCGATTTTGTTGATAGAAAAATCAAAATTTCCAAAATACAAAAAACACTAATGTGTAGCGACACAGTTTGGAAAGCTCTGATCTAAACCTTTTAAATATCCATCCAGATCTAGGCCGTTCTCCCCGTGTTCATTCCTACATTCAACAAATCCGTCGAGCAGAGCGGTGTAAGCGTATTCAAGTACCGTGTCAAAATAAATCATGTCTGTAACACGCGCATCTAATATAGGCTTGAGCTTACGGAATCCGACGATCTCAAACATTCTGTCGAGGATGAAACGGTTTCGTGTAGGAACAAGAACGTCATTATCAGCTGTGCTCTTCCACATCAGTCGTATATCAATGCATGGTTGTTCGTTATTTACACTCAATGTACAAACAATGGTATGTGAGAAGGCGTCACTAATCACCTCTCTTATTGTATCTACGTCAGCTGGTATTTTATAACGGTCCTCAGCCCACATCTCAACTACCACGAAGATTTTATGCATCTCCTCAAGACTTAAAGAAATAACGTTACGTTTGCTTGCATGCATGCAGATCGTTTCAAGCACACAGTTACTGGTACCGGTTTCTCGCCTGAACACGCGCAATGACTTCGTCACGGAGACGTCGTACGAGGCGTTGAGAATGCTTCTCAAAGGGAGTTCCATCGTATTCACACGGACCGAGATGACTATGACACAACCACTCGGCGCAAGCTCTGAGATAACTGAGCCACAGGAGACAAGATCAGCTGGGCGGGAAGAATGAATCACCTTGATGAAACGTGAATGGGTTTGTTCGAACTCGTATCCTCCGTAAGGAGTGTCACGGCGCTGATCGAGTCGTTGTATCCCATTATATTGGGCTGAAGTTTTTTTCCGATACAAGAATTAATTTCGGTTTTAATGTTTTATCACTACCACGACTACGTACCAGACATTTTTGCAAAGGGGGATTTTCACGAACTAAACACATTTTTAAAAATGTTTTATCACTCCTAAACATCTTCACAAACCGGGGCGCTATTAGAGAGAAACATATGTTCATTTTTATCCTTTTTGTTTAACAGGCGATACTCATCTCTAAAATCTGTTAAAAACTCACACAATCCATTAGCCACAACCTAACTGCAAACCTCATCATGATATATATTAATGTAGTGGTAAAAATACCTAAGATTGTCCATGATGACAAGATTTACATTTACAGCCGTAGGGTACGAGTAATCGGTATGGTGTAACATGATATAATACCGCTTATCACACCACTCATCCACAAGACTCACTACCCATAACTGTTGTTTATCTTCTGATCGTGTTGCTTCTACTACCACGCGGTGCACGTGAGCCTTTATAAAGCTTAGTTCTATAACATACTTCAGTACGTCGTCTGTACTGCAAAATCATACAATCCCCTCGCCAGAATATCCGTAGAGTATTTGAATAGCCTGGCCCTTCGCACGATTCAATGCAGCCTTAAAAGATGCAAAGGAGGCGGCATAGGAAGTTTTTCAGTATCCATTACATCTACGCACTTGGCAGAATGCCACTTCATAAATGTTGAACACGCGATATTAAAGGTGGCCATTTTCTTCTGTGCGAGAGAATACACATCTGAACTCAAGGGTATACAGAGGTCAACTGAGTACGGAAGGGTAGAGGTCTGCTCAGGTTGCGGCGTGATTCACGTCGCCGGTCTTACAGTGGGCGGAGCTTAACTTTTACTGTATACACGCACACATGCAAAGTAAAACGCTAGTTGAAACATGATTTATTTAATAAACGAAATAATCAAGATGTATATATTTACAAATACGTGTAATAATTAAGTTAGCAATAGACATATCAAAGATTATGGTATCCAAAGGGTACGGTGTCATAGGTACCAGGCACTTGGTAGCGTTTCCTATAGGTGTTACGGCACACCTTTGTACCCCTAAGTTCATTCACGCCCCCCAGCTTCTGCGCCCGAAAATTGTGGGTGCCTACAGTCAGTTGGGGCGGCCGACCACCCTCATCATCCAAGCACACTAACTCCTTCAGCGAATCAAAGTTGACGACCCGCCGATTCGCTTGGTTAAGCGTGATGCCCTTAGCCTTCACGATATACTTCGTTTCATTCCCTATCCTCACCCATACCCCATAGGTCTTTGGCTCTGTTGACACAAACGAGTCAGCGTATGCGTTGTCCCCATACTCATCCTTGATATCGTCAGTTAACTCACCGAGGAACTCCCCAATAGCAGGCATGTATTCACCACTCCTCGCTGTGAATATCACGTTATCTGTATCGGCGTACAACACTCTTCGCCCAAGAGAATGCAATAGACCCCAAAGTTTGATGCGCGTGTAGGCTGTTGTGAAGCTGACTACAGGAATGTTTGTAACCCGTGAGGTATCTGTAGCCAACTCAGTATTGTTGTACTTTATTATGTAATTATTACCTACATTCACAATCTCCATGACTTCTTTATCGGGTGCAGTGGGATAATCCCAGACTCCCCTATAACTTTGCGCCAAATGAACGTTCCCTTTACCGGTTTTCTGCGCAAATTTTCCCCAAAGGCTGTTTAGGCACAATTTTGCACTAAAGCCCTTGCCAGGATGCTTTACAATTTGGGCACGATCAATTTGTATACCTTCGTGGTCACGGTAACGTTGAATATAAGACGTTTATTCGTCTTCGGTTTCAACACCTCGCGGATACCCTGATGCCTCAACCTTATCCTTCAAAAATGCGTTTATATATGGTGTGAAAAGGTTGGGCAGCTTCTGAAACCTCCACACCTCATGTATCTTCATTATTCTATACCCATGGCAAACGGCTAGGGCTAGCTCAGGGCTTGTGTATACACTTCTGATCTTGCGCTGGTGGGGTGTATGGCCACAATCACCATTGTTCTCTTCCGCGCACTTCACACACAGGGGAAACATGAGTTTGTGATCTATAACGACGGGTAAGATCGGCATCCATAAATCGCTACGGGGGAGCACGTCTACGAAAGAAAGGCCGAAATAGTACCCGTTCAAATTTCTTGAAAATTTTTTGATGGAGGGTAGGTTAGGGCCCACCAGTTTCTCAGGCGCGCCTGAGGTAGGGGTATAAAGAACAGAAATCGTAGTAGTGAAGCTTCACACCCTCCGTAGGCAGAAAGTATAGATTGAAGGGATTTGTACGCACACCGGACAAGCTATCTCCGCATTTGAGAGGATCCAGTACCATTCAACGCTTGATCGTGTTTAGTCCTTCACGGTACACCCGTCTATATCCATCCGTGCATCATACTCATGCTCCCACAAGACTTCCAAAGAGACACCTTTCACGAGGTACCGGATGACTTGTCCAACTTAGTGTATCAGCTGAAGATGGAGAAATTGGATGTAAGCTCTCAGCCTCCAGACATGTGTTATATTTACAGCAATATAGGGGAACACCAGTTTGTTGGGATACCCAGGCACGCTTGCTACGCGTAGCGCACATCCCCAACCATAGAGGAAGGAGCTTGAGTATTACATATGAACTACCTCATTATGTGAATGTCGCAACTAATCTAATAACTAATATCTCAATATATATAAGAACGATTGAGGGCAAAAATTTCCCATTCGGTGACGGGAGCTTAAGAGTGAAGCTACACTTTCGACGCACTGAGTTATAATGGCCAGAAAGCCTTTCACGGTATACCGAGGGGTGAGATACCAGCGGGGTAGTGGACTTGGGTCCATTTTTTCATCCATACTACGCACCGCTGTCCCACTGTTGAAGAGGGGGATCAGGTACCTAGGGAGGAAGGCGTTACAAACAGGTTTTAACGTGGCAGAGGACATATTGGGTGGAACTATGCCTAAAGAAGCTCTAAAAAAAACATTTAAGGCGTACGCGGGATGAAATCATCAAAGACGCGAAGAGAAAAATGCGTGGTGGTGGAAAGAAGAGAACTGTTAGGAAGAAGGGGTTACCAACACGTGGTGGAAAGAAGAAGAGAACTGTTAGGAAGAAGGTGTTACCATCACGTGGTGGAAAGAAGAAGAGAACTGTTAGGAAGAAGGGGTTACCATCACGTGGCGTTAAACGTAAAAGGGAACCAAAAAAGAAGTGTTCAAAGTGTATGAAACCTATGGCGGATCATTTTTGTAACTGATATAAGCTGAGGACGCTACCCTCACGAATCATAGATTGACTAATACTCGTCGAGGGAAGGTGGCACTATTTCTGACTCGTCATGGCACGTTTCATTTATCCGTGTAGTTCACAATGTTGTAAATCGGAACTGTCCCTCTTCGATATGCCCCCTACTCAGGTCTCTATTGAAAATAGTGACTTTATTACAATTAACCCGTTAAACACAATTAGTTCACCCAGTGTCCCTATAGAATTCGTGATACCCAGCTCAGACCCTTACTTTTTTGACCCGAGTCGCATGCACATGTATGCTAAACTACGCATTGCCCATTCTGACGGAACGGATTGCGATGATAGTTATGCTGCCTACCCTGAAACCAACTTTCTGCACTTCATATTCAGTCAGTGTGACGTATATTTAAATCAGACTAACATCTCGGCTGGCACGGGGTACTACCACCTACGATCGTATCTGAAAAATGTCCTCAAATTTTCAAAAGAAGCGAAGGACACCTTTTTAACCGCCGAGGGATATTACCACTCTAAAGATGAAGATGAAATAAAGGATAAATTTAAAAATTCTAAAAAAAGATATACGAGTGTTTTGGACGCCTGCATACAGACTTTACTTTCCAGGAGAAGTTGCTTATGAACGGGGTAGATATGAAATTGAAGCTTACCTGCACGAGCCCTGAGATCTGTATAAATCTGGGGGCTGACCAAGAAGAAGGCGCGAAGCCCGTTGTGATACACATCATGGAAACGTACTTGCGTATACGCCGAGTGAAATTAAGTTCCCCGAAACAGATAGAAATTGAGAGAGAATTGGTACACGCCACAGTGAAATATCCAATTAACAGGGTACAGATCAAACTGTGCAAGGTCCCCGCAGGGCTGGCATCGAAACAGATTGAAAACATTGCTCTTGCAGTCCTACCTAAAAGGATTTTAATTGGAATGCAAGACCACGCCTCGACGAATGGAAATTATATAAAGTGTGCCTTAAAATTCGAGAATTTCGGGCTTAAAAATATTACTCTCTTCATAAATGGTATCGCTCTCGGTGGGGTAATGGATGTGGATTACTCAACAATTGGGGTATTCCCGCTCTGCGCGAGAGCTTATAGTAGTTTGGCTCATAATACAGGTGCTTGTGATGAGCTCGGTTTCGGGATAACTCAGAAAAATTTGTGGAACAGTTTAATATTTACTCATTCGACATTACACCTGACTTAACTGCTCGCGTAAATACGCATTTAAACGCCCAGCAGACTGGCACCGTCTCAGTGAGATTGGAGTTTGCCAAACCTATAGACACGCCTATAAGTGCACTCGTGTATCTAGAATCACAGGCCCTAATAGAAGTAGATAGATTTAGGAACGTCACGACATATTTTTAAAATGAATGCTAATACACTCCAGAGAGCGATGAAGAGTGACTGTTTCGCGCGTTCCAAATTTATCGGGTTTTTTGCAAAGAATGAAATATTGAAGCTGGATACTTCAAGAAACTGGTACGGGGCAATCATTAACACGGGGGTGAGGGTATTCATTGGTTTGCAATCTACTGTACTTTAAAACTAAGGAAAGAATGTACTGTTTCGATTCACTCGGTTTCCCACCATGGCATGACTCGACAATTGTACAGTTTATCGCGCGATTACGTGTGCCTGAGGTTATTTGGAATCCTTATCACCTTCAAGGATATTATGCTGAAACATGTGGAATGTATTGTATTTTATTTCTCATTCATATGTCGCGTGGGAAGGGATTTATGAATTTTTTGAAATTATTCGATTTGTGCGACACAGAGCCGAATGATAAATGTGTGCAGACAGATAAAAAAAGGTTCCCATATGTTAGTACCCCCTGTAATGTGTAAGATCTATATTGTGTAGATCTCTGTATACAATTGTATCCATTAAGAATTGGACGCTGACCCTTTTTGTACATGTTTTTCTACTGTTTAATAAAATGAAAATATATTACGTTTTGTTCTTAACCTCAAAAAAAATACTTACATAATCTCATCGATGACCACGCACTCGCTTGACCGGATGTGTGTCAATACCACGACTTCTGGTTCGCTCAGTAGGCTAGGTGGGGTGGCTACCACTTCATTTATCACCCTTTCGTCAAAAGTGTTTATAATATGGTCTAGCTCCGTCTCGGTCCTGTAATTAAAATAGATGCATGAAAATGAATGCAGCTAAAAGTATTGTGTCCACCATATATATATATATATATATATATAATATGAGTCATAGGCGATGATTAAGCAGGTTTTTCAAAACACCCTCATTGCAATTTGGAAAAATCCTACTGTGTGCTGCATTATCTTAAAATCCAAAAGAAATGTAAAAACATACTGTATACAGTCACGGCAAATAGAACTGAGACCTTTCCATATAAACTCCATTGTCAAGCTGCCCTAGTTTAATTTGCCAGAGTTGCTCTATACGAGTGACGAAATAATCTTGCGGTGTCTGGCAACTTGCCAGGAAGCAGAGCGAGTATGGGATAAATCAACGGCTCTCAGTGTGCATGTAGCAGTTGTGGGGAGTGTTACTGCCTTTACCGCTCCAACCTAAGTGCACAGGATTACGGAGCTTGTGCTTTGTGACGTTATATTTTTTTATTCATACAGTGAATATGGGTGCTACCAATCTTTCTAAAGAGGAGAAAGCACTTATTATTGCTTGGAGGCAAGAGAGTCCCCATCAAGGAAATTTGTCATCGTAACGGCCGGGGAAAATCCACCATTATGCGCTTGCTTGCTGCGGCTGTGGGCCTACCACCAAACGTTGTTCCTGCCTACAAACCTTATCGTGGTCGCCCTAGGAAGACGACAAAGTCCACAGATACGTCATCGACTCCAGACGGATCTTCAACTTCCCAGCAGAAGCGCCGCACGGAAGCCACTCCTGACCAAACGCATGCGGGAGCAACGGTTTACTTTTGCTAAGACGTATAAGGATTGGAACCCTGAGCTTTGGAGGAAGGTCATGTGGTCGGATGAAAGCACCTTTCAGTGTATTCCAAGTCGTGCTGGTAAGGTGAGACGACCCCCAAATGTTAGCCGATACCACCCTTTGTACACCATCTGCACCGTCAAGCACCCGACATCAGTGATGGTTTGGGGTTGCTTCAGTGGTTCTCATGGGCGCGGTGGTCTGTATTTCTTGCCCAAAAACACTACCATGAATGCAGACAGGTATATTACTGTTTTAGAGGACCATCTGCTTAATTTTTACGAAATACACGGCGCCAGTGTTTTCATGCACGACAGTGCGCCTTGTCATAAGGCGAAGAAAGTGTCAAAGTGGCTTGCTGACAATAATATTAACGTGCTGAAGTGGCCAGGAAATAGCCCTGACCTGAATCCCATCGAGAACTGCTGGAATGTCATGAAGCAGAAGCTTTCAAACATCGACACTACATCACTCAATAGTCTGCAGCGCGAGATCAAGTCGTTTTGGATTAAGAACATGACCATGACCTTGGATTATTTTCAAAAACTGAGTAATAGCATGCCGAAACGTCTCCAGATGGTCATCAAGGCCAAGGGCAACATAACTAAATATTAATATAAGTTTTAAACTGCTCATTTGTCATATTTTCAAAGTAGGCCAAATTCTATATGGAAAGGTCCCAGTTCTATTTGCTGTGACTGTAGCTTCAAAGCACTTACATTATTTCCTCTACAGCCTGACGCTCGCTGTCCCGCGCCAATACCACGAATTCTGGTTCGCTGGGTAGGCTAGGTGGGGTGTCTATGTGTCTATCACTTCATTCATTCTCCTTTCGTCAAAAGTGTTTATAATATGGTCTAACTCCGCCCCGGTCCTATAAGATTAAGTAAAAATAAAGAGAAAATTATTTTTCAAAACGCAGGCACTACTTAAAAGTTTTAATATTTCTAAAAACCTAACTGTACAAGAAATGCCAAATATAAACACGCCATATATATATATATATATATAATATATATATATATATGTGTGTGTGTATATATATATATATATGTGTATATATATATATATATATATATGCGGAAATAACGATGAAGGATGTGAAGAATAATTGAAAATGTTTTGCAAAACGCAATTATTGTGGCCTTTTATAAGTTAATTTCGATTGAAACGTTATATATATATAGGCCGAGAATAAAGCACGAACCAATTTCAAAACACATTTGTTGTGGCACTTATAAGCTAATTAACACTGAATGAAGCAATGTATATAAATGTGACCCGGTTAGATTCAATTGTGCTATGTTAGGTCAGGTTATATTATAAACGAGAAAAATTCATCTTTAAATTATCGAGAAACAGACAAAGTAATGCGACTAATTTTACGTTGTAGAAAAATTCAGAACAAAAGGACATTAAACTGTCCATTTATATGGTAATTACGCTGAATGAATTGGAGAATATAACCACTTACATCTCAATTGAATTGCCTGTAGGCTCTTCCGCTGCGTTGCAAATTGCAGCGATATTCTGGGTAGAAAATAGCTCATTCTGGTCTACTGCGTTGAAGAGGAGGAGTGTAGCTTGTACATAGAAATCACCATCGCCAATCAGGTCAGGGGAAGCGTACAGTTGATCCATGGCTTGTATGGTGCACTAAATTGCGAGAAACTGACTCTTTGCATTGAAATTCACCATTTATAAGGGGAACATGTGGCCAACCCACAAGCTCGAACCATGGCATCTTACTGGCTACCGGCGAGATTTTGGGGGGTATTAGAACCTAGGCCAGCATTTTCAGCCAACCTGAGAGCCTGCCCGCTTTCCAAAGAACCGTGATTGGGTGTTCCACGAAAGCTGGGCATGAATTTTGGGCGGAGCTTAGCTATAGGCTTGCTTGGAACCCACCGAGGTCTGGATACAGTGCTGTGATTGGTTGCACGCATCACAGCTGGGTGGGGTGTCTGTTCCGATGCGTTGGTCACCATCTGCTGCAAATTTTATTTTTCTGTGATGTACCATATCGTTCGACAAATATTGATTTAGGATTTGGGAACCAAAAACCTGGCTGTTTGAAGCGAGTTTCTGGTCCAGAGATACCTTTGTTTATATCCCTGACAATACATTTTATTTTTCTGCGAAAAATGGGTATGCCATTACGGTCTTATTTAGGCCATATGGACACTTACAGTTGTGTATATGACGGTGAAGGTTTCAGGTTTGAAAAACACATTTTCTGTGTTGTATTGTTCTGCACTGACCATTCCGCAAATAAATTTAAAATGAAAAAATCTTTACCATGCGATATATATATATATATATATATATATATATATATATATATATATATTGTATTGTGTGTGCGGCTCCAAGGGTAATCTGTTTAACGACTTTACCGGCCAAATGGTTCAGATTTGTTATTGAAGATACAAGCTATTTGCTCTGAAAAGCACCAAATCGAGCCTTGTTTTGTTTGATAGGTCTAAACTTACTTTAAAAATAGAATAAATACAATTTATATTTAATATGTGTGTGTGTATGTGTGTGTTGGGTCAAACTGACATAAAATATGTTCACTAAAATACAGGTAAAGATGTGGATGGGGACATCAACACGAATATTCTTTTGTATGATAAAATTTGTTTGGTGAATTGTTTGTTAAGCAGAAAAAAGGAGGCTTCAGCTTTTGCCTTCAAGGACTACGATAAGATAATCTGCAGATGTGTCACAAATATAATATTGTATGAAGGAATGAGAAACACCTATTCTAAAATTGCCTTCCTGACCATAGATTGAACTCGAAAGATACGACATAAAACGCGTCTTTACCTGTACATTTCCAAGATTTCCAAAATAAGTTACAGGCCTAAAACTTTACTTTAAAAATAGATTAGTTACAAATTTATATTTAATTTGAGCATTTATTGAGTTGTTCAGAATAGGATGTTATATATATATATATATATATATATATATATATCATTAGTAGTGGTAATAATAATAATAATAATAATTTCACCCTTACTTAGGGGAAAATTAATCACTGGGGTATTGACAACTATTTTGTGGGGTAGCCTAATGACACGCAATCTAGAAGTTATAAAAAATAATATCTAATGATTGGGTAATGAAGTTGGATTAGAATTGGTTTTTGGGCAACCATACAAAAAATGGTTGGGGACCACTGATCTATTGTATTTAGGGTTGCTAAACGTTCCGCATTTGAACCCCAAATCAAGCATTATTAAGCATTGTTTTAATTAAAAATTTCTAATTTTGTTTGTTGTAACCGTTTGAGAAAGTTAATTAAAAATTTCTGGAGATAAAATTTCAGTAAATACGGTTAGATTTTACGTGATAAGTTTTCTTTTTTAATTGAAATTTATCCACGCACGAAATGTTCATTTATTTTTATTTTTGAATTGAAGTGTTTTACGCCAGCTTTAGACGCACGGGGAGAGCATTAGGGTACCCTGAGTAACAAGCCCCCCTCTGGGGTGCGAACCCAGCTTCTTTTAGCGCACGTACACTGTGACACCTGGCTCTATTACGTGTGAGTTTTGCGTTTTGCATCGTAGAACATAAAGACAATATATTTAAACTGTATATATATATATATATTTCCTGTACTAATATGAATATACGTATCGTATATTTTCAATATATTTAATATAACTGCATATATTTTTTCCTGTACGAATATTTGATAATGCACCGTTTTGAATGATTATATAGTTTCAAATCTATTATTTGACCATATACATATATATATATATATATATATATATATATATATATATATATATGGCCCATTGTATATCCATTAATTCATAAACAGAATGATGTATTGGCGTTTTATTTGTTCCTTGTACACAATTATATAATTTGTTTGGCTTCGGATTTCAGAATAATTAATTAATTGTCAAATCAGGCTTCTAAGCCAACTGAATGATTATTATATGGTTGACCCGGAGGCACTGACTGATGGTTCCCGATGCACTGACTGATTAAGCCAACTGGCTGATTAAGGGCACTATGAGAGAGCGGCAGGGTAGCTGAAGACCCCATATGCGTCTGACAGCTTTTGGACGAACACCTGCTCCCTTCCTCTTTCTCTTTCTGTCCCTTTGGGGGGGTGAGGCCGTCCCACCTTCTCCCCCAAAGAGGCCCCCTTAGGTTAGGTATGCCCCTTTGGGGGGTGGGGCCGTCCCACCTTCTCCCCCAAAGAGGCTTTTCAACCTCAATTTGGGGTTGGCAACAAAGGGGGGTGGGGGTGCCTTGCAACAAAGGAGGGTGGGGTAGCACTGTTGCAACAAAGGGGGTGGGGGCTGGCACTCTTTCAACATTACATAACATTATGCAATTGCTCTACACTCTAACATTTTGCACCCATACTACTGTTGCTTTCACTTTTACGGCCTCAACCATTTCGGATAATTTGGGAAAGTCACTCTGTTAGTGTAACAACGCGTATTTAACTATTCAAATAATCAATTCTGAAAAGAAAAATTGTATATATAAATTATATATATTCTGGACGAAACAGTCATGAAAAAACTTAATAGCAACAAGAATACAAAAAATACAAAAAAATCTTAATAAAAAATTATAATTGCCAAATAATTAATAAGGTTTACGTATTTAAATAAAGTTTTAAAAGTTTTAAAGTTTTTTGTAATGTTTTACGTTTTACTTGCAATCTTCAGAGGACTTTCGGAACATCTAAAACTTGATCACTTTGGTTATTTTAATCATTGTTGAGCATTTATAGTGCATCTACAAATTTCTTGGACACAGGCATGTGGAAATTCACAAATTTAATTTTTCGACCCGGCCTACTACTCATATCCCCGATCGCTTTGGAAATAGGACGAACATTCTGGGTTTATTTCTTACCTCTCACCCTTCTTCTTACTCCGTCAAACTTTTTTCTCCGTTCGACTTATCCGACCACAATCTTATATGTTTCCTGTCCTATTGCTCCAATCCGGCCTTTGGATCCTCCGAAGAGGAGGAGCCTTTAGCACTTTTGCGCCGCTGATTTGGAGGCCCTTAACCAATGCTTCTGTGATTTCCCATGAAATGATTACTGCTTCCGTGCCCGGTCCCCTTCCGATTGTGCTGAGCGCATTACGGAGTTGATTTTCTCGGGCATGGAGGTGTACATTCCATATTCTATTCCTACTACTAATGCAAAAAAACCTTGGTTTAACTTCACTTGTTCTAATGCTATCCGCAACAGAGTGGAGGCTTTCAGAAGGTATCGTTGCCATCCAAGTTCTGACTCTCACTTAGCTTATATTTTTGCCTGTAATTGTGCAAAATCTGTTCTTCGACTCGTCAAAAATTCTTTCATCAAACAAAAATGTGAAAACCTACCCAATTCTAAGTCTTGTCGCTCTTTCTAGCATCTACCTAAGAAACTCTTCAACAACTTTACTGCCTCTTCTCTCCCTCCTCTTTTCCATTCCGACGGCTAAGTTCTACAGCTCTACAGAAGCTAAGGCTAACAAAGACCCTAAGATCCACTCTAAGGTTAGCCCGAGAGAAAGAAGAGAGTAGGGGGTCAAAAGAAGAGAATACGCAGTTGAAAGAAGAGAATAAGGGGTTGCGTCTCTTCTCCTGATAAAGCTGAACTCTTCGCTCAAACTTTCGCTTCCAAATCAACCATGAACGATTCCGGTGTTGTTCCTCCATCTCCTCCTCCCTCTGACCTTATTATGACTGAAATTAGAATCTCTTCTAAAGGTGTTCTTTCTGCACTATCTGGGTCCAAGTCTAGGAAGACGTACGGTCTGATGGTGTTCTCAAGGACAGTGCTACTGTGCTTTCACCCTGCCTAGGCAAACTCTTTCGTCTTCTCTCTCATCTGGTACTTTTCCTTCCTTCTGGAAGTTCGCTTTCATTCAGCCTGTTCCCAAGAAGGGTGACCGTTCTCAACCCTCCAACTATCGTCCAATTGCTTTGATTTCTTGCCTTTCCAAAGTTTTTGAATGTATCCTTAATAGGAAGATTCATAAATACCTCTCTTCTCACAATCTTCTTTCAGATCGTCAATATGGGTTCCGGAAGGGACGCTCTACTTGCGATCTTCTTGCATATCTCTGACTTTTGTTCATCCTCCTTTCGAGATTTCGGTGAAACTTTTGCTAGTGCGCTAGACAGATCGAAAGTTTTTGATAGAGTCTGGCACAAATCTTTAATTTCGAAACTGCCCTCCTTCGGTTTCTATCCTTCTATCTGTGCCTTCCTTTCTAATTTCCGTTCTGCCCGAACTATAGCTGCGGTTGTACGAGTAGATGGCCACTGTTCTACTCGTAAAGCTATCAATAGTGGTGTTCCTCAGGTTTCTGTCCTGTCCCACTCTTTTCATTTTATTTATTAATGATCTTTTAATTCGCACTTCCTGTCCTACTCACTCCTTTGCCGGTGATTCCACTCTTCACTTCTCGAGCCACTTCCCAAAGCGTCCCTCTCAACAGTCACTCCATGATTCAAGTAGGACGGATATGGGACACCTGACCTTTGATATTTTTGCTATCCCTGATTGGGGCAGAGAAAACCTTGTAGCTTTCAATGCCTCAAAAACTCAGTTCCTCCATCTGTCTACTCGTCACACTCTTCCACACGACGCTCCCCTAACACTGAACAACACACAACTCAATCCTTCCTTTTCTCTTAACATTCATGGGGCTTCCTTTTCTCCTGATCTTTCCTGGAAAGATCACATATACTCTCTTTCCAAAACAGCTTCTAAGAGGTTAGGTGTGCTGTACGACCTCCGCAGTTTTTTCACCCCTTCTCAGTTGTCCTCTCTGTACAGGGGTCTTGTCCGCCCCTGTATGAGTGTGCTTTTCACAGGGCTACTTCTAAGAGAGTTTTAGTAGGTGGGTTAAAATAGTTTTTGTATTTGTATTTGATCGTAAATTAATCAAATCAAATGCATATGTTGATGTGTGTATATATACTCATATGCTCCTATATACTCAGATATATGCTCTTATTTTATTTTAGGAGGTGGGTGAAATTTTTCTGTATGTGGGCAACTGCCCACTCAGGTGGGTGCTGCTGTTCTGGACTGGACTGCTCTTCTGGACTTTCCAAGTGCATGCTTGCTCCTTTAAGGAGAGGATGCAGCACCAGACTTTCGACATTTTTTCGTTCTTTTTCTGTCCAATTGTCTGACGCAAGGAGTAATCGGTATTTTCAATTTTTCATCTACTCAACTGGTAAACTCTGGAACAATCTTCCTCAGCTCATCTTTCCCACTGTTTATGACCTGTAATCTTTCAAATGCAGTGTGTCTAGGCCTCTTAAAAACCATAGACCTTGATTTTGACTCTCTTCTTCTTTGGGGGGGGGGGACCACTTTTGCGGCCATTCGCCCTTGGCCCTCCTTCCTGCATTAAAAAAACCGACACACTGTCAAAAACTGAGTCAAGTTTCAAAAGCATCTGCAACTCAGGTAATCGTACATCTGGCTCCCGTCTGCATTTAAAATTTGAAGTGCACGAAACAGAAAATTTACGAAATGTTTGAGACTGAGTGCAATGCACAAAAAGCAAACGAGTATAAATTATGTCTTCTGAATCACTTACAAGAAGTATGAAGTACGTAAATCACAACAATTAAACGCAAGAAGTACCGGAGTGCTGATCCAGCTCGTCCCGGCTTATATATATATATATATATTACACTATATATATATATATATATATATATACACAAACTCAGAATGGTTCCCTGAGAACAATATATGTTAAACACAGACCGTGCATGGCACAAGGAACTCTTCTGGGAAAATTAAATCCACTATAGTCCGAATAAGTAATGATAAATGACAAATACCATAGTTTTTTTCCTTTTTCATGATTTTAGCCCGACGTGGGCAACGGGTCTCTCGCAAAGAGATCCCATAAATATAGCTTCCCTCACCAGCTATCTGCAAAGCAGACAGGATCCAGCTTTGGGACGTGGATCTAGGGTTTAAAGCAAACCTAGATCCCTACACTCAGAACCTCTATATAAGTAAAAGACTCGTTGCATTCACGTCGTGTTGAATAAATCAAAGAAAAAGGGGGTAACTATTGTATTTTTAGCCAAAAAAACCAAAACTTAAACCTCAACCGGGACATTGAGCGTCCACTTTTCAAGGCACGAAACACGTCCGTTTAGTATACACAAACTCAGAATGGTTCCCTGAGAACAATATGTTAAACACAGACCGTGCATGGCACAAGGAACTCTTCTGGGAAAATTAAATCCACTATAGTCCGAATAAGTAATGATAAATGACAAATACCATAGTTTTTTTCCTTTTTCATGATTTTAGCCCGACGTGGGCAACGGGTCTCTCGCAAAGAGATCCCATAAATATAGCTTCCCTCACCAGCTATCTGCAAAGCAGACAGGATCCAGCTTTGGGACGTGGATCTAGGGTTTAAAGCAAACCTAGATCCCTACACTCAGAACCTCTATATAAGTAAAAGACTCGTTGCATTCACGTCGTGTTGAATAAATCAAAGAAAAAGGGGGTAACTATTGTATTTTTAGCCAAAAAAACCAAAACTTAAACCTCAACCGGGACATTGAGCGTCCATGCACGGTCTGTGTTTAACATATATTGTTCTCAGGGAACCATTCTGAGTTTGTGTATACTAAACGGACGTGTTTCGTGCCTTGAAAAGTGGACGCTCAATGTCCCGGTTGAGGTTTAAGTTTTGGTTTTTTTTGGCTAAAAATACAATAGTTACCCCCTTTTTCTTTGATTTATTCAACACGACGTGAATGCAACGAGTCTTTTACTTATATAGAGGTTCTGAGTGTAGGGATCTAGGTTTGCTTTAAACCCTAGATCCACGTCCCAAAGCTGGATCCTGTCTGCTTTGCAGATAGCTGGTGAGGGAAGCTATATTTATGGGATCTCTTTGCGAGAGACCCGTTGCCCACGTCGGGCTAAAATCATGAAAAAGGAAAAAAACTATGGTATTTGTCATTTATCATTACTTATTCGGACTATAGTGGATTTAATTTTCCCAGAAGAGTTCCTTGTGCCATGCACGGTCTGTGTTTAACATATATATATATATATACTGTAA
Source organism: Bathynomus jamesi (assembly GCA_023014485.1). Classification (NCBI taxonomy): domain Eukaryota; kingdom Metazoa; phylum Arthropoda; class Malacostraca; order Isopoda; family Cirolanidae; genus Bathynomus; species Bathynomus jamesi. The sequence continues at coordinate 938,085 of JAJOZX010000509.1, forward strand.
ACATCAGGGATTACGTATTCCTGGCTGTGGCTTTATAGATGTACCTTATACTGCATTACAAATGTTTTTGTAAAAATAATAATAATGATAATTACAGATTTAGTACGGCCCCGGTGCCTACGATACCGTTCGCCCACAGAAATGATTCTCTTAAACAGACAAAGTTTCCTAACATTTAGTAAAGCAGCACTAAATTAATAAAGGCTTAATTCAGAAGCTATAATAAATTATCCTCGTATAATCGTTTTGTGTAATAGACAATAAATGCTTACATGTATTACCATTTCGAAAGTCGTATACCGAGGTTATGAAGACCTTTTGAATTAACATGAAACTAAGATTTGTGGCAAGGCGGTTTGTTTGCTATTTCACTTTATTTATGCGAACATGCGCTCTCACACAAATAATTACTTTAGAGTATCCGATATAACACGTTAGCGTGTCTGATCCTTAATTAATGAAATTGTTAAGGTATCCTTGGTGGTGTAGTGCGCCTAGGTTGTGTAGTGGTTAGCGTCACTGACTATGAATCCATCAACCCCGGGATCGAGACCCGGTGACGGCGGGCGGCGCGCAGCAAAACCCAGATATTCATCCTTTCACTGTTACCGTTCGTTTGCCTGGCTGCTCTTTTTCCTTGATCTTATGGATTCAAAGCAATGTGGTGTTTATAAAACTATTTCACTAATCTACACTTAGGTCCATTAAAGAAAACATGAAATAAGTCAAATATATTAGCCCTAACATATAATCTAAACTTAAATTAACACCGAAACCACGCACTTAGCTTAATAAAAATATACACAACCAGTAGGTCCTGTTCCTACTTAAATAAAGTAAGCTATCGCTGCTTCACTTCGGCTAGTTCAGTCTCTCTGGTGTCCAAAGCCGTTATAAATGTCCGAGATGGGCAGGAAAAGATGGGCTTTGCTTCCAATCCTGCCTTCGACTTCCATATCTATTGATGAAGCTTAGTCTCGGAATTGGGGCCACAAAACGTTCTGACCGTTCAGTTCAGCTCCGGTAGACGAAACCATTTCAATTAAACCGGGAATTCGGTTCTCCAGCCGAACCTAAGCTTTGTTCCAGATTCTAAATTTGAAGCCTGAAGTGACCACAGATCTAATGCCGACAAACTCAGAAACTTGTAAATATCCAACGTTCTTGCAAATTTGTGTAACTTTAAATCTCCCGCTTCCAACCTTTATTGTCGAGAAAAACAAGCACGAATCATCCCCAAACTTCCATTATTATCTTCCACCCCGTTTACTTTCAAATCATTCACACCAAGCTGTAGTCTCACATCCTACCTATCGCTCACATTCTACTTTCACAATGATCCTACCATACCAGAATTTCACTCTTACACTACACAATAAAAAAAATCGTTGGTAGATAAATGGGTACCCTAGGTAACCAAGTGGTTAAAACGCTGGGCTGCTGGTAGGGCGTGGTTCGAATTACATGGTAAACTGTAGGAGTGACAAGCTTAACCTTCGTCAGAATGAACAATTCGGGCAGAAGCAAAACCAAGGTTTATCCTGATCATTTAACTGTTTAAAGCGAGCTAATCATATTTATTGAGCGTTTTTTTAATTTAAAACGAATTTTAATTTATTTTAGATACATCCTCTATAGTTAAAATTAAGTTTCGAATATGCTACATTTAAATAATAACAAGTAAATGAATACAGAATTCAGGTGTCAAAGTTTTAACTATAATAGCCATCCTCAGGCGATGAAAACAAGACACTATATCTGGTCAAGTCCTAAACGTGAAGTGGCATCCATGTTTGTATAGGACAAAAAAAAGGAGGCTGTATTTATTTAATAAACATATAACGGATTAATTGTAACATTAAATTAAAACGTTGGGCATCTTAAAATTTAGAAGGTATTTTATATATGTTGACTGAGTGAAGTTGAGAAAAGCATTTCCATTAATTTAAAAATAATTGTTCTGTTGTTCCAGTTAAAACTTTTTTAATTGAAAGTCGACAATAAAAAGTATATTAATACTTCGCTAATTACAGCTCCAAATCTGCTCCAAGAGAAAAATAAAGAAAAGAAGACACGGAAGGGAAGAAAGACGAACAAAAGAAATGCACTGGAATAGTTGAGTTAAAGAGTTTATAAATTAGTGAGGGCTATGTCGTAGCGTCTGTAGTTACACCGCTTCCCGTCGATCAGCGAAATTAAGCGACATTGGGTCTGGAGAGTGTTTGGATGGGAGACCGTTCTCCGCGTCCAGATTATGTAGCGACCCGTGGTTCCGATCCCCCTAAAGCTGTAGGTCCCCCCCCGTCATATGACCTCAGATGTTGCGAAGGAGGTTAAACAACCCCATCATTACATTTTACAAACTCCCAAAGTCCTGAATATCCGCTCCAGGTTAGCCCATAAAGAGAAAGGAATTTAGAAATGAAATAAATACACATAATGTTCTTACAAGCACCAATTTATGAGTAAAATGGTCATGAATAGAAAGTACAGGAATGTTTAATAGGAGAAAAGATAATGCCCTTTCTCTCCCGTCAGCCACTCCTAAAAGTAAAAAGTATTAAAAGAATAAGTATCGAAGAATCAGTAAAAGAAAAGTAGAAATAAATGTTTTAGAATTCATTTATCCCCCCCCTGCCACACACACACACACACACACACCAACTTCGTATACCCAGTGCATTCATTATAGGAAAGTACAATTTATAGGTAGCGTGAAAAGGTGCGCCACATGAAAATAAATCTATAGGGTGGCCACAAAGTTCCTTTGCATGAAAAACAAGGGCAACATACTGATATGTTTTAATGTCACTGCAAAGGGACTTTGTGGCCACTCTGTACATACGCAAGGAGTATGTATGCATTCAGCCGAGAATAGTAATATCTTAACTTTACGAAGTTATTCATTTAAGATGTAATAAGTAAATGAGATCAAAGAATCTGAAACGTAGTTTGAATCGCTGTTCATAACTGTTTATATATATATATGAGTAACTGAATGAGTGTATGACTATTTCCTTTATGAAGATAAGGAAAAAAATTACTTCTAATTTTCATAACAGGTAAACTGCGAATCTTGTGCTGTGGTACTGTGACCGCAAGTAGAATGTGCTATTTGTAGTAATAGTATTAATAGTAAAGTAGTAATAGTAGTAATAAAAGTAGTAATAGTAAAGCATAGAACAGAAAAGGCTCTCTCCCTCTTCCGCCAGCCACTGCTGCCAGAAAATAGTGGTGAAAGAAGATTTATAGTAAAGTAATAAAAAGTATAATGAAAAGAATAGCTTCAGAGTTCAGTCACCCCATACGTATATGTATTTCATGTACTCAGTTACGCATTAAAAGACAGCGGAAAATAAAGGAGAGCATGAATACTAAACTAGTAATCTGATATACGCCAAGCATTTTTCTTAAGGAATTTTTTATTTATTTATTTTGTACAAGAGGTCATCATTTCGTCGTTGCATCATAAATTTCTTCCCAGCCTGCCAAAGCCACCGAACCGCAGGTTTATCATATATTACGTCTTTCACACAGGAATTACCCAGATAATATGCATTTCTATACAACACTTATCTAGTCTGTTAACAAGGTAGGCGAGTGTCTGAGCGTATTTTCTGTAATTGGATGTTTGTCATGCGTATGTGTCTGCAAACTCTTTAAATGTCGCGAGTATTCAACTTTGGTCTCCCCCCTGAAAAACGTTTATGTGGCAAATGATATACTGAGTTGTTCATACTTCGCGGTGTTGTACCACCACGAGAGCAGAGAAAATTTCTTTCCAGCGAGGAATATCAGTGAAGGGTCCCTGTATCTATCTATCCCCCCATGTATTTGTCCCTTATGGAGGACGAAAGTGTTTCGTGGGTGATCACCCGTTGTTGCTACGGCGAATTCAAGATTCTCTCACATAGAGATGTTCATGAGGCGAGTGATCAAACGATTTGTTCGATGGTTGATCATGCTATGTGGGGCACAATACAATCAGAGGAGTCTCTCTAAAGTTGGGGGAGGACTAAGTGTAGGAGGAAGTTTTTAAACCGAAGTTTTTGTCCCGACTGGACAGACTTACAATTTAAAAATTCCAAATGCATAATGGGGAATAATAATGCTTAATATGCATAATTTTTATTATTCTTCCAAAATTTATTTTTATTACGAAATTTGACGTACAATATTTAAAACTAAATTTCCATTCTAACTAAGTAGTTTCCCTGAAAATGAAAATGACTACTTGGAGGTTTTGACTCCCAAGAGCTCACATCAAGCTTCTCATCATCTGAGAACTCCCAATGCTCTGAAACCAGACCCGGCCAGCGCCTCCTACTAGGTTTATTGCAAAAGGGAACATCACTACTTTTGTACAAAACTATAAAAGTTTCTGCAGCTAGCTAAGTTAGATATTCCGGGATATACCTAAACAGTACTAACATTCCTACACTGTAAATCCAAGTAACATCACTCCACTGAAAATATTTGTTTGGAGGGTTTGGCTCTCGAAAGATCTCATCAAACTTTCCCTCCCTAATAATGAAGTATCATCTGAAAACTCCCAATGCTCTGAAACCAGACCTGGCTAGCGCCTCCTATTACATTTATCACAAAGGAAACAATACTACCCATTTAATAATGAAAAAAAATTGAAGGTAAGAAGCAAAAGAAGGAAGAACGGAAGGTAGGAGTGACTTCCCAAAATAGTTTAATATAGCTATTTACTTTATTTACTTTACTTGTTTGTAATAGCTGAGAATTCTCGGGTGTCAACCAGAGAATTCCCAACTATTATAAACAAGTAAATAAAAATAAGAAATTAAAAAAAGTCTATCATTTAAGCACTCCCAGTGCTTTGATACCAGATCCGATCAGCGCCTCAGACTACATTTACGATCAAAAGGGAACATCACCACCAACTTCACCCCAACTAATTCCCTCTGTGACTCCCCTTTGTAAGCTTATTCCGAGGTTTTCACTCCCGAGCATTCTCACAATGACAACATCCAGTGCTCTGCAACCAGACGAGACCAGCGCCTACTCTCCGTTCTGGCCGATCTACAGCTGCAGTTTTAGATGACCACTCTTTTTCTCCTAAAACTATTAACAGTGGTGTTCTCCAGGGTTCTGTCTTGTCACCTACTCTTTTCCTTTAATTTACCAATGATCTATTAAATTACTTCATGTCTTATTCACTCATATGCTGATGATGACACTCTTCACTTCTTCACCCGCTTTGCAAGGTGTCCCTCTCAACAGTCACTCCATGATTCGCATAGGACGGCTATGGTACACCTGACCTCTCATCTTTCTGCCATCTCTGATTAGGGCAGGGAAAACCTTGTGACTTTCAATGCCTCAAAAGCTAAGTTCTACCATCTTTCTACTGGTCATAATCTTCCACACGACTATCCTCTTACGTTCAACAATACTTAACTCAATCCTTCCTCTTCTCTTAATATCCTTGGCGGTTTTTTTTTCTCGTGATCTTTCCTGGAACGATCCCATATATTCTTTTTCTCTTTCTAAAACAGCTTCTAAGAGGTTAGGTGTGCTGTATCGCCTCCGCAGTTTCTTCACCCCCTCTCAGTTGCTGTCTCTGTATACGTCCGCCCCTGTATGGAGTAAGCTTCTCATGTGTAGGGTGACTCAACTCACACACAGCCGTACTTGACCGGATGGAATCAAAGACTTTTCGTCTCATAAATTCCCCGCCTCTTAGTGACTGTCTTCAATCCCTTTCTCTTCACAGCAATGTTGTCTCACTCTCTCTTTACTATTGCTGTTATAACGGACATTGCTCTTCTGAATTCTCTAACTCCATGCCTCCTCCTTTAAAGAGAGCACACAGCACCAGACTTTCTACACATTCTCATTCCTTTTCTGTCGTACATAGTGACACAAGGGTTAAACGGTATTTTCACTCTTTTATCTACTCAAACCGTGAACTCTGGAACAATCTTCCTCAATCCATCTTTCTCTCTGTCGATGACCTCCAATATTTCAAAGGGACTTTTCCGAAATTTGGACTCTCTCCGATTTTTTTTTAAAATAAGATATTTAATGTAGATTTTTATGCTGATTTAAAAAAATTTAAGTCTTTTTTTGGCGAAATGAGCGGTTCAAAAGTTATGTTTGTTATTGTAATTTTGTATTAGGTCAAAAAACTATAACAATACAACTGAAAACTAATACAAGAGTTATTGTATTGTTTAGTAATATTGGCTTATGTCACTAATATTTGTGTGAATAGATTTCGACCGTTATTTTTCTGTCGCCACATGAATTCGCACAAGTAGGTATCAATCACTTGCTGGTGAGTCCCTGACTCTCTTATTCCTTCGTTTGGCCTTATTCCACATAGATTCAACGCCTTGTGTTAGGTTCGGTTACGTTATGTTAGGTTAGGTTACTTACCTCTCTTAAGTAGTTGTTGAAGTCTAGTACACCATGTAACTTTTAAAATAGTAACTATACGTAAATTAGAACACTGCGTAACTTTTAATATAATAATATCTCCAAAAAACGACTTACATTTTTTAAATCAGCGTAAATATCTACATTAAATATCTTATTTTCAAAAAAATAGGAAACAGTCCAAATTTCGGAAAAGGCCCATTCGGAAAACGCAGAGTGGCCAGGCAGTTCGTAAGCTCTGGACCTTCATTTTGGCTCTTTTCCTTCTAAGCGTGGGGGGGGGGGGAGCACTTTTGCGGACATTCGCCCTTGGCTCCTCCTTCCTGCATAAAAAACTATGCTTCTTAAAATGTTATAGATTTCAACGTCCAATTCAAATCCTTTTGAGGGACGCCTATATACGAATCCAGGACAAAAACTCACTGGACAAAAACTCACCACTTAACTGCAAAAGAGGACAAAAACTCAACAGACAAATGTTTTTGCGAAATACATACACTCTAGTCTAAGATGTTAAGATTTTAGACTCATTGTAGATAATTACTCTTCATCTTTTAAATTGTTCTGTTTTTAACCAAATCGGTATAGTAATGTAGTTTTGGTTACTGATTTCAAAAATAACTTTCTTTTTTTTGGAGAAATGATAAACAAACATGTTAGAGCACTTTAAATAATTAATGTGTTTTTAACGAAAATATCATGACTTAACCTAACCAATCGTCAAGGGCGTACAGTTGACCTAACCGGGCATTCAATTGACCTAACCTGACATTCAACTAACCTAACCGGGCTTTCAATTGACCTAACTGGGCATTAATTTATAACGAAAGATTGGTAGGTTGGTGAAAAATTAATATTGGGTGGTTGGTTAAAAACAGAACAATTTGAAAGATGAACAATTTGAAAAATGAAGAGTAATTATCTACAATGAGTCTAAAATCTTGGGATATTAAGATCTTAAGATCTAGACTAGTGTGTATGTATTTCGCAAAAACATTTGTCTGGTGAGTTTTTGTCCTCTTTTGCATTTAAGTGGTGAGTTTTTGTCCGGTGAGTTTTTGTCCAGTGAGTTTTTGTCCGTGCCCCCCCCTATATACAACTCCAAAATTAAAGAACAATTTATTAGCGTTAATTTCTGAAATAACTACTCGTATATCTCAATGGCTACTCTTTGGAACTGGGCGAAGATTTTCTTTATAAGAGTACACTCCCCCATTTTGCCACTTCTGTCCTTGTTAAAAAGTTTCTAACCTCTAATATATTCACCTATAATTTCCCTATCTGCGCTTTTAATCCTTAATTCAATTACTGCCATAATGTCGTAATTTTCAACGTGAACTAAAGCTTTAAAATCGTTAAACTTATTTCTTATTGATTACAAAATATTCTCAGAGGTTAACAAAAGAAAATTTATTGGGGCTGTAGAAAATACTCGACTTGACTGTGACGAACCTTTAAATGACCCAGATCATATGTTTCAGTTCTTCTATGACACCTTATTCCATATTTTTAATATTTGCTTTCCTTTAAGGAGAAAAACAGTTTCGCCCAAAAGTGTCGCAAATCCATGGGTCACTTCAATAAAGAACAGAGATAAATTATTCAAATTGCAATTATAGAGCAAAATTCCTAAAATACAATACACTCAATACAGAAACAAATTAACTAAAATAATCAAAATTGCAAAATATAACTATTATAACAAATCAATTTTCCAAACATAAAGGAGACATGAAAAATACTTGGACAACCATAAACAATCTTCTTGGAAAACAAATTAAGAAAAATTCAATAGAGAAATTAAATGTTGATAATAAAGAAATTACTGATGATACTACTATTGCAGACTCTTTAAATGCACATTTTACTTCAATAGCGGATAAGCTTCGCTCACAGTTAATAAATAATGATCACTCACCTCTAGAATATATGCCACCCAGCCCACTAAATTCATTTTCTTTTGTGCCTGCTACCTCTACTGAGGTCCAGAATATTATTGGTAAGTTAAAAAATAAAAAAAATAACATTCATAACATTTCTGTACCTATATTGAAACTTGTTAAAGATAAGATATCTGTTACTTTGGCTAAAATTATCAATCAAAGTATTTCCAAAGGAATAGTCCCATCAATGCTAAAAACTGGTTGTATAACACCCCTTTTTAAAGGGGGTGATCCTACACTAGCAACAAATTACAGGCAGGTGTGTTCATTATCTGTGTTCAGGTATGGTGAAAAACACGAATATCATAAACTGAAAATTTTTTATTATTCACATCAATATGTCCGCCGTCCAGCTTACAAACTAATCTTAACCTTTTCTTCCACGACATAATACATTTTCTGATTTCTGCTAATGCTATTTTGCTCCCAACATTCGAGTATTTTTTTCTTTAATTGCATTTCTGTAAACTTTTCTGTTTGGCCTCCATAAATCTTCTCTGCTAGTGTGTTCCATATGCAATAATCCATGAGATTGCAATCAGGTGATTGCGGGGGCCAGTCGTTTTTTCCAATGAAATTGACTACATTCTGTTGTAGATAATCCTGGTTGAACTTGCTAGTATGAGCTGTAGCACCATCTTGTTGGAGTATGAAATCATTTGCATAATACAGACGCCGACAATCAGGCAAAAGACTCTCTTCTAAGAGATTTACATACTGTAGGTTTCTGAATTAATTTTTTTTATTTTCTGAAATGAAATGAATTTTCGTCTTTCCATTCCACGATACACCTGCTAATACCATGATTTTTTTGGAAAACTGACTTGACTGGTGGTAAAGCCTCGATGGAGGAATGTCTTTCTTACGCCGACCATAAACAACATCGTTCCGGGAGTTTCGAGTAATCTCGATGGTGAAATCTTTTTCATCTGTAAAAACTTTTTTTTTAACATCACTGGACGAAAATATATCAAGCAATTTTCTACAACGAATTTTTCTTTTAGCTCTTACATTGCTCTCACGTCTTGAAACACGGATCCTTTTAAATGTTTTAAGTCCTACCGTTCTCTGCATTCTTTGTATGGAACCTCGCCTGATACCTAAATGTCTTGCAATTTTCCTCTGAGAGCAGTGTGACCCAGGTCGATCTTCTCGAGATAGGCTCATTATTTCGATCATTGCTATATTGTCTTGAGTGTAAACTGTTTTAGGTCGACCATTTCCACGTTTCTGTGCCGTCAAACCGGTTGTTTTAAGTTTTTAATTACTCTCTTCACAGACGTAACATTACAAGTTATTCCTGGAAATTCCCTCAAAATTCCTAAACCAGTCCATCTTTTTCCCAAGAAACACTTTTCAATCACCGCTTTTTCACCGTTAGTTAGAAGTCTTAGAACCATAATTTGAAAGGTAAGTTTGAAAAACAGTATTTAAGATGGGCGTAGCCTATATCACCTGACGTTTTTCAGAGACTAACAGATTATCCATAGACTAAGGAAACTACCACAAGCCTTAGAATAGTTGCCAGGTACAGCTATACACATTTAGGATTCATGATATTCGTTTTTTTCACCATACCTCATTGTTCCCTCAGCTGTAGAAAAAAATGTTTTATGTAGAGGTCTGAAATTTTTATGATGGCTTATCGATAGATTGAGGTAAAAGTTAAGTAAATTTTGGAAGTGTGAACTGCATGTTTTGAAGTTATTGACGTTCAAATATCAAGGTGTTATTTTTTGGGCCACCCGATATATATATATATATATATATATATATATATATATATATATACTTTATATGTGTGTGTGTGTGTGTGTGTGTGTGTGTGATTTATGAATCGTGTGATTATAGTATAATGATTAGCTGGTGTCCGGAGAAAGAGTTCTATATATGTTTTTAAATCACTAAAATCGCATTAATTTCGTTGGCACCATCACGTTCTAAAGTTCTAAATATCCTCTTAGTGTATTTTACTGCTTCTAAAATATTACAGGTAATGCTTCAGCCTCTAGGTCAGATCAGAATCTGAATAAGAATTTGAAAGACTACAAGAGTATATATACAAATTAACTTGGTGACATACTTATTATTTAATGTTGACCTGTTTTGTTTTGATTCTCAATTGGCTGATTTTTTTGCAAAATATTTGAAGATAAAAGTAAATTTTTGCTCTAACAACATTTTGACAGATAAGCAAGATATTTGAAGATATAGGCACATTTTTCTCTTAAACAGTATTTTGACAGATCTGATGTTGTCATGATTTGCCGAGTTAACTAAAAATGGAAGTTGAAAAAAAAAAAAAAAAAATATATATATATATATATATATATATATATTATATATATATATAATTTATGAACCGTGTGATTATAGCGGCGGTGCTCAAGCCCTGGCACATGTGCCAAACCTGGCACATTGTGAATCTGACGATGGCACGTGGACACTCATCAAGGCAAATAAAAAACAATGGTTATAATGCTGCACCAGCCTGAATTCAGAATGCCCTCGCGTAAGCAAGAAATTTGAGAATTTTCGGAGTGGTAATTGGCAACTCTTCTAAGACTGCCTGGAGCGCTTGCGCTATAAGATTTAAAATTCAGTTACTGAATAACACTGGTATGTATATGAAATTTTTTTGTCTGCTGTGAGGGTTTTTTCAACTCATATTATATAATTCGACCATGCTGAATTCGAAAATGACATTGGTTTTCCTCAATCAGGTCAGGTTTTTTCTCTATTGGCCATTTATTATAAGTCCAATTTTATCCCCAAATTTATTGATTTTTTTAGCTTAAACACTGTAGATACGAGTAATATTATAAGAACACTCGTGAAAAATGAAAACATTGTGTGAATAAATACTTTTATTCATACAATGAATATGGAAAAAAGTTTATTGAGGAAGGAATGAAGTTTTTTTGGCTTTCCGTCTGTTTTTCTTCGGGCACGTCTCGCTTCAAACACCAGCAATAGTCCGCCAGCATATTGATATCCCAGTTTCCCTGGTACCTCTCTTCCATTACTTTGATATCTTGGTGAAATCGTTCACCCTGTTCCTCACTATAATCCCCGCAATTTTCAGGAAAATAGTCCAAGTGGGACCACAAAAAGTGCATTTTTATGGACATGCGCGACCCATGAGCTTTGAAAGCTTCTATCAAGTTTTCGACAACGGACTCGTATTCTGGACTTCTACGCTTGCCAAGAAAATCAGTGACAACTGATTTGAATGCCTGCCAGGCATTCTTCTCAGTTGGAGTCATTGCGTTTTCGAACTGAGTATCCTTGATCAAAGTTCGAATTTGAGGACCATCAAAAACCCCAGCATTTAGTTTAGCATCAGATATATGAGGAAATTTACTCTCGAGATATCGGAATGCTGAACCCTCCTTATTCATTGATTTGATGAAATTTTTCATCAAGCCCAGCTTAATATGAAGTGGTGGGAGCAAAATTTTTGTTGGTGGTAAAAGGGGCACTGAAACGACATTATGCGACCCAGGTTCAAAATTCTCTCTGGATGCCCATTCACGCTGTGCACAGTGCTTCTCATCCGCTCGGCTATCCCATTTGCAGAGGAAACATGGGTATTTCGTGTATCCCCCTTGCATTCCCAATACAAATGCCACAATCTGAAAAAAAATGAAAATATTTAAAGAATTTAGAGAATTTGTTCTATCAGATAAAAAAATCTATGCATTGGACTGTATCACTTCTGTGGGGAAGTTAAGTGTTCTTATACGCTCTCAAATAACCTTTGGAAAAACAACATAGTCAATAGCAATAGTTTACTTATGATATTAGTATTACCTTCAAATCTCCACAGATCCTCCAGTTATGTTGGTCGTATACGAGAGCATCCAGTAAAATTTTCATGTTATCATAGCTCTCAGTAAGTTGTACGGAATGTGCTACAGGGACTGATGCAACCCTATTCCCAATGTTGAGAAGTACTGCTTTCAAACTTCGTTTAGACGAGTCTATAAATAGCCTCCATTCTGATGCGTTATATGGCAGGCCCAAGGATTCGATTAGCCCCTCAACATTGCAGCAGTACACTAAGGAAGAGGTATTTTCGTGCACTGCAAAAAACTTGCGGAATTCTTCCTCTCGTTTCCTATACCAGGAGAATGTTGTTCCCGGAGCCAGCAAGTTGTCCTCTCGAAGTCGTGAGCCCAAGATCTCGGCAGCTAATTTGGAAAGTCCTAAATCCCTGGTAAGATCATTAAGTTTGGCCTGGTTGAGAGGCCTCGGCTCATTTGAAGCGGTATTTTGAGGTATATACGACTGGGACTGGTCATTGGCATTGGTCATTGATTCATCATCAGAATCATCGAAGTCCAGGGTTTGAGGTGGGTCGGGTATTGGAATTCCAGGACCATGGGGTACAGGTCTCATAGCAGAAGGAATGTCAGGGTATACAACAATGTGTTTATTCTTCTTGTTAACTCCTGAAAATAGAAACACAGAAACATGGATATAAAACCTGCATATGAAATAGAAGAAACATTCAGACAGTGGCGGCTCGTGAGGGAAGGCTGCGGTCTGTAAGATATGAAATAGATCGACGGAGTCTGTATATTTTCTTTCTTTTTCATTCATATTGTCCCTTCGGGGACAATATGAATGAAAAAGAAAGAAAATATACAATCATTGTATATGTAAATGCAACTTGTATAACAATATGTATGTGTAAATGTATTTTCTATAACAATATGTATATGTAAATGTATGATTACCATTATGGTGAATATTATGCTATATATGGTGAATATTACATTATGGTGAATATTATGTCAAGTTTCATACGAGGATTTCAAAATATTTAAGAAAAATAAATTTATAAGCCCACCTTGGAGGTTTGTCATGCAGAAATAGCAATCTGTCACGTGATCCTTTCCTTCTCCCCAAATCATGGGAATTCCAAAAGGCAAAGATTTCGCTCTGCCTTTGCTCCATCTTCTCAAATTTTCAATGCGCGTCTTGCAGCACATATGAGGGGCGAAATTTTTGTCATGGTCCCCTAGCTTAATTCCAAAGTATGCTCTATACATTGTCTTCACAAATTTAGTGATTTGGGACTGGTTATTTGGCATGGTAACCGTCCCACATATGTAGCAGAATCTATTGGGATCATTTTTACACGCTCTATTCATTATGAAATATTTTATCTATATGCCTGAAAAGTAAAAAAAGATATTATACAAGTGAAACAAGTGATGATAGATGTTACTGTTCCAATTCCGCTTTGACAAAATCACGAAAAATTCTATTTTACTTATGAGGCCATAGCCGGATAACCTGAGCTGATTGAGAAAAACGGATTGCAGATTCGAAATCAGCAGGAAAAGCTCTATAAGAATCACTTACAAAACCCTTGACAGCAAAATTGATGCATACCAGTGTACAGAGCTGGGCACTTGCAGCATATTTTGCGGTACTGCGGTACTGCTGTACTACCGCAAACCGCAAACCGGAACCGCATAACGCAGTACCGCAAAGGATCGCTGAAAGTACAGCAGTACCGCTACCGCATTCAAATTTCCGCGTACCGGTTTGGTACCGGTTTGGTAGTGCGGTAGTACCGCAGTACCGCAATATGCCGCAAGTGCCCAGCTCTGCCAGTGTAATCATTCATGTGTTAAGTGCGTCATATTTGACAAATTGGCTGGAGGGAAGCAAGTACACAAGGCTTTGTAATGCAGGTGCCGTAAAGAAAACGTAAAATATAGTTATAAAATACACACGACATTTATTGATTTATTAATAATGCAATTTATTTGTACAATATAAAAAAGTATATTAATTTAGGCCTATTCGACATAGTCACAGTGGCGCATTACGTTTTGCATTTTGGAAAAATGGCATAAAATGGCATAAAATAGCACATAATTGCATAAGTTTGAGCACCACTGGATTATAGTATAATGACTAGCTGGTGTACGGAGAAAGAATTTTATATAAGTTTTTGAACCATTAAAATCGCATTAATTTCGTTGGTACCATCACGTTCTAAAGTACTAATTGCATCGTAAATTTAAAGAAATACGAAAATAAATGTTTTCAAGGAAAGTAATAAATTTTTTAATTAAATTCCGCAGCAGAAGTAAATTTTTTAATCTAAACTAAACTTTTTCCCTTCAACATATTATATTTCAACTTTCTTTAACACCATCCATTGTCTAAAATAAAGAATTTAACTTCTTTTCCAATTGTTTACACAAGTAACCCTTTTTTTCTCTCCCCGCGCGCGCACGCACACACACACACACACACACACACACACACACACACATGATTGGCTACCTTATAAAACCACGACATTTTCCTATTTTCAATTGTTGATGACGACATTTGACCTTTTTCCCTTTTTACATGATATGTAATGATTTTCAATAAAAATGTATGAAATTAGGTGACACCGTTAATTAATATCGTTATCAGCACGTTCGTGTCGCGATGGAGCTAAGTCTTGATCATGTTACAACAACGCTTTCCGTCGATCAGCGAAGTTAAATGACATTGTGTCGAGTTACAGGTTGGATGGGATACCGTTCTCTGCGTTCAGATGATGTAACTACCCGCTACCCGCATTTTTACATCAATATTTTAGTGTTCCGAGGCACCAAAAGTGTTATTTCACAAAAAATACCCCACTACATCTACTCGTATAATTTTCACACATTCAAACTCACTTCTACCCAGTTGCCCACACCACGCGCGCGCGCGCACACACACACACACACACACACATTATAAAAAATCTCATTTCCCAAGGATTTGGGGTGAGAAGGTAGAAAACAACCCGGATGTAAAGCACAGAAGTTGGTGAAAAGGAGAAAAGTAAAAAAGTAAAGCGTACATATCCATTCACACAGGTATACTGGTGGACCAGCGCACCCAGTATTCCACACCTGCAGCGCATCATACGCCATTCGTGGTAACGCTTCCATGCAGTGTCAAAAATAAACGAGACAGAGTCCCGAACTTACATACTGTACTTCTGACAAACCTCCTCCATTCCAACCGACTTCCAGCCACTTCTCGTGCATCACCCAGATCAGTCCACGCTTAATCACGCAATCATTCACTATGTCTATCCATTTTCTCGGCCTTCTTCTCCTTCTACCTTCGCAAACACTCTTATACACTCTTTTCATCTCTGTCGTCTTCCTTTCATTCAACATGTCCAAACCACCGTAACACACAGCTACACAGCTTCTTCCACTTCGGAACCCTCCTTGTTCATCACTCACCAAGCATTCTGTAATCCCATGAACTCGTTCTATCACTATCCTACCATATACCTTCCCCACTACACTCAACAGATGTATTATATCTCTGTAATTCTTACATTCACTTCTTCACCTTTCATTGTGTACAGTGGAGCAATTATTGTTCTCTTCCAGCCTTTAGGCACATTCCCATTTGTCTATGCACTCTGACATAGGCGCCACAAC
Organism: Bathynomus jamesi; assembly: GCA_023014485.1. Lineage (NCBI taxonomy): Eukaryota > Metazoa > Arthropoda > Malacostraca > Isopoda > Cirolanidae > Bathynomus > Bathynomus jamesi. The sequence goes on from JAJOZX010000509.1 coordinate 953,899, forward strand.
CACTCCAACCCTTTCAATCATCCATACTTAATCATTTCCTCATATTTTCCATTTACACCTGTTGCTTTTCCATTTTTAGTTTGCGAACCACCGCTTTCACATCATCCATGGTTTCGTTCTCAGGTATTCAATCACGTGTCCTCATTACACCACCAAGTACCACCATATTATTTTCCCATCAAACACTGAAAATATTCCTTCCATCTATTCTGTAGATTCGCATCCGCTGGAAGCATTTTTTCACTTTCATTATTATCACAGTATACAGCGTGTCCCAAAGAAATGTATACCCACTTTGTTCGATAATACCAGCTATGAGGATAATAAATATATTACTGTTTATATGTTTTTTAATAAAGAATTTTGTCCTGAATCAAAATATGTAATTATTTTTATTAAAAATTGAAGAACAAAAACGTTACAGATGTTTAAATTAGAATTATTATTTTCGAGACTTCATGTGCGATATTTTCTAATATTTTTTTTTATGGCCTGGCCTGCCTTTTAACCGACTGTTTTGAGATACTTATGTTTAGTGCCTAGCTTAGCCTAGCCATTTCCTTGAGTTCTAATTAGGCAAGACTACAGTTTTGCTCTAACCTTATCTAACATCTTATAACTCTGCGACGTTTGTTCTTTTCTAACGACAATTTGAACATCTTAGATAAAGTGTCATTTAACCATGGAATTTGTAAATTTTTTGAATTAACTAATAATTACAACATTTATGCTTCAATATCAACACTAAACATAAGTATCTCAAAACAGTCGGTTAAAATATTAGAAAATATCGCACATGAAGTCTCGAAAATAATAATTATAATTTAAACATCTGTAACTTTTTTGTTTTTCAATTTTTAATAAAAATAATTACATATTTAGATTCAGGAGAAAATTATTTATTAAAAAACATATAAAAAGTAATATATTTATTATCCTCATAGCTGGTATTATCGAACAAAGTGGGTATACATTTCTTTTGGACACGCTGTATACTGTATACAGGGTGAGGCAGAAGTAACCGGGCAGCTTTTTGATGTTTCAGCTTTGGAAGTTTCTAGCGATAATTGCATCGATTACGTAACACCCGATAGCCTAGGCTAAACGGGTAGCCTAGCTAGGCTAACCGTTTAATTCAGTTTGTCGCAGCTGGTGGTTGTGAACACATCTTATTTCGGTCAACTTTGAAAGCCCCAATTATGGCAAAGGCGAGCAACCAACGCTTTACACTGGAAGAACGTGTCTTCATTGTAAAAAAAATTTACCGAACGGACAACAAGAGCGAGACATGCCGCCGATTTAAAGAAAGATTTGATCGTTCAATAAAAAGGGACACGGTAGCCAGCCTCATTCAACGCTTTGAATCAACAGGTTCGTGTGAAGATCTTCCAAGACCAGGACGACCAAGGTCTGTCTGTACCGACGAAAACAAGCAGATTGTTGGAGTTGCTTTCGCTCCTAGTCCACGGAAGTCCACCAGACGAGCTGAGCAAGAACTTGGCATCTCACAAAGATCAATTATAAGAATGCTACACGATGCCCACTTGATGCCATATCGTCCACACTTGCTCCATGCACTGAACGAAGATGATCATGACCGTCGCGTGGAGTTTTGTGAGATCTTTCGACAACTCTGTGCAATGGACGCCACCTTTCCTGAAAAGATCATCTGGAGTGATGAAGCATCTTTTAAATTAAATGGCCACGTCAACCGACATAATTCTCTCTACTGAGCAAGTGAAAATCCTCACCTAATCCTCGAGAAGGAAGTCAACACCATCGGTGTCACGGTTTGGATTGGGATCTGTGCTTCTGGTCTGGTCGGTCCGTTCTTTTTTGAAAAAACTGTGACAGGCGCCAACTACGTGGCGATGCTCAACAATAATTTCCTTCCAAAAGTGGCAACCTGGCCACACATTCGTGAGATGTGGTTCCAACAAGACGGAGCACCACCCCATTACAGCCACGCTGCGCGCGATTGGCTCGATGAGAACTTCCCTCAGAGATGGGTTGGACGCCGTGGTCCCATAGATTATCCTCCTCGATTTCCTGACCTTACACCTCCAGACTTTTTTCTTTGGGATGTGCTGAAGAATTCAGTCTATGCTGAAAAACCAAGGACCATTCAGCAGCTCACTATGAGAATTGTGAATTCTTGCGCAGAAATCAACGAAGATTTGTGTCGAAGTGTGTGCTATTCTGTGGTAGACAGATTTTCTAAATGCATTGAAGAACGTGACAAATTCTATGACGCCGATGAAGAGAAATTTTCGCAAAGAATATGGACGCAGAAATCCACCCGATAGAAAGACAATATCACGAAGTTAGAAAAATTCAAACAAAAGGAAGTGTAAGCAATCAACATAAGGGTAACAGTAGTAGGCGACGATCCACAAGAACTGTGCATCACATAAATATGGTTCATGAAATTATTGCATGTCGTCCGCAGAAGTCAATTCGACTTTCGTCAGCAGAAGAAGAGATTTTACAAGAATCTGTGCATCGTATACTTCGACCGAATTAAACGTCCTTTGAAAATTCATTCACAACCTTCACTGACTAATGTTCAGAAGCAAAAAAACGAATGGAATTCGTAACATGGATGTTAGCAAAGCTAGATGAAGATCCTGAGTGTTTTAAACACAGCCACTTCAATGACGAGTGTTATGTATAGTTGCGCTCATTATTCGTAGGACACTCTCGACAACAGATAGCGACACCTGACATATATTTGTTGTGTGTACTAAAAACGGTTGTAACATTTTATGAATGAATCTGGTTGAGTGAGCGCTGATTGGTTGCTTGACCCATTGCCAAATGTCTTTAGGACATAATTATTTCTATTCATCACTATGGTTTGTATATTACTAAGGAAACACGATGCTACACGATGCCCACTTGATGCCATATCGTCCACACTTGCTCCATGCACTGAACGAAGATGATCATGACCGTCGCGTGGAGTTTTGTGAGATCTTTCGACAACTCTGTGCAATGGACGCCACCTTTCCTGAAAAGATCATCTGGAGTGATGAAGCATCTTTTAAATTAAATGGCCACGTCAACCGACATAATTCTCTCTACTGAGCAAGTGAAAATCCTCACCTAATCCTCGAGAAGGAAGTCAACACCATCGGTGTCACGGTTTGGATTGGGATCTGTGCTTCTGGTCTGGTCGGTCCGTTCTTTTTTGAAAAAACTGTGACAGGCGCCAACTACGTGGCGATGCTCAACAATAATTTCCTTCCAAAAGTGGCAACCTGGCCACACATTCGTGAGATGTGGTTCCAACAAGACGGAGCACCACCCCATTACAGCCACGCTGCGCGCGATTGGCTCGATGAGAACTTCCCTCAGAGATGGGTTGGACGCCGTGGTCCCATAGATTATCCTCCTCGATTTCCTGACCTTACACCTCCAGACTTTTTTCTTTGGGATGTGCTGAAGAATTCAGTCTATGCTGAAAAACCAAGGACCATTCAGCAGCTCACTATGAGAATTGTGAATTCTTGCGCAGAAATCAACGAAGATTTGTGTCGAAGTGTGTGCTATTCTGTGGTAGACAGATTTTCTAAATGCATTGAAGAACGTGACAAATTCTATGACGCCGATGAAGAGAAATTTTCGCAAAGAATATGGACGCAGAAATCCACCCGATAGAAAGACAATATCACGAAGTTAGAAAAATTCAAACAAAAGGAAGTGTAAGCAATCAACATAAGGGTAACAGTAGTAGGCGACGATCCACAAGAACTGTGCATCACATAAATATGGTTCATGAAATTATTGCATGTCGTCCGCAGAAGTCAATTCGACTTTCGTCAGCAGAAGAAGAGATTTTACAAGAATCTGTGCATCGTATACTTCGACCGAATTAAACGTCCTTTGAAAATTCATTCACAACCTTCACTGACTAATGTTCAGAAGCAAAAAAACGAATGGAATTCGTAACATGGATGTTAGCAAAGCTAGATGAAGATCCTGAGTGTTTTAAACACAGCCACTTCAATGACGAGTGTTATGTATAGTTGCGCTCATTATTCGTAGGACACTCTCGACAACAGATAGCGACACCTGACATATATTTGTTGTGTGTACTAAAAACGGTTGTAACATTTTATGAATGAATCTGGTTGAGTGAGCGCTGATTGGTTGCTTGACCCATTGCCAAATGTCTTTAGGACATAATTATTTCTATTCATCACTATGGTTTGTATATTACTAAGGAAACATAAATGAATAATTAAATATAAATTCAAGATGGGGATATATATTGACAAGGGGGATGTCAATGAAGTAAATAAAAAATGGTCTTGTAAAAACTAAAAAAGACCTTCGGACGTGATGACAATGTTCATGGTATTGGCAAGCCTGTCATCCTAAACGAATTGAAGTTTCAGTGTATAAAAACAGAGCCGTTGGCCTGGGCGGATCCAGGATTTGCTGGAGGGGGGTTCGGTACGGGCGCCGAACGCTCTCAGAAATGCGTTTTTAAGCAATTTGCGGGGTGTTTGTTCAAGTTTATTAACTTTTACCTCTAAGTTATGTACTGATTTGCAAGAAAATTATATAAGGAAAGAAAATCCGTGATAAGTCTTAAAGAAACACTGTTTACGAAAATTTCACAATATCAAAACCTAAATTTCTTTTGAAAATCATACTTTATCATTCTAGATTTGTTCATTAATATAACTGAAGTTATATTTCTTGACAAAGTTTTGTGTTGACTGAGATATCAGTCAATCTCCCGACTCTCAAAGACTGGATCGACAAGCGCCACTCGTCGGGGTTGCTGTTTAGCGAACCGTTGAACTAGAGCTTTGTAATGCAAGGGCTTCTCGTAATGAATGCTCATCAACGCCAAGCCCGACAATCTCTCCGTGGACATAGTAGTCCTAAGGTACCGCTTCACAACTTTCAAGGTACTATTGGTACGTTCATTGTCAGCAGAAGTGACGGGTATGGTGCAAGCAATTCGCAACAAGCAGTTCACGTTTAGGAATATATCGGCATCGCAAGCCTGGAACGAAAAAGTGATAAAGTTACAATTAAGCTAGAAAATTTTACACTAAATATTAATTAAATATTAAATAATTAGAGCATACGAAGAATTGTCACCCCAAGATGGGCATACGAAGAATTATAATCTACCTTTAATGCAGGTTGAAACGAATCTGGTTTGGCGTTCTCTGACTGCCACTTTCTCCTCCATCGCATATATTCGATGTCAAGAGTTCCAAGGCTGAGAAGGTCTGACTTGTACATCACAGAAATCTCAGTAATGTCTGTTGCTGGTTCAACGGTAACTCTGGGAACAAGACCAAGTAACTAAACAGCCATCTTCTGAGTGGGACCGAATCTATAACAAAAAAAAGTTCATTAATTAGGTGGAAAATGTAGGGGGCGGATCCAAACCGGTTGCGTTGCCACCGTGTTACGGAAAACTGTTAGATTTTTAGAATTTAGAAGTTCGTGTTCTACAAACGTACCTTGTAGACATCTCCTGCATAATATGGTCCAGAAAAGGAAGAAATAGAGTACGACGATAATATTCTTCAAGTGTGTCATGAGCAGTATTTGGTCTGTGCTGTTGTCCGGCAGTTGTCCTTGGTACACTGGGTTTAGTACTCACATCAGAACTGATCTGCGCAGCTTGCGAATACCATCCCCTGAACACATCGTCAGCTTTATCTCTCACTTCCTTCAGCTCTTTCTGTGTGTCCGAGATCATGTTCTAAGCCTTCATGATGTCGTTTGATTTCTTCTGAAGCTTGATGCTTAACGGTTTGATGATTGCCAAAGTTTTCATGGCAACAGTCAAGGAAATAAGAAATTGAAACGAACAACACGTGTGATAGAAATTGTATGCTTTTTGGAGTGTCTCTCTATCCCAATTCCAATGTGTTTCAGAACTGTACTGCTCGTACTGTGGTTCATTTGTAATAACTTCTAATGTTTTAATAATTGTTGGCAGCAAGAGCAGAAATGTTTTATATGCTTCATGGTGTTCTACCCAACGAGTGCGGCAAAGGTCTCGGATCTTTGATTTTTGAGATTCTAGCTGATCCAAGCTTATTACTTTCTCAGGATTTCGACTTGTAGCGAGGAAATTGTCATAAGCGACCATAGCATCTATGTGGTAAAGGGCGTTCTCGTGTTGACCGCACACCGTACTTACTTTTGTCCACCGTGTAAATGGACTGTTCACGAAAGCACCAAAGTTTTCTTGTGTAGCAAATAGAATGCATGGGAGACAAACCACCATCGCATTCCTTGCTGTACACCAGCCAAGGATAGCGTTGCTGCCAAGAGCTTTAAAAAGACCGATTACAACCATCCATAAACACTTTGAGGAAAGAATAATCCTTTCCTGGTTGAAAATGGTTAGTTATGACATTGAACTTTTCAGCTTGTTGCAGAGGGTGCTAGGACCGTTCGCTACTGGACAATTCGCTACCGGACATTTCGCTACCGGACATTTCGCTACTGGACGTTTCGCTACTAGGACATTTCGCTACCGGACATTTCGCTACCGGCATCTAACTTCGCTGTCGTTAAAGAATTTTCTCCTATAAGAGAACATGCCCAGTCCTGCAATCTTGCCCTTTTGGATAAACATTTTAAAATTTTAGCCTCATCATCTGATGACACTTCTCTTAGAATTTTTAGAATTTTAGAATCTCTTTTTATAAAAGCCGACATTTAACATTGATCCCTCTGCCTCTCCCATTTTGGTTATTAACCTAACCTAACCTAACCTAACCTAAACGCAACTCAGAAGAAGAAAAAGTATAGGGACTGTCAGCAGAGGATCCATAATTTACTGAGAAGATACGATTCTGGAAATAAACTGGAATTCCTTCGCGCTATTGCGCATAATCTTAAATATTTTTAAATATTTTATTGTATCAAATGTTTTATGCATTCTTTTATTCTTTTTAAAAAATTAAATTCTTTTAATAATTCATGTAATCATGCGTAATAATTTATGTAATTCATGTAATCATGCGTAATAATTTATGTAATTCATGTAATCATGCGTAATAATTTATGTAATTCATGTAATCATTTAATAATCCTTGTATTCATTTAATAATTCTCGTAATTTTTTAATAAATTTTATTACCTTTTTAATTTTACTTACTGGTAAATTTATATATGGTAGCGAAATGTCCGGTAGCGAAATGTCCTAGTAGCGAAACGTCCAGTAGCGAAATGTCCGGGCACCGTTGCGGAGATATAACAGGAATTTTCTGACGCAACAGGGCACCAACGTCACTATCATGTACCGATGCATGGCAAACAGGATTACCTGCAATAAAAACAAAATGCGGAGCGATTATAATTATATTAAGAAAATGAAATAAGATTTAGCTTACTTTAGTTTTTAGTCTTAACCGTAAAATATATCAAAACAAGAAAAATGGTTTTCTGTGAGTCATCTTGTCGTACAACACGTGTTCCTACCGGTATCACTGGCGCTACTGCGAATCCTCTTCGCAGTCGGGTAGATTGTCCTTCATCACTGTTAAAACGAGAGACAATGAATTTAATATGAGCAATCGATCAGTAACTGTAAGTAGTTTTTAAAGTCATTGTTTTAGTTTAGAATACAGTTACTAACCTTGCCACTGACGTGGGATGGACCAAACTTGATGCACCAAAAAATCGGTCAATTCTTGGTTGCTGTTTAACTCTTCTTGACATTGTAAACCGAAAATTCTATTGAATAAATACTTTGAATGAATATTGCTTTTTAGACTTTTGAGTATTAAAGTAAGACACAGGGTCGACTAACGATCTGAAACAAATGAAACAAAAGGGTATATTACATTTGCTTTTAGTGTTGTTTGTAAAATAACTTGTATGTTCACTTCAGCTTTGGGAGCTGGGCTTTTTGGTTTAGAGTGGTTCTGGTTTAGGAGGGTTTGATCGAACCCCCCCCCCCCCCCCCCCCCCCCCCCCCCCCCCCCCCCCCCCCCCCCCCCCCCCCCCTGGATCCGCCACAGGTTGGTAGCCATTATTGTGCCTTGAGCAAATTCCAAATTGATTCACTTATTTATTTTTTTTACATTTAATAATGAATATAAATTCAGATATTATTTTGTTATAACAAAGACAGCAAAAACCTGATATATATAAATACATATATAGGCGGTTTATGAATGAAAAACAATGTTTTGATGCATATTAAATTTTAATAACTTTTTAAGATTACCAGATTGATGGGTATCTGTAGGTTTCATACGGCACTGCTTAGAATATCTTCGAATTGGCAAATGGACGACAGTTGAATGGATAGTACTCGTATGGCATTGTTATATCCGGAGCAAATGCTATTTCTAGATCAGCAACATTCATATAGTAATAAACAGACAATGAGAGAAATATAATTTAGAAACGAAGAATGTTTTGTGTTAAGGCAGCATCATAAATGCAGATAATTGTTTTGTGTTAATAAGTTCCATGTTACAACTTAAGTGTTGAACCGCTGCAGCTGTGACTCTTTGCGGTCTCTCACCTCAATGGAGAGAATTACAAAAAATAAAACTATTACAGTGATTCATATCAATAAACATTGACCCATTTAAACTATGACATTTGACAATTTTGTAAAGGTGTTACACATTCATAATTACCATTGTATTTGAGAGATATTTTATACATGAACACAACAAATTTAATATCATGTCCAGCTACCGTTGTTGTTTATGACTTCCTGCAGTCAATGTGGCACAGAATCAACATGATTATACACCAGCTGTTGATTCTTCTCCAACACCTTCCACTCACCAAATGTGTGTTGTAAAAGCTGTTCCGTTTTTGCTCTGTCTTTGTCATAACACAAAATAATATCTGAATTTATATTCAATATTAAATGTAAATAAATAAATGAATCAATTTGGAATTTGCTCAGGAGGCAATAATGGCTACCAACGGCTCTGTTTTTATACATTGAAACTTCACTTCGTTCAAGATAACAGGCTTGCCAATACCAGAACACTGTCATCCTGTCTGAAGGCTTGTTTTTTAGTTTTTACAAGACCATTTTTTATTCACCTCATTGACATCCCCCTTATTAATACCTATATATTCCCTTCTTGAATTTATATTTAATTATTCATTTATGTGTCCTTTGTAATATGTAAACCAGAGAGATGAATGGAAATAATTATGTCCTAAAGACATTTGGTAATGAGTCAAGCAACCAATCAGCGCTCACTCTCTAAACATTCATTCATAAAATGTTACAACCGTTTGTAGTACACACAACAAATGTATGCCAGGTGTCACTATCTGTTCTCAAGAGTGTCCTACGAATAATGAGCGCAACTGTACATTTTACTTCGACGATAGATGAGCAAAACTTTCGTTACTGGGGAAGTCATGCTGGCACTCCAACAGAGCTTGTTAGAGTTGTTAAACTCTATGTGTTGATGTTGTAGGTTTCTACCTCTTTGAGAACGAAACTGGAAAAATAGTAACGGTAACGCAAAATTCATATCGTCAGATGCTACAACTAATTAGTTTGTCTTGCCCGTAAAAGCAATAATGCATTATTCCAGATTCACAGTGGTTTCAGCAGGATGGAGCACCTGAACACACTGCTTGTGAAACTCACAACTTTTAGAGGAAGCATTTTTCCGGGCGACTAATTCCTCTTCATGAGCCCTCACACCCTCTGACATTTTTGGGGGGTTACATAAAATGACAGGATCTTTTCTATCAAGCCTAAGACCCTTGAAGACTTAAAGACCAAAGTCTATAAGGTAATCAACAACATCTCAGCTGAGCTACTTCTAAAAATTATGTCAAACATTTGCGTAAGGTTGAATATTATGTCAGAAAAAATGCCGATTTCAGTGAACATGTTTGGCGTTCAATTAAGGTTAATAAACTCCTATGTTTTGTGTACCTGTTGCGTTTTCCTTCATATCTATATTCGTTTTCAGCTTAGAACATCTATTTAGAAATAGGGACTTTTGGGGAGACACCTGGTGTATATATATATATATATATATATATATATATATATATATATATATATATATATATATCGTATATGTATGTGTGTGTGTGTGCGCGTGCGATAAAATTTACATTTAACTCAAACGAGCTGTTTTAAAATAAAGTATATTTATTTTGACAACAATGTATGTTTAAATACGCGGTTTAGTTTCGTTTGTAATTAGCTTTTAAGGGTTTGTCTTGCATTAAATTTTATAAATGCACGAATGCATGCATTAAATCTTGCCTGTCACCCTCCATTTGTTAAAAGCAGGTTGCAGTTGCGTACTATATATGGTGTGTGTGTGTGTGTATAATATATATATATATATATATATATATATATATATACACACACACACATATATATATATATATATATATATATATATATTTTTTTTTTTAAGTTCGGGAAGAACCGATTCGCCTCTATTTAAAAGGGCATATCTCGGCGGAAAAACAAAGAAAAAGTGAGAGGAAAGACAGAGGAAAAAGAAAGGGTGGAGGGGACAGTCGAAGTGGAAAAAGACCAAGGATGACAAGGACTGCAGGGTCGAGCCCCATCATCCTTGGGTGCTAGGGCCGGGAGGGCGCACGTGAAACCTCCAGGAACAAGCACATACAAACGAGCACAAAGAGCACTCAAGAGCACGAGCTTAGAACCCCCTTGCGGGGTTATATATATATATATATATATATATATATACAGGGTGTTTGAAAACTTTCTGTACAAATTGTAATGGGGGATAGGCAACACCAAGACAAACCCTTTTCGTCTATAAGTGTATGTACGCTGACGTCACCATTCGGCGCGAGAGGGCGCCGCTGCAATTGGCTAAAAGGTGAAGTGGGCTAGACTCGCGCTTGCCGCGGGCATTCTTAAATCGGACGTAGTACGCGTAACATGGAGCGCTTCACGACTGCTGAGATGGCTGACATGCATATGGTGTATGGGGCTGCCAATGGAAACGGAAGAGCTGCTGTGAGGTTGTACCGACAGCGCTTCCCAAACAGACGTGTGCCAAACCACCAAACGTTTGCGCATTTGCATCGGCGACTGCGAGAAACTGGAACATTCCATGCAAACATGCATGACACTGGTCGGGAGAGAAACGTGCGGACTCCTGACATGGAAGAAGAAATCCTACGGCGATTTGAGGACAATCCAAGCGCAAGCTCCGGCACCGTTTCTTCAAGAAATATCCGATAAACCCGCCCGTCGAGTCGGGCAGGCAGCAGGTACGGCCCAATCAACTTGCCATGGACGATACCCGCCCAAACATTGACGGCGAACCGTTCTTGTTGAGCATGCACCCGTGTAGCATCTCGATTTGCGTGCGCCCACACGTGAGAATTGTGCATGTTAAACACACCCTCACGTGTGAAACAGGCCTCATCTGAGAACAGCACATAAGCCGGAAAATTAGGCTGCACCGCTGTCTGCTGCAGAAACCAGCGTGCGAATTCCACACGAAGAGGGTAATCCCGAGGTTGTAATGCCTGGACTCTCTGACGATGAAACGGATGTAACTGCTGCTCGTGCAACACTCTCCAGACCAGGTCGTGGTTCACACCGAGGATACGTGCAACACCTCGCGTGCTTGCGCTTGGATTGTCCTCAAATCGCCGTAGGATTTCTTCTTCCATGTCAGGAGTCCGCACGTTTCTCTCCCGACCAGTGTCATGCATGTTTGCATGGAATGTTCCAGTTTCTCGCAGTCGCCGATGCAAATGCGCAAACGTTTGGTGGTTTGGCACACGTCTGTTTGGGAAGCGCTGTCGGTACAACCTCACAGCAGCTCTTCCGTTTCCATTGGCAGCCCCATACACCATATGCATGTCAGCCATCTCAGCAGTCGTGAAGCGCTCCATGTTACGCGTACTACGTCCGATTTAAGAATGCCCGCGGCAAGCGCGAGTCTAGCCCACTTCACCTTTTAGCCAATTGCAGCGGCGCCCTCTCGCGCCGAATGGTGACGAAAAGGGTTTGTCTTGGTGTTGCCTATCCCCCATTACAATTTGTACAGAAAGTTTTCAAACACCCTGTATATTGTTATGTATGGAGAATAAATCATAAGATTTAATTAAAATTACTGGTTATAAATTAAACCACAAATGAAGTGATCATGCAAACGAATAAATTGAATTGTATGTATATTTGTATAATTATTCATATAACTGTATGTATGAATAAGTATGTATCGATACCAGAATCAAACTGAAACGAAACTCAAAGAAAGAATTCGTTCGTTCGTCAAAAATGGTGCGGGACAGTTCCGGCGTAATTCAACCTCCGGGCATAAACGACGTTTTATAAATTCTTAAATACATGGAAATTCATGTGAACTGTTCATGTAATTAAGAAAAAAGACATGAATTTAATTGTCTATTCAATTCTAAATAATTCGGTTAAAAATAACCTATGAAAGATACCCCGATACTAGGGAAAATAAATTAATATAAAAAGTACATTTTCAAATAAAACGCAGGCATTCAGATGCGTGAATTTCTGCGTCTCACCTCGAAACAGGGAGAGGGTATGAGAAAAAAGGCGAAAACCGTTAGAGCAGTGCCTTTAAAACCGTGGTAGAGTAGAGTAAAGGTCGTTCTCACGAACCCTGTCTTTTCAAATTAAGTAGGAATTAAAATTAATTCTTCCTGCAAGAACAAAACAAGTTCTTCATAAAAAGTTAGTTCACGTATAAATTTATATGAAGTAAAGGAAATTTCGGGTAGCACTTAAGAGTGGGATAGTTTAAAAAATCGAGTAAAATCTCGTAAAGAAAGTGAAACAAAAATTCACGTCGGTTTAAAAAAAACTCACAAAAGCATCTAGCCTATAAAGGCATAGAAAACGAACTAGCTAAAATAAGACGTAAAATCCTCTCTCCTTAAAGTTCACAGAAAGAAAACGACGGAGACTCCGTATATTGAAGCGGACTCCGCTTTTCGGTATAAAAAAAATACTGGATTATAATGGAAAATTCTCAAGGAATATTTACCACGACCAAACCGGAAATAGGTAACAATGTAACTAAGGTATGCATTAAACATTATAATTGAAATGGTTAAAGTAACCAGATAGGATTAAATATTTCTTAAAATTTGTCTGACGTACAAAATACGGCCAAAGGGCCGAGTAGAGGACTAATCGTGTTATAAAAAAATTTAGTAAATTAAAATTGTACTTTAAAATTGTAGTATGTGCGCGATTAATCAATTTTTATGTCCTGGCGTATTACAAGAGGACTGTATTCAGTTAAATAACTACCAATTGTAGACTGAAATTGCCTATCAGTCAAATGTAAAGTGTTCATGCATTTTAATTAATTGACTTATGATTAAGTATCATTCTTTTTATGGTAATTGATTCCATGCCAAAACATTTGGCCCAGTCATATTTGACTGATTTATATTTAATTCGAAATATCAAATTCTTAAGTAAGAATTAATGTCTCAAGTGTCATTTCCATAAACAAATCTTTATTACTGTCAAAATTGTTATTTGCATTATAATTAGTTTTAAGATCTTGAATATACTATTTTTTAAAAGGTGTATAATTATCCCACTAAAGAAAATTGACAGAGAAAAGCATAACCTTGGATAAACGTATATGACGTGGTTTAAATTACATCAGGTCAAAGAAAGGTATAATTAATATCAATAAATACAGAAAGTATTAAATGAAACACCTCGTCTTCATAAATTTATACGTAACAATATATATATATATATATATATATACATACACATTTCAACTGCAAACAACATAGTATAATAATTAACGTAAAGAACGACGCTTGTATAGAAGAACATTCCGCGCAAGATGAGGAGGGAGAACGAACAAATGAAAAAATGAGGTAACCACCCGGGAATCGAACCCGGGATCTTCCGATTGCCGGTCAGATATGATAACCACTATATATATATATATATACAGGGCGTCCAAAAAAAATGTATACACACTTTAAATACTTATAAAGGCAGTGTTTATTAAAATACATTTAATTTTCAAAATGTAATAGAATCTACAGACATTATTTAATTGTTTTGTCAACGCCTGTTTTCAAACTGACGTCCGTTCTGGTCCAGGCACTGCTGATAACGCGAAGCAATGGAATCGCAAACATCACGAAACATTTCGTTTGGTATTTGTGTGCATTCTCGTTCAATGGCTGCTCTCAATTCAGCGACTGTTGCAGGTTTTATAGCGTAGACTTTGTCTTTTAAGTATCCCCATAAAAAAAAGTCTAGTAGTGTGAGGTCTGGTGAATGCGGAGGGTATTCTACGAAACCCCTTCGTCCAATCCACATCCACATCGTGCCAAGTACCACTCGCAATACTCCACTCTTCGGTCCGGATCATCTTCATTAATAGCATGGACTAATCTTGGAATGTAACTTTTCCATTGACAGCTCTTCAAAATGCGTTGGACAGACGATTCTGAAATTCCTACCTCACGACTCGCTTGCCGCACAGATTTTCTTGGACTTTGGTGATACGTTTCCAGTACTCTTTCTTGCTTTGTGGGGCTTGTCGATGTCCGTGGTCTTCCGGAACGCTTCTTGTGGACATTCTGAACAGTTCCATCTGCTTCAAACTTATCTCTAATTCGAGTGATGGTAAGTCGCGTTGGTGGATCTGTTTGAAACTCCCTCCTAAACTGTCTTTGCACTTCAACTGCGTTTTCACACTTCCAGTATCATTTTAGAATGAATTTCCTTTGTTCAAAGCTTAGTCTGACTGCCATTATTAATTCTAATGGGTTTAACTTGGAAAAAAAGAAACATCAATTGAGCTATCAGCTGTTAAAGTGTGTATACATTTTTTTGGGACGCCCTGTATATATATGTTAACCCCTTCGTCTATGGCCTTGGGCGGTTCGAAGTTGATGGGGGTTCTGGTTAGGTGGCTGCAACGGATTTGTTACTCTGGAGCATCTGGTACCGTATAGGGAATCGCAGAAGTTTCTCTTATACTACTCTCCGATTTCTTCTTGTAGTGGATCGGAGGATTCTGTGAGGCTTACTAAATTTTCTGAAGGTTCCCCGATTCTTCTTATAACGTATCGGGAAATTATTTTTCTCTATTTAAGACTAAGTTCTCTGAAGAGAGCAAAACTCGAAGGAGAAGACAAAGATATTCTCTTACTGTAGTTTACTGCTAAAATCAGATCAGACAATAAGAATGAACATTGGAGAAATTTTACGGGTTTTTACAGTGAAATTTTTAATGACCTCATTATTATTTAATGCTGATCTGTTTTTGTTTTTTATTATCAATAGGCTGATTTATTTTGCAAAATATTTAAAGATAAGGTAAATATTTTAGCTGTAGCAATGTCCAGACTGATAAGCAAGATATTTGATGAAGCCATATTTTTGTTTTAAAACGCCTATTGACAGATCTGATGTTATCATGATCTGCCAAGTTAATTAAAAATGGAAATTGAAATATGCATTTTATTATGAATTACAATTAAACATGCATATGAACACAAATTAAATGCTTAAGATTTAAAATTAAACGTTAAGCAAGACATGACTTCAACTTTTACAACGAAGAGAGAATGTATCCAAAAAATGAACTTTGCAGAATTTAACAAGATTACAATATTAAGCTAAATCTAAAAAATGATTAAGTAATTTAAAAAGAAATAATTCACCAATTATTCAGCAGAAATAAAATAGAAAGCGAATCAAAAATTTTATCCGAACTTCGTCAGCGTTATGCGAATTTGGACTCTATATGTAAAAATGAATATAAGACGTACATAAATATGAATATAAGTATTATATGAATATAAATATATATGAATATAAAAATTATAGGAATATAAAAATATAGGAATATAGGAATTATTCATTGTTCATTTTTACACACACATATAACGGGTGTACCACAAAAAAGGGTACATTTTAAAAGGGCTATAAAATCAACATTTGTCATTTAATTTTAATAAAACTTCTACACAATAAAATAAATGTATTTTTCTATATACAAACAAGTTTTTAGACTAAAATATCAAATAATTCAAATTCTATCAACATTTAACGAAAGAGTATGATTTTTCTACTTAACATGCAAAAATTATTAAACCTTTTGAATATTTTTTATAAGAATAATTTTTAACATAAAATTTACCTGAAATTATTAAAAAAATTGCTTGAAATGCTTTCCTTCCATTTCAATAACTTTTTTTATTCTTGGCCGCAATATGGGAGAACTTAGCAGAGTGAGTCTACAGGACTAGGATAAAAAATGTCGCTCATTTACGCGAGATCATCATTCAAAAATGGGAAGAGCTTCCACAGGAACAAGTAAATCGAGCCATAGATGAATTCCGGAAGGAAAGCAGTTCGAACAATTGTTTTAATAATTTCTGGTAAATTTTGTTAAAAATTATTTTTATAAAACAATATTAAAAAGGTTTAATAATTTTTGCATGTTAAGTAGAAAAATCATACTCTCGTTAAATGTTGATAGAATTTGAATTATTTGATATTTTAGTCTGAAAACTTCTTTGCATATAGATATTACATATGTTTTATTGTGTAGAAGTTGAATTAAAATTAAATGACAACTGTTGATTTTATAGCCTTTTTAAAATGTACCCTTTTTTTATGGCACACCCGTTATATACATACAGCATATACTTTTATGCATGAAGGAAAGGCCAAGGGCGAATGTCCGCAAAAGCGCCCCCCTCCCCCAGCCCCATAGAAGAAGAAAAGAGCCGAAATCAAGGTCTGGGGTTTTCAAGATGCCTGGACACTCTGCGTTTGAAAAATGGGTCACAGACAGGAGGAAAGATAGATTGAGGAAGATTGTTCCAGAGTTGACTGATTGAGTAGATGAAAGATTGAAAATACCGATTAACCCTTGCGTTAGATAGATGGACAGAAAAGGAATGAGAAAGTGTAGAAAGTCTGGTGCTGCGTGCTCTCCTTAGAGGAGGAAGCAAGCAGTTACAGAGTTCAGAAGAGCAATGTCCGTTACAATAGCGATAGTAAAGGGAGAGTGAGGCAACAATGCGGCGAAGCGAAAAAGATTGAAGACAATCAGTAAGAAGCGGGGAATTGATGAGACGAAAAGCCTTTGATTCCACTCCGTCAAGTACGGCTCTGTGGGTTGAGCCACCGCACACATGAGAAGCGTACTCCATACAGGGGCGGACAATACCCCTACACAGAGATAGCAACTGAGTGGGGGTAAAGAAACTGCGGAGGCGGTACAGCACACCTAACCTCTTAGAAGCTGTCTTAAAAAGAGAGTATATGTGATCTTTCCAGGAAAGATCACGAGATAAGGAAACGCCAAGAACGTTAAGAGAAGAGGAAGGATTGAGTTGTGTGTTGTTCAAGGTAAGGGGATAGTTGTGTGGAAGATTGTGACGAGTAGTCAGATGGCGGAACTGAGTTTTTGAGGCAGTGAAAGCCACAAGTTTTTCTCTACCCTAATCAGATATAGCAAAAAGATCAGAGGTCAGGTGTCCTATAGCCGTCCCACGCGAATCATGAAGTGATTGCTATGAGGGACGCTTTGGGCAATGGGTGGAGAAGTGAAGAGCGGAATCACCGGCATAGGAATGAATAGGAGAGGAGGTGCGAATTAAAAGATCATTAATAAATAAAAGGAAAAGAGTGGGTGACAGGGCAGAACCCCAGCAACACCACTGCTAATAGCTTTAGAAGAAGAACAGTGGCCATCTACAACCGCAGCTATAGATCGGCCAGAAAGGAAATTAGAGATGAAGGCACAGATAGAAGGAGAGAAACTCGTTGAGGGCAGTTTGGAAATTAAAGATTTGTGCCACACTCTATCAAAAGCTGTTGATATGTCTTGCGCAATAGCAAAAGTTTCACCGAAATCCCGAAAGGAGGATCTACAGATCTACAGGAGCTAAGGCCAACAAAGACACTAAGATCCATTCTACGGTTAGCCCGAGAGAAAGAAGAGAGTAGAGGGTTAAAAGAAGAGAATAAAGAGTTAAGTAAGTAGCAAAACCTATCATTCGTGGGTTAACATTCATTCAGAAAACGAGAGAGAAAGACTCACCATCATCATCCGCCGGCCACTGCGACAAATTGGAAAAATAGTCGAAGAGAATAGGAAAGGGGTGAAAGATGAAAAGAAGTAAAATAAGAACGCTTACAAACAATGCAAATACAGTCTTAACTCAAACGCTGTCATACCATACAAACCACAGACATGCAAGTAAAGAGAAGACAAGAAAAGAACAAAAAAAAAGTATGAAGAGTATAACAAAAAGTGGGTTAGTTTACGCTACGAGCTCCATCTAAGTTTGTGTTAGTTTTTTTTTTTTTTGACCAAGAGTCAGAAAGATATACAAGAAGATCGCCAGCAGAGCGTCCCTAGCAGAACTCATATTGACGCTCTGAAAGAAGATTGTGAGAAGAGAGGTATTTAAGAATCTTCCTATTAAGGATACATTCAAAAACTTTGGAAAGGCAAGAAATCAAAGCAACTGGACGAAGGGTGGAGGGTTGAGAGCGGTTACCCTTCTTTGGGACAGGCTGAATGAAAGCGAACTTCCAGCAGGAAGGAAAACTACCAGATGAAAGAGAAAGACGAAAGAGTTTGCCTAGGCAGGGTGTCAACACAGAAGCACAATTCTTAAGAACAACAGGAAGAACACTATCAGGACCGTACTTCTTCCTAGAGTTGAGCCCAGATAGGGCAGAGAAAACATCTTTAGAAGAAATTCTAATTTCAACCATAACAAAATCAGAGGGGAGAGGAGATGGAGGAACAGCACCGAAATCGTCCATGGTTGAACTGTAAGCGAAAGTTTTAGCGAAGAGTTCAGCCTTGTCAGAAGAAGAGACGGCAACTTAGCCGTCGGAATGGAAAAGAGGAGGAAAAGAAGTTGTTGAAGAGGTTCTTAACTAGATGTCAGAAACAACGAGAAGAATTAGAATTGAATAGATTTTCACATTTTTGTGGGATGAAGGAATTTTTGGCGATTCGAAGAACATATATTGCACGATTCCGGCCAAAAATATAAGGTGAGTGAGAGTCAGGAGTTGGATAGTGACGGTACCTTCTGTAGCCTTCTCTCTGTTGCGGATAGCATTAAAACAAGTAAAGTTAAACCAAGGTTTTTTTGCAATAGTAGTAGGAATAGAATATGGAATATACGCCTTCATGCCCGAGAGAATCACCGCCGTAATGCACTCAGCACACTCGAAAGGACCCCGGCCACGGAAGCATTAATCATTCCATGGGAATTCACAGAAGAACTGCCTAAGGGCCTAGTTAACCTCGTTAACCTTGTTGATGTTCCGTGTCTTGGTCTCTCTTCACAAGAAGGTCAAGCTGGTGGCCCCACCTCTAGGCATGTCTTGGTGGAGGAGCGCGTTGCTTTCTTGCGCTCTCCACACCACATAGTCAGGTACATTTAAAGCGAAGAATATTATATTGCCCCTTTACAAGTCCCTAGTCAGGCCTCATTTAGAATATGCCGTTCAGTTTTGGTGCCCGTATTTTCGTGAGGATATTGATAGGTTAGAAAGGGTTCAACGTCGCGCCACGAAACTAATTCCGTCATTGCGCAACAAGCCTTATGAAGATAGGATTAAAGAGTTAGACTTGCATTCACTCGAAACTAGGAGATTAAGGGGGGGAGCTTATTGAAGTTTTCAAAATCGTTAATAAAATCGATAACGTAAATTTCGACAAACTGTTCACTTTCGACAATAGCAATACTCGTAATAACGGATTTAAGTTGCGTGGCAGACGTTTCATTACTAATATCGCTAAAAACTTCTTTACGTTTAAAGTAATTGATAAATGGAATAATCTTCCCGCGTCAGTCGTTAACTCTACCAGCCTTAATATGTTTAAGAACCGTTTAGATAGGCATTTTAAAAATATTAACGTTGTTTAAAATAAAAACAATTAGTAACAGAAGCTCTGGGGGTGGTGGTCGAGGATGAGTCTGTTGACGACTAATGCCAGCTTGTGACATGCCAGCGTGTGATACCAGGAACAAAATTATTAAAAAAAAAAATTAGACTAATACGAACGTAGATGTAGCTCGTAGCGTAAACTAACCCACTTTTTGTTATACTCTACCTACTTTTTTTTTATCCTCTCCTTACTTGCATGGCTGTAACTCTCTACTTGCATGTCTGTAGTTTGCATGGTATGACAGTGAGTTAAGACTGTGTTTGCATGGTTTGTAAGTGTTTTCATCTTTCACCCCTCTCATATTCTCTTCGACTATTTTTCCGACTTGTCGGCAGTGGCCGGCGGATAATGATGGGGAGTCTTTCTTTCTCTTTTTTCGAATGAATGTTAACCCACGAATGATAGGTTTTGCTACTTAATTAACCCCTTATTCTCCTCTTTTAACCCCCTCCTCTTTCCTTTCTCTCGGACTAACCTTAGAGTGGATCTTAGGGTCTTTGTTAGCCTTAGCTTCTGTAGATCTGTAGATCTGGTACCGTCCTGAGCCAGGCATCTAGTCTTCTCTTGAAGACTTCAATTTTCAACCCTGTGACGTCTCTGAGATCCTTTGGAAGCTAGTTAAAAAGTCTTGGCCCCCTGACAATCAAGCTATTTTCCGTCAGTGTTGAAGAGGTCCCTTGTCGGGCCTTTAATTTGGGAACACTACACATTCTGCCATTCCTATTTTCCAGCGTTGTTTGGATGGTAATTGGGTTTAGTTTGAGGTTTGGTACCAGTTTTTCGATCATTTTCCATATGTAGATTATGGTGTACCTCTCTCTTCTTTCCAGGGAGTACAGATTTAGTTTGCGAGTCTTTCCCAGTAGTTGAGCTCTTTGCAGCCATCAATCTTTGCTGTGAAATGTCTCTGAGTTTCTTCTAGTCTATTATTTTCTTCCTTTTTATATTTTCCTTGTATAGTTTATAGTTTTTATAGTTTTATATTCTCCCTTTTTATAGTTTCTTTCTTTTTCTTTCTTTCCTTTATATATATATATATATATATATAATATATATATATATATATATTATATATAATCATGCGGGTTGCTTCTACAGAGCTTCAATTTAATATTTAGGAGAAATCCAATGACAAGGAGAAATGTAAATGCCATGAAAAGTCTTCTTTAATGCGCAACGTTTCGAGCAAATACGCTCATCTTCAGGCTGTATGATAACAATGTGAAATTAAAATCAATAATTGAATGAAAAACCAGACAAAGAAAATTTCTATAACCTATTCATAAAGGCAAACTTTAAAAGACTGAAAAAAGAGGGTTAAATTCTAAGTTATACAGATTTACATTTAAAATTAAGAAGCTATTTTTAAATACATATAGTAAATGTGAAATTAATACACTGGAAAGTTAACAATAGTACACTGGAATAATGAAACTAACTAACCTTTCACTGCAATTTCCGAGGCTAGACTGATTTAAGCACAAAACGGGAAAACATAAGATAAGATAAGATAAGATAAGATAAGATGGTGAGGGCGATTGGGGAAGGGGGGATTATAAGGAATTGGGGAAGGAGGAGGGATTATAAAAAGTTTAAAGGGACGGCTGATGAGTCAACATTTAACGTCGGGGTCAAAGTTTTAATATAAATCGATTCCAGAATTCTAAGTGAGTTGGGACAAGTATTACAACCAAGAATTTTAAAATTTTCTAAAGTGACATCAGTTTTACATTTGATACTGTGTTCTCGAATGCTAGAAACTTCTTTAGTTTTTAAAATTTTACCTGTTCGGCCACTTATTCCCATATGCGAATAAAATCTAGCCCAGAGAGAGCGAACAGTGCTGCCAATGTAATTCCCAAGGAGACACCTAGGGCAGGTAAATAAATATACAACACCGCTACGCAACGAGTCAGGGGTTCGATCCTTCGCTGAGAAAAAGCTACCTAAAGACGTTTTATTAATAAATATGATGCGGAAATCAGTATGATAAAAAAATTTCCTTAACAACTTTGTAAATTTAAGCTTAAATTCCTTATTCAAAGGACCCATTTCAGGTACCAAGAAATATTTTATATCCTTCGGCACTGTAATATAAGGAAGTTGAGGGCTATAAACATTATTTAAGAAGGATCTAATTAGTTTATCTACATATTGAACAGGAAAACTATTATTGGTAAAGTATGATCTTAGATTAATAAATTCATCATTAAGTAAGGTAAAACTAGAGGTCAAATTATATCCTCTGAACAGGAGAGTTTTAATACAAGACATCTTATAGTTGAAATCAGTAAAACTAAAAAAATTCATGCCCAAACCAGTGAAAGTGGGTTTCCTGTAAACTGATGTAGTAATAGAATCACCGTTTTTCGAAATTAAAAGATCTAAAAAGGGAAGGGAGCCATTTTTCTCAGTTTCCATTGTATACGTTATATTGGGGTGCAATTACAGTGCCGAAGGATATAAAATATTTCTTGGTACCTGAAATGGGTCCTTTGAATAAGGAATTTAAGCTTAAATTTACAAAGTTGTTAAGGAAATTTTTTTATCATACTGATTTCCGCATCATATTTATTAATAAAACGTCTTTAGGTAGCTTTTTCTCAGCGAAGGATCGAACCCCTGACTCGTTGCGTAGCGGTGTTGTATATTTATTTACCTGCCCTAGGTGTCTCCTTGGGAATTACATTGGCAGCACTGTTCGCTCTCTCAGGGCTAGATTTTATTCGCATATGGGAATAAGTGGCCGAACAGGTAAAATTTTAAAAACTAAAGAAGTTTCTAGCATTCGAGAACACAGTATCAAATGTAAAACTGATGTCACTTTAGAAAATTTTAAAATTCTTGGTTGTAATACTTGTCCCAACTCACTTAGAATTCTGGAATCGCTTTATATTAAAACTTTGACCCCGACGTTAAATGTTGACTCTTCAGCCGTCCCTTTAAACTTTTTATAATCCCTCCTCCTTCCCCAATTCCTTATAATCCCCCCTTCCCCAATCGCCCTCACCATCTTATCTTATCTTATCTTATCTTATCTTATCTTATGTTTTCCCGTTTTGTGCTTAAATCAGTCTAGCCTCGGAAATTGCAGTGAAAGGTTAGTTAGTTTCATTATTCCAGTGTACTATTGTTAATTTTTCCAGTGTATTAATTTCACATTTACTATATGTATTTAAAAATAGCTTCTTAATTTTAAATGTAAATCTGTATAACTTAGAATTTAACCCTCTTTTTTCAGTCTTTTAAAGTTTGCCTTTATGAATAGGTTATAGAAATTTTCTTTGTCTGGTTTTTCATTCAATTATTGATTTTAATTTCACATTGTTATCATACAGCCTGAAGATGAGCGTATTTGCTCGAAACGTCGCGCATTAAAGAAGACTTTTCATGGCATTTACATTTCTCCTTGTCATTGGATTTCTCCTAAATATATATAGATATATATATATATATATATATATATATATATATATATATATAAAACTTGACTGAAGGGTTTGTTCTTGGGGAACGGTAACTTAGTGAGGAATAATAGGAAGGTGGTGGTACATGTTTATCAACAAACGTTTCGGAAAAACTTAGTTTCCATCATCAGGGCTAAAAAATAATTAAAACAAGTATGAAAAGTGAACAAATATGAGGAATAAAAAATTTTATACAATATATTTATGTAGTCATATGATAATAATAATAATTTAAAATTTAAAAGGTATATAAAATGTAGATAGATGAGACAACTGTTAAAATATACAAAGGTCAAAAGATGAATGAATACTGAAAACAAATCTTACTCGGTTATTACAGGAATAATCTGATTGTATAAAGGTTGGCAATGGTTGAGTGTTGAAGTATCCATATTAGAATTGTTCAAAAGCCGAAAAGTGATAGTAGATTTCTTTTGCAGTGACGAGTCAATATATATCGGATATATCGGGATCTGAGGATGAGGATGTCGGTTGGTTGGTATGCTGACTTAATAATTTTGAAATTGGTGGGAAGCAGTGGGTGATTGTGGAGGTGGCAAAGATCCTTTATTACCGATGTGGATGTTTATCCAAATCAGCAATAAGGGATGGTTTATCCATTTACCCGTATAATAATAACCGGGTAAGAGTAAGATTTGTTTTCAATATTCGTTCATCTTTTAACCGTTGTCTTACCTCTCTTCATTTTATATACTTCTTAATTTCAAATTATTATTATCATCTGACTAAATAAATATACTGTATAAAATTTTTTATTCATTATATGTGTTTACCTTTTTACATTTTTTTTAAAATTTTTAGCACTGATGATGGAAATTGAATTTTTCCGAAACGTCTGTTAATAAACATGTACCACCTTCTCGCTCTCTTATTCATCACTATATATATATATATATATATATATATATATATTATTGGTCGATAGCTTGTGGAAATGCATTTGTGCGGTGAAGATTAAAACCAATCCGAAGGTGTACATTTATCTGCAAAGTTTCCGATATGACCATCGTCAGGGCTAACACATTTAATAAAATTTAACATTTAAAACTTACTAAAAAATTTTCTTTTAAAATGTACCAAAATGTGCTTCATTAAATTGAATTACTTGATTACATTTCTAAAGTGGTACGAAGATTGCCATATTCCCACAATAATTAAAATTGTTCTGAAAAATTATACTTAAATAAGTAAATCTGCAGGGGCTAAATTACAGAACCTGCCCAATTTCGAAAAAAAATTCGCCGAAATAATAAAATTCATCCTCTAAAAGACGACTAAAACAATACCACTGGTCGAGAAATCGCCCCATACCACGCCTTCGCTTTTTCGTGAGTAACTCTTAATTACCGTAATTACGATGTTTGAAAAAACGAAAATGCAAAATAAGAAAAAGCAGTTAACCTCTTCGTTCACTATCATGGAATGTAAATTAGGATTTTTATGTAAAAATTTTCATGTATTTATCGCATCAGTGAAAAAGCTGTGAATATACATATTTCAACCTTTTGAATAAATAAATATGAATAATTTTGATAGCATAATTCTTTATATATAAATAAATAAATGAATACAATTTTACAATTTTGACAATTTATGTTGCTACAATAATTTTAATAAAATAAATAACTGAAATTGGACTATTTATTTTATTTTGACCTTAAGCTTTAGGTTTTATTGGGCTTTACTACCCATGCTTGCGCGTTCGCTTTATTAATAAAGATAATTCATAGGCTATATAGTGACGGTTCTTCCTCAATGCATCCCCACACTAAATCCCCCATATATATATATATATATATATATATATATATATATATATATATATATATATATCGGGTGGGCAAAAAAAATGGGAGACCTCGAACTTTGACTGTAAAATCCAAAGTTATGGTCAGATTTCAATATATTTTTCACAGCCTACAACTAAGTAAATTTCCTATACGGTGAGCGGATTTCAAAGAAAACTAATGAAAATTTCGGATTTATTGAACATTTATTTTTGCTACTGGAAATTCTCCATTTACACTACTACTGCATTGTCGGGTCGGCAAAAAAAAGGGAGACCTTTTAAATCCTTCATATCTCGGCAAATACGGTACATAGAACCATGAAATTTTAGTATGTTAATAGGAGGTAACTTTATGGTTTGTATGCCATCTTTTAGCATCTCCTGTTTTATCGATTTTCTTGAGAAGCTTGTCCAAACCTCCTGCAGTTGGCTTACGTTACTTAAAATCGCTTTAATTATCTCAAGATTTTTATGGAATATTCGCTATAAATCCAATTTTTCAGCTAAAGTGCTAAAAGATGGCACACAAACCATAAAATTACCTAGTACTAACATACTTAAATCACTTAAATCTGACCATAACTTTTGATTTTACAGCCAAAGTTCGAGGGACCTCCCTTTTTTTTTGCCCACCCTATATATTATATATATATATATATATATATATATATACATTCAACTGCAAAGAACACGCAGTATAAATAACGTAAAGAACGACGCTTGTATAGGAGATATTCCGCGCAAGACGAGAGAGAGAAAACGGAACAAATGAAAAAATGAAGTACCACCTGGGAATCGAACCCGGGATCTTCCGATTGCCGGTCAGACGCGATACCATTACACCATGGACTCCACTCTTCCAAATGCCGTAATTCTTCTACATACTCGCAGAAAACAATGCCCCAAGGGGGCACCTCCCGCATGCCGTAACATTATATACATTCAACTGCAAAGAACACGCAGTATAAATAACGTAAAGAACGACGCTTGTATAGGAGATATTCCGCGCAAGACGAGAGAGAGAAAACGGAACAAATGAAAAAATGAAGTACCACCTGGGAATCGAACCCGGGATCTTCCGATTGCCGGTCAGACGCGATACCATTACACCATGGACTCCACTCTTCCAAATGCCGTAATTCTTCTACATACTCGCAGAAACCAATGCCCCAAGGGGGCACCTCCCGCATGCCGTAACATTATATACATTCAACTGCAAAGAACACGCAGTATAAATAACGTAAAGAACGACGCTTGTATAGGAGATATTCCGCGCAAGACGAGAGAGAGAAAACGGAACAAATGAAAAAATGAAGTACCACCTGGGAATCGAACCCGGGATCTTCCGATTGCCGGTCAGACGCGATACCATTACACCATGGACTCCACTCTTCCAAATGCCGTAATTTTCTACATACTCGCAGAAACCAATGCCCCAAGGGGGCACCTCCCGCATGCCGTAACATTATATACATTCAACTGCAAAGAACACGCAGTATAAATAACGTAAAGAACGACGCTTGTATAGGAGATATTCCGCGCAAGACGAGAGAGAGAAAACGGAACAAATGAAAAAATGAAGTACCACCTGGGAATCGAACCCGGGATCTTCCGATTGCCGGTCAGACGCGATACCATTACACCATGGACTCCACTCTTCCAAATGCCGTAATTCTTCTACATACTCGCAGAAACCAATGCCCCAAGGGGGCACCTCCCGCATGCCGTAACATTATATACATTCAACTGCAAAGAACACGCAGTATAAATAACGTAAAGAACGACGCTTGTATAGGAGATATTCCGCGCAAGACGAGAGAGAGAAAACGGAACAAATGAAAAAATGAAGTACCACCTGGGAATCGAACCCGGGATCTTCCGATTGCCGGTCAGACGCGATACCATTACACCATGGACTCCACTCTTCCAAATGCCGTAATTCTTCTACATACTCGCAGAAACCAATGCCCCAAGGGGGCACCTCCCGCATGCCGTAACATTATATACATTCAACTGCAAAGAACACGCAGTATAAATAACGTAAAGAACGACGCTTGTATAGGAGATATTCCGCGCAAGACGAGAGAGAGAAACGGAACAAATGAAAAAATGAAGTACCACCTGGGAATCGAACCCGGGATCTTCCGATTGCCGGTCAGACGCGATACCATTACACCATGGACCCACTCTTCCAAATGCCGTAATTCTTCTACATACTCGCAGAAACCAATGCCCCAAGGGGGCACCTCCCGCATGCCGTAACATTATATACATTCAACTGCAAAGAACACGCAGTATAAATAACGTAAAGAACGACGCTTGTATAGGAGATATTCCGCGCAAGACGAGAGAGAGAAAACGGAACAAATGAAAAAATGAAGTACCACCTGGGAATCGAACCCGGGATCTTCCGATTGCCGGTCAGACGCGATACCATTACACCATGGACTCCACTCTTCCAAATGCCGTAATTTTTCTACATACTCGCAGAAACCAATGCCCCAAGGGGGCACCTCCCGCATGCCGTAACATTATATACATTCAACTGCAAAGAACACGCAGTATAAATAACGTAAAGAACGACGCTTGTATAGGAGATATTCCGCGCAAGACGAGAGAGAGAAAACGGAACAAATGAAAAAATGAAGTACCACCTGGGAATCGAACCCGGGATCTTCCGATTGCCGGTCAGACGCGATACCATTACACCATGGACTCCACTCTTCCAAATGCCGTAATTCTTCTACATACTCGCAGAAACCAATGCCCCAAGGGGGCACCTCCCGCATGCCGTAACATTATATACATTCAACTGCAAAGAACACGCAGTATAAATAACGTAAAGAACGACGCTTGTATAGGAGATATTCCGCGCAAGACGAGAGAGAGAAAACGGAACAAATGAAAAAATGAAGTACCACCTGGGAATCGAACCCGGGATCTTCCGATTGCCGGTCAGACGCGATACCATTACACCATGGACTCCACTCTTCCAAATGCCGTAATTCTTCTACATACTCGCAGAAACCAATGCCCCAAGGGGGCACCCCCGCATGCCGTAACATTATATACATTCAACTGCAAAGAACACGCAGTATAAATAACGTAAAGAACGACGCTTGTATAGGAGATATTCCGCGCAAGACGAGAGAGAGAAAACGGAACAAATGAAAAAATGAAGTACCACCTGGGAATCGAACCCGGGATCTTCCGATTGCCGGTCAGACGCGATACCATTACACCATGGACTCCACTCTTCCAAATGCCGTAATTCTTCTACATACTCGCAGAAACCAATGCCCCAAGGGGGCACCTCCCGCATGCCGTAACATTATATACATTCAACTGCAAAGAACACGCAGTATAAATAACGTAAAGAACGACGCTTGTATAGGAGATATTCCGCGCAAGACGAGAGAGAGAAAACGGAACAAATGAAAAAATGAAGTACCACCTGGGAATCGAACCCGGGATCTTCCGATTGCCGGTCAGACGCGATACCATTACACCATGGACTCACTCTTCCAAATGCCGTAATTCTTCTGCATACTCGCAGAAACCAATGCCCAAGGGGCACCTCGGCATGCCGTAACATTATATACATTCAACTCTCTCTCGTCTTGCGCGGAATATCTCCTATACAAGCGTCGTTCTTTACGTTATTTATACTGCGTGTTCTTTGCAGTTGAATGTATATAATGTTACGGCATGCGGGAGGTGCCCCTTGGGGCATTGGTTTCTGCGAGTATGTAGAAGAATTACGGCATTTGGAAGAGTGGAGTCCATGGTGTAATGGTATCGCGTCTGACCGGCAATCGGAAGATCCCGGGTTCGATTCCCAGGTGGTACTTCATTTTTTCATTTGTTCCGTTTTCTCTCTCTCGTCTTGCGCGGAATATCTCCTATACAAGCGTCGTTCTTTACGTTATTTATACTGCGTGTTCTTTGCAGTTGAATGTATATAATGTTACGGCATGCGGGAGGTGCCCCCTTGGGGCATTGGTTTCTGCGAGTATGTAGAAGAATTACGGCATTTGGAAGAGTGGAGTCCATGGTGTAATGGTATCGCGTCTGACCGGCAATCGGAAGATCCCGGGTTCGATTCCCAGGTGGTACTTCATTTTTCATTTGTTCCGTTTTCTCTCTCTCGTCTTGCGCGGAATATCTCCTATACAAGCGTCGTTCTTTACGTTATTTATACTGCGTGTTCTTTGCAGTTGAATGTATATAATGTTACGGTATGCGGGAGGTGCCCCCTTGGGGCATTGGTTTCTGCGAGTATGTAGAAGAATTACGGCATTTGGAAGAGTGGAGTCCATGGTGTAATGGTATCGCGTCTGACCGGCAATCGGAAGATCCCGGGTTCGATTCCCAGGTGGTACTTCATTTTTTCATTTGTTCCGTTTTCTCTCTCTCGTCTTGCGCGGAATATCTCCTATACAAGCGTCGTTCTTTACGTTATTTATAGCGTGTTCTTTGCAGTTGAATGTATATAATGTTACGGCATGCGGGAGGTGCCCCCTTGGGGCATTGGTTTCTGCGAGTATGTAGAAGAATTACGGCATTTGGAAGAGTGAGTCCATGGTGTAATGGTATCGCGTCTGACCGGCAATCGGAAGATCCCGGGTTCGATTCCCAGGTGGTACTTCATTTTTTCATTTGTTCCGTTTTCTCTCTCTCGTCTTGCGCGGAATATCTCCTATACAAGCGTCGTTCTTTACGATATATATATATATATATATATATACTGTATATATATATATATGGGAATGAACTCAGAATGGTTCCCTGAGTTTTTTATGATACACACAGACAGTGCATGGAACAAGGAACTCTTCTGGGATAATTAAATCCACTATAGGCCGATAAGTAATGGTAAATAACAAATACCATAGTTTTTCTTTTTCATGATGCTTGCCCGACGTGGGCAACGGGTCACTCGCAAAGAGATCCCATAAATATAGTTTCCCTCACCAACTATCTGCAAAGCAGACAGGATCCAGCTTTGGGACATGGATCGAGGGTTTAAAGCAGCTTAGCCCTGCTACATTTAGAACCTCAATATAAGCAAAAGACTCGCTACCTTCACGTCGGGCTAGCATCATGAAAAAGAAAAACTATGGTATTTGTTATTTACCATTACTTATTCGGACTATAGTGGATTTAATTATCCCAGAAGAGTTCCTTGTTCCATGCACTGTCTGCGTGTATCATAAAAAACTCAGGGGACCATTCTGAGTTCATTCCCACCTTGAAACGGACATGTTATGTGCCTTGAAAAGTGGACGCTCAATTCTGCCAGTTGAGGTTTAAGTTTTGGTTTTTTGGTTTTTGGCTAAAATATAATAGTTACCCCTTTTCCTTTGATGTATTCAATCTGACGTGAAGGCAGCGAGTCTTTTGCTTATATTGAGGTTCTAAATGTAGCAGGGCTAGGCTGCTTTAAACCCTAGATCCATGTCCCAAAGCTGGATCCTGTCTGCTTTGCAGATAGTTGGTGAGGGAAGCTATATTTATGGGATCTCTTTGCGAGTGACCCGTTGCCTACGTCGGGCTAGCATCATGAAAAAGAAAAACTATGGTATTTGTTATTTACCATTACTTATTCGGACTATAGTGGATTTAATTATCGCAGAAGAGTTCCTTGTTCCATGCACTGTCTGTGTGTATCATATATATATATATATATATTATATATATATATATATATATTATATATATATAATGTTACACACAGACCTTGCACGGAACAAGGAACTCTTCTGGGAAAATTAAATCCACTATAGTTCGAATCTATCCATCCATCGTGTTCTGCCTATCAGGCAGGTCCAACTCATGTGTCCCGCCAAAGTGTTCTATCCTGAGCTATCCCTTTCATTTCATGTAGCTCCTGCTTGCCTTCAAATCATTGGTTTCCTTTTCCTTCCCCTCGGCCTTCTACTTTCATATCTACCCTCTATCACCTCCTTCAACAATCCTTCTCCTCTCAACACATGTCCGATCCATTTCTGCTGTCTTTCTCTTATCGCCTTAATGAGTCTTCTTTCCTCCTTCACCTGTTGCAGTACTTCCTCATTACTTTGGTTCCCTCCAGTTTATCTTTAGCATTCTTCTCCAAATTCACATTTCAAAACTTTCCAGGAGTTTCTTTTCAGTTGTTTCCAGTGTCCATGTTTCTGCTCCTTTCAGTACCACACTCCATATTAAGCTTTTTACTAACCTTTTCTTCAGCTTCAAGGTGAGTTTACCTATGTCTTTTCTCCCTCTCGAAAGCTACCTTACCCATACCAGTTCTAGATCTTACTTCCTTATTGCAATTTCCATTGTTGGTTAATAAACTTCCCAGATATTTAAACTGCTCAGCTTCTTCTAAGGTCCGATTTCCTATCATTAGGTTCATTTGTGCTCCTTTCCTTTTTGCAATTTTCATTACCTTTGTCTAGGTCTCATTAATTCTCATTCCGAATTCTCCCGCCGCTGTTGTCAAGCTATTGACCATTCTTTGCAGTCCTTCCTCAGTACTACAAACATGCCTTGTCATCTGCAAACCTTACAGATTTGACCAATTTACCTCCCACTCTGATTCCCTCTTCCAGATCTGAGAGTGTTTCTATTATCATTGCTTCCGCATAGATGTTAAATATCACTGGGGACAGGGAGCATTAGGGCATATCATACCTTTCCGAGTCCGAATTTCACTCTGGCTAATATGGATTTTTATGTAAAATTTAATTCTAAGAGGGGTTTCTTTTCTGCAACTTTTCCCCAAAATCGCGTTATCATGTTCAAAATTGCGGTTTTCTGTTCTATCTTGAAATACCAAATATTCAATTGAACACAACCTCATATTTTTAACCCTTTGTCGTAATTTGTTGCCATTTAGACACATTAACTTTGCTTAACTCTTACACAGGTTTAATACATACATACATAAGAAAAAAATCTACTCCATTTGAATCTTTGTAACCATTTGGACGCAGGAGGCGAAGTTCAACATTCTCTTAATAGATGGCTCTGAGCAATTACGCCAGTTATAATTGTGAAGTAGAAGTGAATGGACGCCATTTTTTTCGGTAAGGCCGGTCATCTTTCCAAAGACAAGGCTTACTTGGCCATAGATGGCATGAAAGTCTAGAGGGCCAAGGAGGAAGTAATGGTCTCATCAGTTGAAGCTCTCACGCAGAGGTCAGAGGAGGAGAAGATCTCTGGAATATTCCTTGATGGCAAGCAGGATAGGAACACAAAGTTGTTGAAATATGACGAAGTGATAGGGAGATTTCATCCTGGCAAAGTGATCGAGGAGCATTACACTATCACGTGGGAGCCTCAAGGAAAGTACTTCTTCCATTTCACTCCCGATGAACCTGAGGAAGGAGAAAAGCTTGCTCATAAGATCGCTCAGGGCCTGCATGAGTGGCTTCTGGATCACGGAGCTGACGAGAGCCTTGTAATGATTGGAGGAGACTCTACCAACACTAACACGGGGTGGTCTGGTAGCGCCATAGCCCTATTGGAGAAGATGCTGGGTCGTAAGTGCCACTGGATGATCTGTCAGCTCCATGTGAACGAGCTTCCACTGAGGCACTTAATCATCAAGCTGGACGGCCCTGTAACTCCCCGGTCAGGCTTCAGTGGGCCTATTGGAAAACTTCTTGAGAAAGTGAATGAACTTGAGGTCAACTTCAACTTCAAACCAGTGGAAGGAACTGAAGATATCATAGAGCTGCCAGTAGAGATAGTCAAATCTCTCTCCACAGACCAGCACAACTGCTATCTTCTGATCAAAGCCATCAAGTCTGGAAGTCTCAGTCCACAGTTGGCTGGTCTCAAGTGCGGACCTCTGAACCAATCCAGGTGGCTCACTACTGCACAGGCCATCTTGCTGTTGTGGATGAGGGAGCACGGACTGAAGGGGGAGGTGTTGAGGAGGCTTGAGGTCCTCGTGAAGTTCTGCCTTAACTTCTTTAAAATGTACTACGACATCAAAGTGAAGAACCACCTCAAATTTGGTCCTGCAGACGTTTTTTCAAGCCTGAGGCTGCTGAGGAACCAGACTACCGAGGTCAGGAACATCATCTCTGCTGAAGTGATAAGAGGAGCTTACCACGCACATCCTGAGAACATCCTGGCTTCATTCCCGCGCAGTGAGGATGAGCATCAGAGAGCTTTTGCTGTGAGCCAGATAGAGAAGATCAGAGAAGGAAGAGACTTTGGTGATACGACAGTGAGGCCCCATAAAAATCCCAAAGTCAATCTGCAAGCCACTTCACCTGAAGATCTCATCAACTGGGAATCAGAGACTATTTACGAGCCTATTTTCACCTGCAAGATGACCTTGACTGAGCTCGAGGATCTCAGGAAAACTCCACTCAAAGTGGACGCTTTCTCTGATCATACTCAGTCCTGCGAGAGAGCTGTACAGGAAGTCTCAACTGCTTCCCAAGCTGTGTACGGTCACGAGAGGAGAGATAGGTGGGTGAGAGCCAGGATAGACCATCGAGAAATGCTCCCAGTGTTCAGATCGAAGCAGGACATACTTAAGAGCTTTTCAGGTTCGAGTGGCTGATGAAGAGGCTGAAGCCATCGTTAATGCCATAGAGCTGAAAGTCCTCATAAGATCATAATATAAGATCTTATGAGGCCACGCTTTCCAGGGATCCAGGAAGAACAGGCGTGTAAACCTACACGTGGAGGTGGCAAGTCTACCGCTACTCGATCAGAGTAGAGCTGGTGAGCCGCGCCTATTCTTTGAAGAAAAACTTAAAATTCTTAAGTTTTACGTGAAATCTAAACATTTTTTCAGCACCCAGAAGTGTTGAAACACGCAAGAAAGCAAGGATGAGGTCAGAAAAGCAGCTTTCAGAGTAAATCATATGCAGAACAGCTGCGCGCTTTGGTTTGGGTGCCCTGAGGCTGCGTTAGGCAGCCTTCAAATCAGAAAATCGCGATTTTGACCATGAAAATGAGATTTTTCGGAAAAGTTGCAAATAATAAACCCATCTTAGAATTAATTTTTACATAGGAATACATATTAGCCACTTTGTTTTTCCAAAATTTCAACCCTGAACCCAGAGTACGATATGCCCTAAGGGAGCATCCTTGCCTGA
Organism: Bathynomus jamesi; assembly: GCA_023014485.1. Lineage (NCBI taxonomy): Eukaryota > Metazoa > Arthropoda > Malacostraca > Isopoda > Cirolanidae > Bathynomus > Bathynomus jamesi. The sequence goes on from JAJOZX010000509.1 coordinate 988,226, forward strand.
CCCCTCTCCCAACCAATCCAGGCTCCGATTCTCCTCCTGCAACTCTAACAGTCACAGTCTGGCCAAGATATAGATTTTTTATCAGCCTACGGTCTCTCCAGTCAACATTAATATTCTTCAATATTTCCATTAGTTTCCTCCATTGGACTCTGTCAAAAGCTTTTTCAAAGTCAATAAAACAAACAAACATTTACTAATCATGTTGCAGCACTCTCTCTCCCATCATTCTCATAATACCAATAGCTTCTCTTGTTCCGCATTTTGACCTAAATCCAAACTGATCCTCTCCAATGTACTGCTCAGCTCTGCTCGTTAGTCTTCTGGTTAGTATCCTTAGCATTATTTTTGATGCATGGCTGACCAAGCTTATGGTTCGAAATTCTGAACACTTGATGGCTCTCGGTTTCTTGGGGATAGTAATCATAGAGACTCTCATAAAGTCAGCAGGCCAGTCTCCGCTTTCATACATGTTTCTGCACAATACATTCACCTCCTCTCTAGCATCACTTTCAAGACTCTTCAGAAGTTCTGCTGGTACATCATCTGGTCCTGCGGCCTTGCCATTTCTTAGGTCTTTTACAGCCATCTCTACTTCTCTTTCCAATATGTCCGGTCCCATACAATCTACTTCCACCTCATCTGCTTCCTCCGTTTCGATGCTATTAGGTTTGTTCTCTTTATCATACAATTCTTCAATATACTCAATCCATCTCTTCCTTATGTCTTCTGGTCTTTGCACTTTTTCTCCATTTCTCCCCTCTATTTCTCGCACTCCCAAGCTACTTCTTTTCCATCTATTTATGTCCTTAACTTTATGGTACATTAAATCAGTTCTTCCTTTCCTTTCTAATTCCTCCATTTCCCTGCACTACTCTTCAAGCCACATCTCTCTTGCTTTATCAGTTTCTCTTCTCAGTTCGTTATTCAACTATCTGTATCGTTGTCTCCCTTCTTCTGTATTTATACTCTTCCATTTTCTTCTTCCTTCCATTTTGTCAAGCATCTATGTAGTGACCCAGGGTTTTCCTGCTTCTCTTTTCACATAACCGATATTTTCCTGTGCACTCTCCTTTATTGTATCTCTCAGTCTACACCATCTTTCTTCACTTGTCATATGAATGTGGCCGTCATTTCTTTGCCTCCTTATCTCTTCATTCACCTTTTTAGCAAAAACTATCCTTTGTTCTCCCTTCAGTTTTTCAGTATCCCATTTCTTCCCTACTTTATTCGTTTTCAGTCTTCAGCCTCACCATATTTTCCATTACCACCAAGTTATGATCGGAATCAGCATCTGCTCCAGGATAAGCTTTCGAGTTCTTCATTGCATTCCTATATCTCTGTCTTACCAAATTAAAATCAATTTGGAATCTTTCAATGTCTCCTGGTTTTTTCCATGTATAGTTCGAGTAAGTAATGATAAATGACAAATACTATAGTTTTTCTTTTTCATGATGTTAGCCCGACGTGGGCAACGGGTCGCAAAGAAGCCCCAAAATATAGCTTCTCTCACCAGCTATCTACCAAGCAGATAGGATCCAGCTTTGGGACAGGACCTAGGGTTTACAGCTACACCTAGCCTACTATATTCAGGACCTCAATATACGCAAGAAACTCGTTGCATTCACGTCGGATTGAATACATCAAAGAAAAAGGGGTAACTATTGTATTTTCAGCCAAAAACCAAACCTAACATCATGATAAAGAAAAACTATAGTATTTGTCATTTACCATTACTTATTCGAACTATAGTGAATTTAATTTTCCCAGAAGAGTTC